>CAJHNH020001724.1:524566-542066 GCA_905116865.2 Candidula unifasciata
GAACCCTTTTGCTAACCCACAATGTGGTTGGCCCAATGCTTCGTTTTAAACAAATGTGGTTCATCGAACCCTTCTTCTGACACAACATATTTGGCCGAACTCCCTCTGCTCACACACAGCGTGGCTGGCAAGATGAACACATCTGACATAAAAGGCACAAGAAACAAAGGGAGACACGAAAAATCGATCACAATTGTCTTTGCCTGGCTATTATCTGACACTAGTAATTATCACGATGTTATCTCACGGCTTGTCCCCCCCCCCTCCCCCTTCCCGCTCCCTTCTTTACACTATCTCCTCCAACCCTAGGAATCTCAGGGAGGCCCAAGACAACAAACAGGCAGAAAAAAAATATTTAATTAATGTTAACCTTTTGAAGCACACTCAAAGACACTATTTGTTAACGAGATGAGATTGAGTTATTCAACCTGCCATCTCAGACATCAAAGGTGGCTACAACCTATAGACGCCGTGGGACATTCGTTGCACTTGACTCTAACACAACACTTTCGTACTTTGCACGTGAAACATAATTTGTTGCATAGAAAATATGTCAGTACAAGTTCATTTCAGTTTTCTAGTATCGACGTGAAGGGAAAACATACGCGAATAGCCATGTCGTTAAGTACCAGCTAATGTAAGGCTTATGTGTCACATACTTCTGTACGCATGGGCATTCACAGCACGCTCAGCAGGCAGAACAGTCTAAGAAGCCAACAGCGTCTTCTCCATGACAACCAGCAGCATGACTATGGAGTTGATAGCAGTGACGCAAGCGTTTGCCTGGCGCGAAACACAAAACTACACCCGCGTATGTATACTCAGTGATTTAATGAGTATGATCCGGAGAGTTCAGGCAGGTTCGGTGCGAAGACAATGGCTTCAATCATTACAGAAGTCCACTTTGCGTGGAGTCACCTTTAGTTTTTTTCCGGGATACGCAGGCATCGTTGGAAACGAAAAGAGCTGATAGACTGGCTGGATCCGCTATCACTACCAACGGTTAGCCTATTGATCATGCTGATATTATTAATGCTCTACGAGATATTGGAAGGATGGGGGACTTTGGGGGCAGTGAATCCACATCACTCGCCAGAATGGCAGACTTGGAAATTAAGATCGGCTCTGCAAAAAACGAGACGCACACCAGAAACGTCAGAAGACTTGTTAATCAACACAGAACTGGTACTGTTAGCATTCGGACGTTGGGGTTCATACTGAGGGGAGGATTTGAGCACCTATGGGAATGTCCGGAGTGCAATGCTGATAACTCAACTAACTAACAAATACTTCTGTACGATATATATCTGTACAGTAAATATCTGTAGTTATACCTCTGATGGATACACTTTTGTAGGATATACCTTTGTAAGATATACCTTTGTAAGGTATACCTCTGTAAGATATATTTCTGTATTCTGCCGCTCTGCACCAAATTTCTCTGCACCAAATTTCTCTGCACCAAATTTCTCTGCACCAAATTTCTCTGCACCAAATTTCTCTGCAGCATATTTCTCTGCACCAAATGCCTCTTTACGGTCTGCCGGTGCTGTAATATAATAAAAACCTTAACCTCTTTAGGGCAGTGGAGGTGTATCGACGGAAGCACTTGCAAACAAAACCTACCATCTTTCTCTTGTCTTCCGCTTGTTGGACAAGTGTATCATAACTTAGTCCTGTCCATTTACTGATGTTGTTATTGCAGGTTATTCTTGGCCCTCCTCTTCTTTGACTACCCACTAATGTTCCTTGAAGTACAGTCTTTGCAATCGAATCATGGCTAACCAGGTTCCCGAACCGAGCTAGCTTGCGATGTTTCACCACTGTCAAGAGACTCCTGATGTCCTACAAATTTGTTTATTTTGTCTCACACATTTATGCCTGTGTTATATAAACCTTTCTATTGAATACCTCTGCACTATATACCTCTTCACGGCAAGCGCCTATTATATAGGCCTTTGTATGGAATACCTCTGAAAAATATACCTCTGTATAGTATAACCCAGTATGGTATACCTCTGTTGTATATACCTCTAAACGTTATTCACATTATTACATAAATTTCTACGGTAAAAGTGTGCACAATATACCTGTATGCAGTATGCCCACATATTCTATACTGCTGTATGCTATAACCTATTAGACATACACATGAATGATGAACTTCTCTATTGTATACCTCTTCAAGTATACATCACTACGGCATATTTCTGTACTATTGACCCATGTATCGTCTCTTCGTGTATGACATATCACCTCGAGCAACATAAGAAAAGTCAAAGTGTAACAAGCCGCTTTAGAACAAAGGGTTAAACTCAGCTTTGAATTACATCACAGTTTGGTTTGAAGAAAGGAAAAGGATTTGTTATATACCCAAACACAAGTATGCCAGAAAACATCGAATATAGGAATCAGCTAGATAATACGTATGTAGATAGGAGCATCCCTTTGGCTGAAGAGATAGAAAGGAATTACTAACTGTTCTTAAAGACTAGAATGTACATGGACCATTTGTAGAAAACAAAACCAAACACATATCATGTTTGTAAACAACACAACAACGTATAAGGGATACGTTTACAATCAATACTGGAGTAAAACATTGATGTGTGCTCTCTCATTTATTATGTAATATTTATATAGACAAATATTATCTACATAATTCAGCCTCCCCCACTTACCCTTCCAATGGTAGTATGAATCTTTAGATTCCAGTTGAGGGATTACACCCAAGCACAATAAAGTAAAGTAAAGTAAAATACCCTTTTCCATGCCTTTCAGGCTTATTGGGTATATAGGGCTTGACCTAAATTTTATAGACCGACGGCACAAGATGGGTGATGTGGTCAGCATCACGCCGCCGCCTTTACTTCCCATGGCTGCACATAGTACCCAATTAAGGCTGGATCGATCTCAGAGCCAAGGACATTTTAAAAAAAAAGTTCGGCTCCGCCAGCTAGCGAACCCACAACCTTCCGATTCTCAGGCGAGCGTCCAGCCTCTACGCCACAGCGATCCCTCAAACACAGTAAACTAAACAAGATAATATTTCCAGACAGTTAGTGCACATTTTACAGTGAGACAAGGCAGGAGAGATTACAAGATTAAATTAGTAGGCCGTACTACAACGGAATTAATGCATGTCAGTAGAATAGGTAATGGGTTGAGAACCAGCATCCTGGCATCCGAAACATTCCCATAAACCATCGGCCTCCATATCCAGCAGCAAGTGCGGTGTTCCAGTTCAGGTAGTACGAGTAACAGTCTGACTACATGACCTCTCTCCCCCTCTGCACTGTTGAGCTTCAGCCAGATCCCCTGGTCCCTCATGGTCCTAATATTCTCATCAAACCATGAATGATCTGCTTGTACCATCGCACTGTTTACAAGCGCCAAAATGTCCCTCACAGCATTTAGCTTCACATACATAGATTTATCAGCGTGTATTAGGTCAGTAAGATTCCTTGATCTAGTGACGCCATGTATTAGGTCTGTAGGATTCCTTGATCTAGTGACGCCATGTATTAGGTCTGTAGAATTCCTTGATCTAGTGACGCCATGTATTAGGTCTGTAGGATTCTTTGATCTAGTGACGCCACCTATTAGGTCTGTAGAGTTCTTTAATCTAGTGACGCCATGTATTAGGTCTGTAGAGTTCTTTAATCTAGTGACGCCATGTATTAGGTCTGTAGAGTTCTTTAATCTAGTGACGCCATGTATTAGGTCTGTAGAGTTATTTAATCTAGTGACGCCATGTATTAGATCTGTAGGATTCCTTGATCTAGTGAAGACATGTATTAGGTCTGTAGGATTCCTTTATCTAGTAGCGCCATGTATTAGGTCTGTAGAGTTCTTTAATCTAGTGACGCCATGTATTAGGTCTGTAGGATCCCTTGATCTAGTCACGCCATGTATTAGGTCTGTAGAGTTCTTTAATCTAGTGACGCCATGTATTAGGTCTGTAGAGTTCTTTAATCTAGTGACGCCATGTATTAGGTCTGTAGGATCCCTTGATCTAGTGACGCCATGTATTAGGTCTGTAGAGTTCTTTAATCTAGTAACGCCATGTATTAGGTCTGTAGGATCCCTTGGTCTAGTCACGCCATGTATTAGGTCAGTAAAATTCCTTGATCTAGTGACGCCATGTATCAGGTCTGTAGAGTTCCTTGATCTAGTGACGCCATGTATTAGGTCTGTAGGATTCCTTGGTCTAGTAACGCCATGTATTAGGTCTGTAGGATTCCTCGATCTAGTGACGCCATGTATTAGGTCTGTAGGATTCCTTGATCTAGTAACGCCATGTATTAGGTCAGTAGGATTCCTTGATCTAGTGACGCCATGTATTAGGTCAGTAGGATTCCTTGATCTAGTGACGCCATGTATTAGGTCTGTAGGATTCCTTGATCTAGTGACGCTATGTATTAGGTCTGTAGAATTCCTTGATCTAGTAACGCCATGTATTAGGTCAGTAGGATTCCTTGATCTAGTGACGCCATGTATTAGGTCTGAAGGATTCCTTGATCTAGTGACGCCATGTATTAGGTCTGTAGAATTAATTGATCTAGTGACGCCATGTATTAGGTTTGAAGGATTCCTTGATCTAGTGACGCCCTGTATTAGGTTTGAAGGATTCCTTGATCTAGTGACGCCCCCTATTAGGTTTGAAGGATTCCTTGATCTAGTAACGCCATGTATTATGTCAGTAGAATTCCTTGATCTAGTGACGCCATGTATTAGGTCAGTAGAATTCCTTGATCTAGTGACGCCATGTATTAGGTCTGTAGGATTCCTCGATCTAGTGACGCCATGTATTAGGTCTGTAGGATTCCTTGATCTAGTGACGCCATGTATTAGGTCTGTAGGATTCCTTGATCTAGTGACGCCATGTATTAGGTCTGTAGGATTCCTTGATCTAGTGACGCCATGTATTAGGTCTGTAGGATTCCTTGATCTAGTGACGCCGTGTATTAGGTGTGTAGGATTGCTTTATCTAGTGATGCCATGTATTAGGTTAGAAGGATTCCTTGATTTAGTGATGCCATGTATTAGGTTAGAAGGATTCCTTGATTTAGTGATGCCATGTATTAGGTTAGAAGGATTCCTTGATTTAGTGATGCCATGTATTGGGGCTGTAAGATTCCATGATCTAGTGAAAAAGCGTACTCTTCTGCCCCTCACTGTGCTGGGCTCAAAGTCTTACTCACAGGGTGTCTTGTAGGATCGTGTCACATTGGATGTCGTCTGGTTAAACTGGCTATTGAGGATACGTGAGAGAGAAACATAGAGAGAGAGAGAGAGAGAGAGAGAGAGAGAGAGAGAAAGAGAAACAGAGAAAGAGAGAGAGAGAGACAGACAGACAGAGATAAAGAGAATAAACATACTTTATATTAAACGGTATATGTGGAGCAAAACGCTTCGTCAATACATACATATATAAAAGGTAGAGCGAAAAAATGCCTAAATTATAGAAAAACGGCTTAACGTAATTTGCCGTCATCGATCAAGACACGCACCGAAAAAACTTCAGCGATTCTTCAAATAAGTAGTTTCCTACATTACTGTCGTCTTTTACTTTTTCTATCTCTAGTCGCCAAAAAAAAAAAAAAAATTTACAGTCTGCTACTAAACCCAACCCCCTCCCCCCTCTTTCCCCAAGACTAGATCCCATCACGTGCATTTTCCCGTCCAACAACCTGTTTTCCGCCCTGCCAAGCGTGCGTGAGCTAGGTCCGAAGACCATTTGTATCCGCGCGCGTGCTGATACATCAACATAAGGTTATTAGCTCCGTGTGTGTGCGTGCTTTCCCTGACCCGCCCTCTTTCAAATAAATGAGACTTTTTCTTATAATTTCTCCAGAATTAATCTGTCGGTTTAATTCCGTTTTATTTTTTTCCCAACCCTTTCCTCCACTTGATTTTCTTTTAAATGTGGGCTAACAGTTGTTTGCTCCGGTTTTACTGATTTTTCTGCAGCGAAAGGAATTGATTTCTTGGACTGGCATAGCGAATGTTTCTTGAGTGTTACCTAATTTATATTTGTTGTTGTTTGTGTGTGGACATGTCAAAGATGTAGCGTTCAATAACAGCGCTGTGTCTCCTGTAAAGACGTCAGTAGCTCATCTCTGTCAGGCTTGTCGCGTCTGTGGTTGATGCCGGAATGTCGCTGTAGCAGGGACACCGGCTCTCTTCAGCAGTCGTGGGAGCTGGATCTGGACGTTTTCTTGCCGTTCGCTGCGAGACTTTATCGTTAGGCTCTTGTATATTGGTTCAGGATAGGTGGACAGTATTTCGTCTTTGAGCTGTTATGTATTGGTATGTTATAAGTGGACAGTAATCCATCTTTGAGCTCTCGTACATTAATTCATCATAAGTGGACTATACTCAGATTTGAGCTATTGTTTATTGGTTCATAATTAAGTGGACTTTACTCCTTGTTTTAGTGCTCGTACATTGGTTCAGCTCGTACATCTGTACAGTCCATGGGGACTTTCATAATTAACTCCGTGGCAATACGGGACGAAATTTGTTTTCATTCTGCAGCGTTCAGCACAAAACAACCTGTTTCAGCAGATCATTAAATTTCGCTTTTACAGGGCAGTGGATATATTCGACCCCCAACCCCACAGACTGGGACCCCGTAACCCCCCACGGCGTAATTGCTATTCAGTTACAGTTTTAATTACCGATAGGTAAAAAGTATTGC
The DNA here is from genome assembly GCA_905116865.2 of Candidula unifasciata. Taxonomy (NCBI): domain Eukaryota; kingdom Metazoa; phylum Mollusca; class Gastropoda; order Stylommatophora; family Geomitridae; genus Candidula; species Candidula unifasciata. The sequence goes on from CAJHNH020001724.1 coordinate 531,270, forward strand.
TTTTGAATGAAAATACTTCTTTTCGGTTCGCCCTTAAAACGGGGGTTGTGTTGTGGTTTACAGCTGGGCTGCGTTAGTCTACACTTTTAAGCCAACACATCGGATTTCAGCAACCAGCGACTCACATTCTTGAGCATCTTTTATGACTTGCTTGTTAAAGGGCAGCGTGTTGATCCACCCCTCCCTCTCCCCTTTCACATCAAGCCCCGGAATCCACACTGGAAATTCATCAAGTTGAATCTTTGTATCAAAGAGGCACCTTCGGCGGGGGGGGGGGAAGGGGGGGGGCCCATACCCAGACAACCTGGTCAGTCGTCAACACATTATGTTGGGATACCTTACTGTGACAAAGTCACCTGCTTCACAGCATTAACTTCTTTTTTTTTCTTTGCGTTCACAAGCTGTAAACTCCGGCGGAAAGTTTTGGTTGTTCGTCCACTTCTGGATTGCAGTCGTGTTCCAGAACCTGAGTGTTGTTTGTGCATCCTTTTGACAAATCTGTCTGATTTGTATGCAACTGTTGGTTCCTTGCCTCTCCGGCAGATGCACTCCAACTTCGAAGGAAGCTCCAAATTAGTCGACTCTTACGACATGCTTTTAGGTATTCAGTTTATCCATTTTGTTTTCTTTATAATAGGGCCCTGGAACCCACACGAGGAACGGCGTTAACTATAATTTATGTCTCCATTAAAGCAGACCGTTATGGAACGCGAGATAAACAAAAAAATGTTTAAAACACCTACACAGACAATATCTGACATCACTGTAAAGATATCGACTCTCAGCTCGGATAAGAATTTCAACATTTCCTGCTCACAGCCGATTTCACAGCAGTCACCTTGCTCGTGTTCTTGTTATACCAGCTTTTTGCTCTAACTCAGCATCACTTTCTCTGTTGCCGAACACTCTTATTATCTCCTTTACATTTCTCACGCTGTGCAATTTGTTTTTTAACCTTTCTAAATGAAGCTAATTTTTTTCGGTTTCCAACTCAATTTTTTTTTTTTACTTTTCCCAATTTCTAGCTTTCAGTTTCTTTATCCTTCTAGGCAAGATTACCTTTCAAAATATTCTTTCGTCAGTTCAGGCTTATTTGTAAGTCTGTTTTTAGATGGCTTTGAGATGCCTGTCAGTGGCTTTGTTCTATTCATTTGTCGTATGCAAGTCTGGATGACTAGATCTGCAGTCGCGCTGTTGGGAGTATAGGATTCCATGGCTACGCGTAGCTACATATGTACATTTCGTGGAAACTCTTTATTCCTATAGTGAGTACTGTCGTCAGCAGGAGGCGGCAGGTTCGGTTCCTGGTGTATCATTAGCTGTAGATGATTATTTTCAAAATAATATTTTAAAGTTATTAATTTAATTCAGGAAAACACAGTCTGTAATTGTGCAGTGTATTGCCCGGGATATTTAACTTTGTTTCGTCACATGCATTATTACATATTTTCGAGTTATTTATCACACGCTGAAAAGGCCATTCTTAAAACTGGCTGAAGCAGTGACAAAAAAAATAGGCAAAGCCGTCTTATGTAAACAAAATGATCACGTTGTTAATCTTTATATTTAATTGATAATCACACGTTTGATCTTAGACTTCGGTTGATGAGATGCACATAGTAACAAGAGTCAACGTTTTGTGTTTCATTATATGTTGGGGCAGCCTCTCTAGCAATAGGCCTGCCGAGGCAAACGAAATGTATTATGTATAAAGTATTTTGTTTATATATTGTTTCAGTATTTAAAATAATTGCTATTTATACTGTGTTCTCTCATCTCTGCGTTTTTCTTTTACATTCGTGAGCATTAAAATCATTTCAATATCAGACTGCAATTATTAGGTTGTTGTGAAATATGTTCTAAAACTGTACCTATGTGACGATGTTGTGTGGCGGTCATACTTATGTGACTGAGCGTGAAGCAGCTGGAATTTAAAATGGTGCTAACTGTGGTGTGCGTTCCGGTGCTGAAAGGCGTAGATTCCCAATGAAATGTGTAATCAGGTACAAACGAATACATCTTAACCTAGAATACAATGCCACCAGTCAAGTATGGCAGAACTGTATGAGACAGTTTAACGCTGAAGGTTAGGAAACTATACTATTGGTGTATTGTTACACACACTTGATCAAATGAGAAAATGTGCAAATAATAGGACTCTTGGTGAATTATGACCCAACTCGCCAACACAAGCTACTGCACGCACACCCTTAATTAAGTTCCAATGTCATCTTCAAACAACAGGTCAACAGCCCGACCTTTAAAGTCCGGACAGTCACATCGATCTCCTCTTATGCAGTCTGAGCAGGGCAATGTCCCTCTTTATTGATTCAGCCTGGAGAATCCCTCCTTAAAGTATACCGGCGTCTTGCAGAGCGCAATAAACAATGTACCAGCTTTCAGCTGAGGTTTCTAGTGGAGTCCCTGGTAGAGCGTCCTCAAGAATCCACTGAGACACGACCACACGACTGTCTCCTTCAGACTGTATACACCGAATGCTTCCGTGGCATCCCGGGGTAAAGCATCCTCAAGGATCCACACCAAGGCCGGACCACACGTCCGCCTTGGTCAAACTGCCGACTTCCAATCTCCTAGATTACAATTCCTTAACAACATTACGTATTGTTTTGACGTCCTATTTGCTTATTCAGTACCGGTGCGTTTTAGTGCATATTCGCACGCGACACTAACATTTCTTTGTGTAATTTGTTACTTTTTCTGAATGCTGCATTGATATTGTTGGATTGGGAACATGTACACAAAGCAGAATCATCCCCCAACACCCCCCCCCCCTCCCTCTCCCGGTGGGTTTAGGAAAAAAGAATAGCTCTACTGGCGCCAAAGTAACAAGTATTGTAGTAAAATGCGATTAATAAACAGTCGTCTGAAGTATAGTGTGGTGGGACAAAAGGCGCAGATGTATCAGCTTAGCTGAAAGCCGCTATACAATGCAAATTTAAAATAGAACACAAAAAGAAAGAAAAAAATATTAACGATGATAGGAATAGTAAACCATTTTCGTTAATTACTGGAAAAAAAGCAAGAAAGAAAGGAAGGAGGAGGATGTTGAGAAAACTTGAGGTATTCAAAACAATGTGTTCCCCTAATGAATTTAAATAATGCGGATACAAACAATACATTTTACTATTTATTGCCAGGCATATTTCCCTGTTTTGTTTGTACTCGCATTATTTAAAAACTTGAGGTTAAAAAATAAGTAAAGATTCCTTTTCACGCTTTAGGCGCATCGGGTATATGGGAAGGGCACCCATATGTTTACAGACCATCGGCACTAGGTGGGTAATGTGGTCAGCATTACACCGGCCGTCTTTACTTCCCCATGAAATCCATTCTGGTCCCCATTTTAGGCATTGTCGACGTGCGACGCCCCTATATTATAATAAAAATCCACACAGCCAGGAGTGGGTTTCGATCGCAGTACGTTGGAATTACGAATCGGACTCGCAACGCCTAAGCCACGGACACCGCAGGGTGAGATATAACTGGAGGTAAATAAACGTATAAGTGGGTAAAATTAACGCGTGACTTGGGTGAAAAAAAATACTAGCAAATAACTAGAGGGAAACTAACGTAAAAGTATAGGAAAATTACCGAGTAGCTAGTGTAAAAGCTAACGTATAACTATCGGAAAATTAATGCATAATGGAATTAACATGCAAATTAACTAATTTGAGAAAAACTGACGGATACCCGGAGGAAAGGTAACCTATAAGTGTTGGAAAACTAACATATGCTTGGAAGAAACGGAACTTATAACTGTAGGAATACTAACATATGCTTGGAAGAAACGGAACTTATAACTGTAGAAATACTAACATATGCTTGGAAAAAACGGAACTTATAACTGTAGGAATACTAACATATGCTTGGAAGAAACGGAACTTATAACTATTGGAAAACTAACACATGCTTGGAAAAAACGAAATTTATAACTGTAGGACAACTAACGTGTAAATGGATAAAGCTAACGTTAATTGGAGACAAACTAAGGTGTATTACTAGAGAAAAACTAAACTATTACTACATCAAAGTTTAACTGGAGAAAAACTAACGTTTAATCGGTGGAAAAGTAACGTTTAACTACAGGTAAACTAACGTTTAACTGAATGAAAACTACCGTATAACTGTAGACAATCGAAGTTATAAGAGGTAACAAACTAACACATAACTAGATGGAACCGAATGTTTTGTAAGAAACAGCCAATGGCAAATTCACACATATCGCAGCAGACATCGATGTCAAATTCCATTAATACGGGTAACTAAAAACTTTGTCTTCCAAAAACAGAATATTAAAGAAACGATTTAATTATCGGTGGATACATTTTTACATTATAGCCAAGTGCTCTTTTTCATGATTTCTGGTATTCATTATTTCTCTTGGTATAATTTTTAAACATGACACCCACATTTCAATTTTGTATACTTTCATATTTATCTAAAACACAATAGGCATTTTTTTTTTTTTTTAAATCATGCTCCGTGGTGGAGTGATTTAGTCTTTGGCCGTGTGCTCTAAAAGTTGAAGAGTCGATCGTAAACTATGTACTTGGGCTTCACTGTAAAGGTGTTTCAGGCATCACAGGGAGAGAAGAGAACCCTTTGTCGGAACTAGGACATTCGTTCTTGGTGCAGCTAGCCACTTTGCGATTGAGCCTTATTGGGTGAAACCCGGCACAATGATGTCGATCCTATTGCTTTTCAAGTAATTAAATTTGTACCACCCCCATAGAGCAGATCATAAATTGTTAAAGACAAATTTAACACAAGACACATTAAAATATAAACATAAACAACCCCCCCCCCCCACACACACACACACTCAAAAACAGCTGATACATTCGCTGTTCGTACCAATTTTGTGCTGTCAATGCTAGACATGGACAGTCTTTAAAAAATATAAGTGCACAATTACGACATGTGAGATTAGATGTAAGAAACATATGCGACATGTGAGATAAGATGTAAGAAATATATGCGACATGTGAGAAGAGATGTACAAAAGAAATGCGACATGTGAGATGAGATGTACAAAAGATATACGACATGTGAGATGAGATGTACAAAAGATATACGACATGTGAGATGAGATGTACGAAAGATATGCGACATGTGAGATGAGACGTACAAAAGATATACGACATGTGAGATGAGATGTACACATGATATACGACATGTGAGATGAGACGTACAAAAGATATACGACATGTTAGATGAGATGTACGAAAGATATACGCCATGTGAGATGAGATGTACGAAAGATATACGCCATGTGAGATGAAATGCACAAAAGATATGCGACATGTGAGATGAGATGTACAAAAGATATGCGACATGTGAGATGAGATGTACAAAAGATATGCTACATATTAGATGAGAAGTACAAAAGATTTGCTATATGTGAGATGAGATGTACAAAAGATACGGGACATGTGAGATGAGATGTACACAAGATTTGCTACATGTGAGATGAGAAGTACAAAAGATACGGGACATGTGAGATGAGAAGTACAAAAGATATGCTACATATGAGATGAGATGTACAAAAGATATGCTACATGTGAGATGAGAAGTACAAAATATATGCTACATATGAGATGAGAAGTACAAAAGATATGCTACATGTGAGATGAGAAGTACAAAAGATATGCTACATATGAGATGAGATGTACAAAAGATATGCTACATGTGAGATGAGAAGTACAAAATATATGCTATATGTGAGATGAGATGTACACAAGATTTGCTACATGTGAGATGAGAAGTACACAAGATTTGCTACATGTGAGATGAGAAGTACAAAAGATACGGGACATGTGAGATGAGAAGTACAAAAGATACGGGACATGTGAGATGAGAAGTACAAAAGATATGCTACATGTGAGATGAGAAGTACAAACGATATGCTACATGTGAGATGAGAAGTACAAAGAAAAGGAATTGTGACAAGCAAGAAAAAATAAGAACAATGGTAGGCACAGTTCTGGTAAATGGTTTCATAAGCATCAAAAAATGAAATAAATTGGTCTTCTAGTTAGAACTGAATGAAAATTAGTCAGCATTTAGAGCAGTAGTTTCTCCTTTTAAACATACGGCAAGACCCACACCCCACACCCTCTTTTGAGAATATTGCAAGTTCCCTCTCCACCCCCCCCCCCCCGAGTGATGAGACAGCCTAGACCAGTGGCTTTCAACTCCCTAATGCAGCGATCCTTTAGTACAGTTCCTAATGTTGTGGCGACCCTCAACCGTACATATATTTACGTTGCTACTTGATAAATTCAGTGAATTTGTTTTTTTCCGATAGTCTTTGGCGACCCCTGTGAAAGGGTCGTTGGACCGAAAAAAAGGGTCGCGATCCACAGGCTGAGAACCGCTGGCCTATACACTATACGTGTAAACCTATGTGCCAAACACGTGTAAACCTATGTGCCAAACACGTGTAAACCTATGTGCCAAACACGTGTAAACCTATGTGCCAAACACGTGTAAACCTATGTGCCAAACACGTGTAAACCTATGTGCCAAACACGTGTAAACCTATGTGCCAAACACGTGTAAACCTATGTGCCAAACACGTGTAAGCCTATGTGCCAAACACGTGCAAACCTATGTGCCAAACACGTGTAAACCTATGTGCCAAACACGTGTAAACCTATAAGCCAAACACGTGTAAACCTATGTGCCAAACACGTGTAAACCTATGTGCCAAACACGTGTAAGCCTATGTGCCAAACACGTGTAAACCTATGTGCCAAACACGTGTAAACCTATGTGCCAAACACGTGTAAACCTATGTGCCAAACACGTGTAAACCTATGTGCCAAACACGTGTAAACCTATGTGCCAAACACGTGTAAACCTATGTGCCAAACACGTGTAAGCCTATGTGCCAAACACTGCAAACCTATGTGCCAAACACTGCAAACCTATGTGCCAAACACGTGTAAACCTATGTGCCAAACACGTGTAAAACTATGTGCCAAACACGTGTAAACCTATGTGCCAAACACGTGTAAACCTATGTACCAAACACGTGTAAACCTATGTGCCAAACACGTGTAAGCCTATGTGCCAAACACGTGTAAACCTATGTGCCAAACACGTGTAAACCTGTGTGCCAAACACGTGTAAACCTATGTGCCAAACACGTGTAAACCTATGTGTCAAACACGTGTAAACCTATGTGCCAAACACGTGTAAACCTATGTGCCAAACACGTGTGAACCCATGTGCCAAACACGTGTAAACCTATGTGCCAAACACGTGTAAACCTATGTGCCAAACACGTGTAAACCTATGTGCCAAACACGTGTGAACCCATGTGCCAAACACGTGTAAACCTATGTGCCAAACACGTGTGAACCCATGTGCCAAACACGTGTAAACCTATGTGCCAAACACGTGTAAACCTATGTGCCAAACACGTGTAAACCTATGTTCCAAACATGTGTGAGGGCGTTCACAAAAGTCATTCACTTTTGTGTATTGTAAATTCTTGACGGGAGTTTGCAAACCAACCCCAGCATTTGTTGTGTGTTTAAGTTTTACATATCACTTGCGTGCTGTGTAGTTCGCCATTGCTTACTATCCGGTCGACTCTCATACCGTTTTCTAATCAACGCAAAGCGGTCTGCTGTCAAATCGCTTACAGCTGTACCGAGTCTCGGCTTTCGGAATTATGAAATAGTGTTTATAATCTCAAAGGCGCGAAAGCCAACATGCATTAGGTCAGAACTTTCCCGTTCGTGTTCCGGGGTCCCATTGTGGGGAAAACAAGAATAGACCCACTGCCTCCCCAACAAGCATGTAGTAAGAGTCAACTAATTGGGTATTTCCTTTGAAGTCAGAATGCATCTGCCTGGGAGGCAAGGAACCAACAGTCTGCATACAAATAAGTCAGAGCTGTAAAACTGATGTGCATGCGACACGCAGGTTCAGGAACAAGTCTAAATTCCAGAGGTGGACGAACACCAGAACTTTCCACCGAAGTATACAGCCGGTTAGCGCGAAGAAGAAGAAGAAGAAGAAGCGTTATTAGCGTTTATCGGTTGTAAACGTCGGTGGAAAATTCTGGTTGTTCGTCCAGTTTTGACTTGAATTCTGTTTCAGAACTTAAGCGTGTACATTAATTTTACAGATCTTACTTATTTTATGCAGACTGTTGGTTCCCTGTGTTTTAGACAGATGCATTCCGACTTCGAAGTAAAAGAACAGTCCATAATTAGTAACTTCTTATGGTAGCAGTAGATCCGTTCTCCCATTCCTCTCCCTTGCTCCGGCCACAGCCTACTGGGACTGCAAAGCTCACACGGAGGCATATCAGCAACGTTTTGGAAAGTCTCTCATCATGTCTGTATTCACGCCCTTGGAACATGTAGTCGTATTTCTGACTCGCCAGCTACTTACAGATCGATCCCACAACTCACCGATGTTACCTGTCTGCTGGCTGTGTGAGCGCTGGCACGCGAACGACGTCTCCGGCGCAACTCTATCAATAACCGCAGCGTTTGAAAGATTTTGTCTAAGAAGATCTGTCGACCACAACAAACGATGGCCTCTTTTGTACACGCACTTTCTAACAAAAGAACGGGGATTCACAGCGGACACGCCTTTCTCACTGAGAAGTGGAAGAACAACCAAAACTTTCCCCTGTAATTAGTTTTATTTTGTATGGCTACGTTTCTTTCCGAGGAACATTTGATTATCCACCCAGAGCGCAGCAAAAATCATAAACCTGCATCTTCATCAACGACTGTAAGGAATCGGCAAAACGCAAAGGCTAGCGAACCGAACTCGCGGATTTTTGGTAGTGAGGCAAACGGTTTAACCACTTAGACCCATAGCTTATTTATTACTATAAAAACAGTCTAGAACAGAATTAGTTTTCCATCTTCCAGAAACTGTTTCCAAAACTCCTGTAGCTGTCTTTCAGTAACATTATACTTCTGTAGCTGTCTTTCAGTAACATTATACTTCTGTAGCTGTCTTTCAGTAACATTATACTTCTGTAGCTGTCTTTCAGTAACATTATACTTCTGTAGCTGTCTTTCAGTAACATTATACTTCTGTAGCTGTCTTTCAGTAACATTATACTTCTGTAGCTGTCTTTCAGTAACATTATACTTATGCAGCTGTCTTTCAGTAACAATATACTTCTGTAGCTGTCTTTCAGTAACATTATACCTCTGTAGCTGTCTTTCAGTAACATGACACTCCTGTAGCTGTCTTTCAGTAACATGACACTCCTGTAGCTGTCTTTCAGTAACATGACACTCCTGTAGCTGTCTTTCAGTAACATGATACTCCTGTAGCTGTCTTTCAGTAACATGACACTCCTGTAGCTGTCTTTCAGTAACATGACACTCCTGTAGCTGTCTTTCAGTAACATGACACTCCTGTAGCTGTCTTTCAGTAACATGACACTCCTGTAGCTGTCTTTCAGTAACATGACACTCCTGTAGCTGTCTTTCAGTAACATGACACTCCTGTAGCTGTCTTTCAGTAACATGATACTCCTGTAGCTGTCTTTCAGTAACATGACACTCCTGTAGCTGTCTTTCAGTAACATGACACTCCTGTAGCTGTCTTTCAGTAACATGATACTCCTGCAGCTGTCTTTCAGTAACATGATGCTCCTGTAGCTGTCTTTCAGTAACATGATGCTCCTGTAGCTGTCTTTCAGTAACATTATACTTCTGTAGCTGTTTTTCAGTAACTTTATACTTCTGTAGCTGTCTTTCAGTAACATTATACTTCTGTAGCTGTCTTTCAGTAACATTATACTGCTGTAGCTGTCTTTCAGTAACATGACACTCCTGTAGCTGTCTTTCAGTAACATGACACTCCTGTAGCTGTCTTTCAGTAACATGATACTCCTGTAGCTGTCTTTCAGTAACATGATGCTCCTGTAGCTGTCTTTCAGTAACATGATGCTCCTGTAGCTGTCTTTCAGTAACATTATACTTCTGTAGCTGTCTTTCAGTAACATGACAATCCTGTAGCTGTCTTTCAGTAACATTATACTTCTGTAGCTGTCTTTCAGTAACATGACACTCCTGTAGCTGTCTTTCAGTAACATGATATTTCTGTAGCTGTATTTCAGTAACATGACACTCTTGTAGCTGTCTTTCAGTAACATGATACTCTTGTAGCTGTCTTTCAGTAACATGACACTCCTCTTGGTGTCTTTCAGTAACATGATACTTCTGTAGCTGTCTTTCAGTAACATGATACTCTTGTAGCTGTCTTTCAGTAACATGACACTCCTCTAGGTGTCTTTCAGTAACATGATACTTCTGTACCTGTCTTTCAGTAACATGATACTTCTGTACCTGTCTTTCAGTAACATCTAACAGCTGTAGATAGCGTACCTTTCTCGTGGATTACGGAACCTCATTTTGGGGTAACAATAACAGACCCATCCCACCCATAGAAAGCATGTCGTAAAAGGCTACTAATTAGACGTTCTATATATTGAAAAGAACAGAGCTGTGAAGCGGATGTGCATGTAAAATTTGGAAGGAGACCAAAGTCCAGAAGTGGGTGAACATCCAGAACTGTCCAATGGAGGTCACAGTCTGTGAACGCTGAGAATAAACGAGGGAAAAAGGACATAGACACCTGTAAAATTAGATGTTTAAAAAAAAAAAAAAAAAAAGACAAAGACTGAACGAAACCAGAACAAATCTGTGAGAAATGGAGAGATCGGAAGAGCTGTTGGATCAAAACCGATCTTCAGTCTACTTGAAAAAAAAAATTAAAATGGTTCGGCTA
>CAJHNH020001724.1:544566-632066 GCA_905116865.2 Candidula unifasciata
TCTAGCTGCCCGATGAGGGAGTCGCAGAAAGTAGGACCTCCGTAGCTTCGGCGACGATCCCTAGGGAAATAAATTATAAGAATTTTTGAAAAGTTTAAACAATGATGGTAAGGATACGAGTATTTACAAATATTACAAGCAACAAGAGGCAGCTGTACCAACTGACAACTAAGTTGAAGCTCTAAATCCAGCTGCGACTCGCTGCAGCCACGGTCAGTGTTCGAAACCGTGCGGTTTCCGGGGCTCACCCAGCCTCTAGAAAATGGGTACCAGAGTTGACACTCTGGGGTAAATGGAGAAACGTCGCTGTAGCTACAGAGTTACGTGCGAACGGTGACACAGGCGAACAATTCTTATCAGCTGTCTATACCGGTGGCAGAGCACTTATGGTTTATATCCGTGTGCAATGACGCTGGTTCACATCTCCCGACTTTACCTTTACCTTTACTTTTTCAAACAATTAAATAAGGCGTTAGAGAGTGATGAGTACTATCACTCGATTTATTCAACGTGCACAGTAAAATAATAATTGATCCATTCAGAGTGTGCCAAGAATATCGGTTGGTGGGCGTATTGTTAACAACCTGCGATGTGCTGACAATATAGTTTTGACTGCAACAAATGAAACAGAACTGCAAACAAATTGTGAACATAATTGTTTCAGTAGGTCAAAACAAGGGTCCTAATTAAAACGCAAAGAAAAAAAGAAAAAAACAGTACTGGTATAGACAAAGAAAACAGACCCTTTGAGCTGCAACCTTAAAGTAAATGGGACAATCCTCAACTAAGTTGATACGTTTAAATACGTGGGTACTCTAATAACATCAGATGGAAGATTTATGAAGGAAGTTGAAAGTAAAATATCCCAAGCAATGACAGCATTTTACAAAATAAAAAAAAATATTGTATGCAATCTTTCTTTGTCAGTTAAGACGAGAAAAACAGCTTTTAAAAGCTGTACAATCCTTTTCTAACATATACGGAAGTGAATTATAGACAGACGATTAGTAAAAATTATTTGGAAGCTGTGGAGAAAAAGGTAAAGGTAAATTCAGAAGATCTAAACCAGCGTCATTGCACACGGTTATAAACCATAAGTGCTCTGCCACCAGTACGGACAACTAAAAAAAAAACTGTCCACCGGTGAGGCTGTCTGCACGCAACTCCGTAGCTACAGCGACGTTCCTCCATTTACCCTAGAGTGTTAACTCTAATACCCATTACCTAGAGGCTAGGTGAACCCCGGGAACCCCCGGTTTCGAACACCGGCCGTGGGCTGCAAGAGTCGCAGCTGGGTTTGAAAGCGAGTCTCATATCGACTGCGCTAACGTGGCTTCTTGTTGAGATAAGGTTGTATAGTCGAATGATGAGAATACCATAGACATTTTAAAAAGAGTAATGAAGATGTTTTGAAAGAAACTGACTCACGAAGAGAACTGATTGCCTACATCAGAAGGAGCCTATCTACACGCTTTGGTCATGTTATGGGAATGAGAAAACTTGTGTTCATCGTGACAGTTGGACAGTTGGAGGTAAGAAAGACAGAGGCAGACCGAGAGAGAAGATGCTGGACAGTTTGACATCATAGCATGGAGGATCAACTGTATTAGAGGCGAATGAAAGTACACAAAACAGAATAATGTTGATCATCACTAACAACATCACTAAGACATCACTAACAACACTCCTATCATGGACTTCAGGAAAAAGAAGGAAAAACAAAATCCGAACATTTTGCGTTGTCTGTCCCTATGCAACTGATTGCATGTGTGTGTGTGTGTGTGTGGAAAAAGTTGGGATGGGCAGTCATGGAGCCTGGGGATTTATGGCCCCATAACTAATGATGTGCTGTTGGTATAGACTGTGCAGGATAAGATTGTTTTGGGCCCCCTGACTGAAACAAAAATTCCAGAACCTCAACGCTAACTCAAACTTGGGGATCCCACGTTGAAAGCCCAGCGTCCTGAACCTATCATCCAACTGATTCTCTCCACATCCGAAAACGTGCCATTGTCTGATCTTACTCAACCTAATGTACAGACAGAGGAAAATAAGCCCCATTGTCTGTCAGCCTGTCTGTCAGTCAGTCAGTCAGTAGCCTGTCCTTTGCAGAACCTTGCTCCCATTAGAACGTCTCGAAAATTTCTTGATCACAAGCAAGATATCCCGCGTCTGATACACTCATCTGGAGATCTTCCCCCACATCCTGCACCCATCTTATCTTTGGCCTTCCTCTTCGCCTCTTTCCAGGGGCCTACACCCCTAAATTATTGTTCTCTCTAAACTTGTGTGACGTATCAAGGGACCAACCTATTTCTGTTCTGTGTTTGTCAATTCTCAGTACTAATGCAAAATATCATTTATAAAATAACATAACTTACTTGTGTCTGTGTCTGTGTAACATAATGTATACAAGTATACCATCCGCAGACTTTCCACTATGTCTGTCTGTAGTCGCCCTCATGTAAGTAAAAAAAAGTAAAGATCCCTTTTCACGCCTTTCGGCGCATCGGGCATATGGGCAGAGCGTCCCATATTTTTACAGACCACCAGCACTCTGTGGGTAATGTGGTCAGCATTACGCCGGCTGTCTTTACTTTCCCAGGACAGCCCATCCTGGTACCCATTTTAGGCTGGGTCGACCTGCGACAAAATTGTCCCTTGTGTGTGCGTGCGTTTGCAACTAATGGACACGTGAAACTTTAAAAAAGCTGTCTATATTGTATGAAAGATTACATCTGTAGAGTTTTATTACTTTCTATATTCTCGATTGTTACACTGTTGGCTTGTGAATTATAAGTTGTTTACTAAATTGTTATATTCCCTGAGTGTTATCACATTTTATATATTTCGATTGTAACATTCGTTGAGTTTTATAGCATTTCGCAGTCTAAAAGATTACGTGTATAATGTATACTATTAATGCACTCTTTACCTCCATTGGAAAAACTGTTATCCGTAAAATTCCTCCTTACCGTACACGTTTTATATGTTGTAGGATTGTACTTTTCATTCATTACGATAAGAATATTAATGCATTTAAATTCACCTGTTCCGGTCAGTATGGAGAACAGGACGTTAACAGTTTTTATTCATGCAAGTGCCTGCTTCAGACAATAGTTGGCCATTGCATTTTCCTTCACATATAGACTAAAAAAATATAGTTTCGTCGTCCAGCTGCTGAGTTGGGCGCATGAGGCGACACGTTGAGCTTTTGGTTTCATTTGAAACGCCTTTCGACTGTGCCTAAAGTGGTCTGGTTGTGAGCTGTAGATGAAGAAACGGACGAATAGCCTGTTGCCATAGAACTGATGGGGCCTCATTTGATTAAAAGCGTGTGCAGCTCCTGATCTCTTTTAAATGCTACTACCATTTGCCGGGAACCAAGTAGGTGCCAATTTTCCTCCGAGGGATATTGGACATTCTCTGAGGGTTTCGTTGGCACAGGAACGGAGCAACTACCAGACTACCAGACCAGGAACGGAGCAACTATGGCGTCGCTCATTTGCAACGAAGTCGAAATTGCTATTACCAAATCACATGATGTGCCTAAGTCTGTTGACCATCGCCAGTGACCTCACAGAGTAAAGTTGTAAATGTTTGGTTAAGACCAATTACTGATCACAGGAAATTTCATTGTCATATCTTGAACATCATCATCATCACTATTATCATGTTTTGCAGACAATGCACCCTATAAGATTATGTTCCAGTTTAGAAGATACTCAGTCTAGAAGCTGTATTTTACCGTTCTTATTTTAGAGAAGATCCACAGGAGATGTGAGTTATAGAGATTCCACTTGTTGGAGCATGGCGTTTTACGGCTCATACGCTGAGGACACCACGCAGTATAAGAGACTTTTACATTTTAGCAACTAAAAGAGATTATACGATTTTTACAAAAGCTGCCTTTTGGCATTTCTATGAGTGATACTTTGGTGTCTTACAGTTCGCACAGTGGTGATACTGCATACATATTCAGGAAAGTTAAAAATCTTCACTTTGAAGACACTGCATGTAACATCTAGGAATTGTACGCTTTGTTTATTGAGGATACTGTGTATATAACCCGAGGAATTTTACAGTTGTAGTGGATATTGGATTTAACCAACCATCAAGATGTTGGAATCGTTAATGTAAGTTGTAGACAATGAATGTTGATCTTATGTTATGTTGTATTGTGTTGTGTAATACTATCTTATGTTGTATCACTGCTATCGATCTGATATTACTATTTACCTACATGAGCAGAAATTTATATATTCTGTGAGTGCTAATCTCTTCTAACCTATTCTCATCGATGTAATTATTGAGCGTGTGACCTAATCTGTTGGACCTATCAAAAATGCCAACAGAGGAGACTAGTCGCCCCCCCCCCCCCCCCCCCACCCTTCTTTTTTCTTCTCCCTTGCTGTGGTTTCAGATAAGCCACATGCCTCTATGAAGAAGAAGAAGAAGAAGAAGAAGAAGAAGAAGAAGAAGAAGAAGAAGAAGAAGAACGAACGAACGAACAAACAAACTTTTTTTTCAAAGGGTTACAAATTGGGCACTCAGGCCCGTCTGACATTCGGCCCTTCTAAGCACTCATTTTTCAGAGTACCAATGCCTGTTATCTTAAATGCATGTTATGGATATATAATAAAAATATACATTATAGAATATAATACATACATCATGTGTACCCAGTCTGACACACTCACACACATATATATATATATATATATGCTCTCACATTCTCATACATGCACACTCATATACAGACATACCTAACACATACATACAGACAGACAGACAGACAGACAGACAGACAGACAGACAGACAGACAGACAGACAGACAGACAGACAGACAGACAGACAGACAGACAGACAGACAGACAGACAGACAGACAGACAGACAGACAGACGACAGACAGACAGACAGACAGACAGGACAGACAGACAGACAGACAGACAGACAGACAGACAGACAGACAGACAGACAGACAGACAGACAGACAGACAGAGAGACAGACAGACAGACAGACAGACAGACAGACAGACAGACAGACAGACAGACAGACAGACAGACAGACAGACAGACAGACAGACAGACAGACAGACAGACAGACATAAATCTACATATATGGACATATATGCACGTACACATTCCATACATACACACCTTCACATGCATGCATGCATACACACACATACAATCACATTTACAGACACCCATTACCACACATTTACACTCAAATGTAAACACACATACACACATACATACACACATATACATACACACATCAATACATACACCTACATCTTTACACACATACATGCGTACTTGCATACATACCTAAATACACACATGTACACCCACATACTTATACATCTACAAATGCATACAAACATCCACAAACATGCATACATACACACACCCACATACATGCCGACACACATTACATACATACCCACACATGCATGCATACACACAGATACAATCACCGATACAGATAGATACTCACATACATACATACACTCAAGCATACATGCATACTTGCCTACATTATGTACACACATACCCACAATCACACATACACTCATATACAGTCGCACATACTTACAACATATATACATATATACACACACATACAGACTTAAATTTACATTCATAAATCCACATGCATGCCTACACACACACACCCACAATCACACACACACCCAGATAATACATACATATATACACACATATAGAAACACACATACACATACATAATACATACCCACATACTTACATACATGCATACTTGCATACATTCATAAATACACACACATCCACATACATACACAGCTACTTATACCGACAAACATAAATATACATGCATGAATACACATACACCTATATACTTACACAGCTACATTTACATAGAAATATTCTCATACATTTACAGACATACATAATACATGCACCTACATACATATATTCACACTTACATACATCCACATGTATACATACATACATGGACTACATGTACCTGCATACACACATCCATACATACACTCACATACTTAAACATACATACTTTCATACATACACACATCCATACATACACTCACATACTTACACACATACATACTTTCATACTTACCTAAATACACACATGCATGCATACATACACACACATACATGCATACATATACCTACATCTTTACACATACATACATACCTAAATAGACACACATGCATGCATACACACATATACAATCACCCATACAGATACTCACATACATACATCACATAAGAAGAAGAAGAAGAAGAAGAAGAAGAAGAAGAAGAAGAAGAAGAAGAAGAAGACGAGAAGAAGAACGAAGAAGAAGAAGAAGAAGAAGAAGAAGAGAAGAAGAAGAAGAAGAAGAAGTAGATAGAAGAAGAAGAAAACAGAAGTAGAAAGAAGATAGATAAGAAAAAGAAGAAGAAGAAAGAATCCTCAATAAGAAGAAGAATGAAGAAGACAGAAGAAAGAATAAGAAGGAAGAAGAAGAAGAATAAGAAGAAGAAGAAGAAGAAGATAGAAAGAAGAAGAAGAAGAAGGAAGAAAGAAGAAGAGTTAATAGATAAGAAAGAAGAAGAAGAAGAAGAATTAAGAAGAATATCAAGAGAAAGGAAGAAGAAGAATAAGAAGACTAAGCAAGAAGAAGAGAGAAGACGAAGAAGACGAAGAGACTCATTCCTCAGAAGAAGACGAAGAGAAGAAGAAGAAGAATAAGAAGAAGAAGATAATAATGAAAGAAGGAAGAAGATAAGAAGAAGCAAGAGAAGAGAAGAAGAAGAAGACGAAGAAGAAGAAGAAGAAGAAGAGTTAGGAGCAGCCTAATAATAATAATAATAATAATAATAAATAAACGTTAACACTAGCACAGAGGTTCTCAAACTGGGTGCAGCAGCACCCTAGGGTGCCGCAGGCGTATGGATGGGGTGCGCGGCAAAAATCAAGTATAGTCGGCTAAAAATTGTGACATTGTTTAAGTAGGCATGAAAATACCTGAAAGGTACAATTTACTTTGTCTTTCCTCGCCATTGTCGAAGAGAGTTTATTCCTTGTCTCACACTCGACATGTATCAACTACATAAAATGCCAACCGCAGCTTGCTAAGAACAGTCCTTTATTTATATGGAGGTGCGGTCGACCCTCCATCTGTTTTCGTGAAGGTGCGGTGGATAAGTAAAGTTGTGATTCATTTCTGGCTGAAATTTTAAGGTGGAAAATGGAGTCTGTACAGTAGTAACTGTTAGCCTGGTAAAGTAAGTACTTATATCTACTGTCAAGGCGTTTTTGTTGTTGTTGCTTCTGTGTGTGTGTATGTGTGTGTGTGCGCGTGTGCGTACGTGCGTGCGTGCGCGCGCGCGCGCGTGTGTGTGATCATGTATTTTTTAGTTCTTTTACAGTTAATTTGCTGAAATCAAATTTAAAGATATTGCTAACGAGAATATAAAGGTGCGTTTTAATTGAATAGAACGAACGGGTGAGTGAATGATGATTGAATTCTATTGTATTCGTTCGTGTATAGCTTTGATTCGGTTGGGAACGAACAGGCACCAGAAGAGTAGTACGTAAACTGACATAGAAGTGTTCCTAACGGCTGCTTTGTTCCGTCCAAATGAAAGAGTCATCTGGAATGCAATAATTCAGATTTATTACATGAATGTTAAGAAATGTTCAAACGCTGCACTATATCTCTTCAGGGAGTGTCATCCATGATGGAGAGAATTTTTAAAAATTAAAAACGAAAAGGATATAATGACAAATTTATACAAACAGTTTAATCAGTCGCATTAAAAACAACTGAACATCAAATCTCCACCGTTTATTTTTCTTCTTCCCCTAGCTTTTCAACCAATTTTAGTGTAGTTGCGCCGCGAATTTTTTTCTTAAGCCCCAAAAGGGTGCCGCGGCGAAAAAAGTTTGAGAAGCCCTGCACTAGCAAATATATAATATTAGGTTGCCATGTATGTTTACTGGCAACAGTGCGATTTCTCCTACTAAAGCAATACTGAAATCAAACCCGCTTTGCGAGATGGGTGCTACATATTTCTCTAGCTATAAATAAGGGGGTCTCCATGGCGAAGTGGTCAATTCAATTGCCTTGCGCTCTGAAGTTTGTGGGTTCGCTCCACGGCTGCGCCCTTCAGATCACGAGTGTAATTTTTTTACAGAGATCCCTGGCAATCGTCGCTGGAGGTACGGAGTTCATGCTCTATGCGCTGCTCTCAGCAGGCGGCTAGCCATTCTGCCGAGAGAGATCGAGCTATGTGAAACCCGGTGCAATAAAGTCCATCCTCTCGACTTATCTTTTATTTTCTGGCTGTAAAGAAGTAGTTGGTTGGTTCTGCAACGTCCTGTAAAGAACACGAAACAAACTTATTTTGTAAGTGAACTGATTGCGCTTCATCAATAGGCACTCCTGTGTGCATTCTGGGGTGCTAGTATAGGGAAAACAAGAATTGACCCTCTGCCTACCCAAGAGCGTGTCGTATGAGTCGACTAATTGGGAGCTTCCTTCGAAGTCAGAAAGCATCTGCAAGAGAGGCAAGGAACCAACAGTCTGCATACAAATGAGTCAGATCTGTAAAATGTATGCGCACGCAACAATCAATTTCTGGACTGCCAGACGTGGACGAACAACCATAATTTTCTGCCAGAGTTTAAGCTGGTAAAGGCAAAGAAGAAGAAGAAGGAAGAGAAGAAGAAAAAGAAGAAGAAGAAGAAGAAGAAGAAGAAGAAGAAGAAGAGGAAGAAGAAGAAGAAAAAGAAGAAGAAGAAGAAGAAGAAGAGGAAGAGGAAGAAGAAGAGGAAGAAGAAGAAGAAGTAGAAGAAGAAGAAGAAGAAGAAGAAGAAGAAGAAGAAGAAGAAGAAGAAGAAGAAGAAGAAGAAGAAGAAGAAGAAGAAGAAGAAGAAGAAGAAGAAGAAGAAGAAGAAGAAGAAAAAGAAGAAGAAGAAGAGGAAGAAGAAGAAAAAGAAGAAGAAGAAGAGGAAGAAGAAGAAGAAGAAGAAGAAGAAGAAGAAGAAGAAGAAAAAGAAGAAGAAGAAGATCATTAAGCATGACCTAAAATGTGTGCACTCCTTAACACCACACATCCCTGCGGCAATATTTGCTGCGGTATTACCCTTTCATTAACATCTCGGACACCATGACAGCAAAGAAAAAACTGAACAACCCACCGGGAAAACATCTCTCCACCTTGCTAGTTCTGCCAGTATTACAGATGGCTTACACCGATGTGTCACTGCTTCACCGGACGTTCCGGTAAAACTCCTACATTAATAAAAGGAAAAAAAAATACCTGCAGAATATTATCGATTCTGAGATTTTGCAGCGTTTAAATAATAATAGAAAGAAGAAACTCTCTGATTTTCTCAGCTGGTAATAATTGAAAGCTCCCACGGGCTCTGCTGACTGCAGCTTCAACAAACCGGAACCAGACTGAGATTGAAATCCAATAAGAGCCTTCATATGTAGAAGTCTTTTTTTTTTAAATATACACGTTGCAGCAGTGAATGTGCTTGACAACACACACATGCGCACAGGCACAGCCAGAGAGATCGATAGAGAGAGAAGGAGACATTTAATCAGGCCTGAAAACGCAAACATACACGTATACTCGCTCAGATGCCTATAATATGCTCTGTAACATACTCGTATTTAGACACCGAAACATACACACAAAGAAAGAGAGAAAATGGAGAGAGAGAAATATGGGAGTAACTGAGAGAGAGAGAGAGAAAAAAAGACAGACAGACAGACAGACAGACAGACAGACAGACAGACAGACAGACAGACAGACAGACAGACAGACAGACAGACAGACAGACAGACAGACAGACAGACCTATAGATTAGATAGATAGATTACATAAGGAAAGACCAACCGACCGACCGATAGATTAGATAGATAGATTACATAGACAGATTAGATTAGAATAGATGGATGGATTAGGTAGATAGATTAGATAAATAGATTAGATAGATCTATTAGAGAGACCGATTTGATAGATAGATTGATAGATAGATAGATAGACAGAAGACAGACAGACAGACAGACAGACAGACAGACAGACAGACAGACAGACAGACAGACAGACAGACAGACAGACAGACAGACAGACAGACAGACAGACAGACAGACAGACAGACAGACAGATAGATAGATAGATAGATAGATAGATAGATAGATAGATAGATAGATAGATAGATAGATAGATAGATAGATAGATAGATAGATAGATAGATAGATAGATAGATAGATAGATAGATATATAGATAGATAAGATAGATAGATAGATAGATAGATAGATAGATAGATAGATAGATAGATAGATAGATAGATAGATAGATAGATAGATAGATAGATAGATAGATAGATAGATAGATAGATAGATAGATAGATAGATAGATAGATAGATAGATAGATAGATAGATAGATAGATAGAATAGATAGATAGATAGATAGATAGATAGATAGATAGATAGATAGATAGATAGATAGATAGATAAGATAGATAAGATAGATAAGATAGATAAGATAGATAAGATAGATAGATAAGATAGATAGATAAGATAGATAGATAAGATAGATAGATAAGATAGATAAGATAAGATAGATAAGATAAGATAGATAAGATAAGATAGATAGATAGATAGATAGATAGATAGATAGATAGATAGATAGATAGATAGATAGATAGATAGATAGATAGATAGATAGATAGATAGATAGATAGATAGATAGATAGATAGATAGATAGATAGATAGATAGATAGATAGATAGATAGATAGATAGATAGATAGATAGATAGATAGATAGATAGATAGATAGATAGATAGATAGATAGATAGATAGATAGATCCCAGCCATTGCTGACTAAAAGTCCAAATGATTTCATTAATTCATCATCAATTAGCAAGTCCTTTACAGAACGTTGTTCTCCTCACTGCACGCCTAAAGGTATCCTTTTCCATATTCAGCTCTCCGGCCCTATGTGCTTTCAGTGCCAGTGCATCTTTAATGTCCTGTATCCATCTTGGCCGTGGTCGACCCCTGCTTTGCCTTCCACAAACTGCACCCTTCATCACCGTTTTTTTTTCAAACCTCCATGTCGCCTTATGTGGCCAAAATACTTCAACTTTCTGGACAGTATGCTGTTTATTAGCCAGTTCTCCTTGATGTTCAACTTGTTTAGAATATCGATAGTTTTCCTTTTGTGGTTTTTGATCCATGGAATTCTAAGATTTAGTCTCGTAAACAGCGTTTATTTAATCTGGTTACGGATTTCGTAAATCCTGTTCTTGTATGTGTGTGCTGCTGTATTTGTTTCATGACGTTGTAGATGTAGCGGCGTGATCGTCTTTGCCTGATTTATTCAAATTGTTTTCATGGAGACAAAAGAATCTTCCATGTTCACGCTCCGATTTACGAACTGATCGGGTTTGTTGTCTGTGTGTGGCAGCGGCGCTTGTAGAAAAAAATCGGAAACATGGGCGGAAATATTCGGCCGGGTTGTTGCGTGTTCTTTGTCGTGTGTGAAACACCAGGTCACGTGAGACCAATTTAAACAATTAAGGGGAATTTGTGGCCGGGTCTAATCCGGAGAATTGCGAGTCTGTGGAGCTTGCATGCCTGGTCTAGAAGCGT
The DNA here is from genome assembly GCA_905116865.2 of Candidula unifasciata. Lineage (NCBI taxonomy): Eukaryota > Metazoa > Mollusca > Gastropoda > Stylommatophora > Geomitridae > Candidula > Candidula unifasciata. The sequence continues at coordinate 556,239 of CAJHNH020001724.1, forward strand.
TGACAGTGTAGACAAGAGGGAGGGAGAAAAAAATGGGGGTGGGGGCGGGGGTTGGGGGTTTGCGGCGCTAAAGGAAAAAGAGGCGTAAAATCAACATTTCTATTGACGACTTCCTGGTACGGGTTGTCTAGGCGGGGAGGCGAGGAGAGGATTCATGAAATATGCAGTGGACACAAATTAGATAGTTTAGACAAGTGGCTTTCAACCTTTTTCATGTCACCCTTCACTTGAATATATAGGAAGCCCTCCCCCCTCTCCCCCTTTCCCCCTCCCTCAGTATACGGCAAGACCCCTACGCCCACACTGTGTATACGGCAAGACCCCTACGCCCACACTGTGTATACGGCAATACCCCTACGCCCACACTGTGTATACGGCAAGACCCCAACGCCCACACTGTGTATACGGTAAGACCCCTACGCCCACACTGTGTATACGGCAAGACCCCAACGCCCACACTGTGTATACGGCAAGACCCCCTCAGCCTTCCTCGCACTGTCCTTCCCTCTTGTACACCCCCCCCCCCCCAAGAAATGTAATGAAGAGGAGGAGGACATATTTTCCGCAACAAGTGAAACAGACAATATAGAAATACGTTTAGGTCAGATTGTGTTCTTCGTCTATAATTAAATAAAGCAATGTTTCCCCCTTGTAAATTTGAACAAAGAAGACACAAACAATAGTTTGCATAATTTATTTCTGGCATATTTCGCTGTATCTCGTCAGGTGCATACTACAGTAACAATTACATAAATGAAGCAAATAATTGGATCCTTTTTAAATGAAGTAGAATTTTAACAAGGACCAAACAAAACTGCCTGTTTTTTACCAGGGCAGCCGTAAAGACAGAACCATATCTTTATGTATACAGAGTTCCGGGCGCAGATGACGAATCGCGGAAGCTTCGAGAAATCTTTTTGTTCTGCCATTGGTTGACATATACAATATTTTAAATGCGTTGTCCTTATTACCACGTGTCCAGATTTTAGAAGATGGCGTGCTATTTGCAGAGGGGTGATCTGTGCGGCCAGTATTCTCATTTTAAATATTATTTTGCATGGTTCCCCCCCCCCCCCCCCCCCCAAACATACTGGGAAGTGCTCAGCGACTCGTTTCTCAATTCATCAATCAGTTCTACCCACTTAAGCAGCTTCACAGCTACATTTAAATTGGTAGATACAATTTGATTTAATTTGTATCTTGACAAGTTTTGTCTTTATTAGTGATTATATAGGTTTGTGTGTATCCTTTTTTTGTGTGTGATTGTCAGTGTGGTGATTTGTCTATTTTGTTGTCTCGTCTGTGCTATTTTTAGGTAATTTTGCTCTTTTGTCCCTGCTAGTGATTATGTCCTGTTGCTGTTTTGTCCATGCTAGTGATTATGTCATGTTGATGTTTTGTCCATGCTAGTGATTATGTCATGTTGCTGTTTTGTCCATGCTAGTGATTATGTCATGTTGCTGTTTTGTCCATGCTAGTGATTATGTCATGTTGCTGTTTTGTCCATGCTAGTGATTATGTCATGTTGCTGTTTTGTCCATGCTAGTGATTATGTCAGGTTGCTGTTTTGTCCATGCTAGTGATCACAACATTGTATTGCTTAGTCCATGGTGGAGCTTACGATTATCATACATACACGTTTTAGTGACTATATCATTCTGCTGCCTTGTCTATCTTTACCTGAGATCATTTCAATGTGCTGTTATTTTTATTTAGGGAATTATTTTGTCCGTTTAAGTGATTATATATGTTGATATGAGCCTATACTGGAGATCATATCTACTTCTGCTGTTTCGTATATTTTAGTTCTTGTGACATACTATTCGGATTATAATTTCCACAACATGTGGCACTCAAAGGAGGATGTGGTGAGTACTGCACCAACAGGATTACATAGTCAGTGACCGTTGAAGCCTATTCGCTAAATGAATGCTAGCCACAGATGGTTAGACCAATGCGGGGTTAATGAAGGAATAATTGGCTGGTCACTGTTGTTACACAATATAGGTTCATATATATATATATATATATATATATATATATATATATATATATATATATATATATATATATATATATATAGTTAATGGAGTAGGACTCTGAAGGTGGCCGAACCTATATATATATTTTATATTTATATATATATATGACCTTGGCTCTGAGGTCAAATCAGTCTTGAGTGGGTACCAGGCAGAGTCCTAGGAAGTAAAGGTGGCTGACGTGATACTGACCACATCACCCACTAAGTGCTGATTGGTTTATATTTTAAAAGTCCGGCTCCATGTGCCCAATACACCTGACCTTGACGGTGTGGAAAGGGTCTTTTACTTTTTACCTATATTATATATATATATATATATATATATATATATATATATATATATATATACACACACACATAGACACACACATTTACATCATCATCATCAGGTGCCTTGCCGACCGACTGGTGTGGGCGAACATGCCTCTTCACAATCTGCGATCTCCTGCAGCATGTATCAGTTCGTGTGCCGACCCACCTTCATGCCATGCAACAAGATTTTCAAGAATCTTCTCTCCTTGTCTTCCTCTATCCCTTATTCCCACAGATCTTTTCAGTGGGAACAACATGTTCTATTGTCCCTCTCTTCATAACTTGGCCGAAAAATGATGACTGTCTCCTATATCATACATACACAAACACATATATTAATATTGTTATCTGAGAAGAAATGATGTGTGGATGATGTCCTAATAATAAGCTTGAAGGTGCGGAAGTGGGTTGGTTTCTATTACGGCTCTTGAAGTTATGTCGACTTTTGACAGCTTTTATTTGATTTCGACAATGGTATAGAACGTCGACCGTGCAATGAGCAAAGCCAGACCTCTAAATAGAAAACACTTTGAGAAGACCACAAATTGCCAACAAATATTGGGGTGTGTTTGATCGTCTTGCAAATGATACATAACTAACTGTTTTAGATTAAATTGACAGACAAGAGGTCAGTTTAAAGAACACACATCTTGTTGGGGGGAAAAGGGGGGGAGGGGTGGGCAGGGGGGGGGGTTTAAGCCTAGAGTTGCAAGTCGGAAAGTTTATTGGGCTAGCTTCACCTTTTCTGTGGTTGCAGTTTAGTTGCGTATCCTTTACAGGACGTTGCCGAACCAACCCCAACAGACCCTTGCTGTTGTCTGGTTTTTCTAGGCAAATTTACGTCCAGTAGTTTGCCATTGCCTCTGGACGGTCGGCTTTCTTGATACCACTGTCGAAACCAACGCAAGACACATGGCCCGTAGCTGGGATCGAACCCGGCATCCCGGCATTACGAAGCGTTCGATTTGACTTAGCCACAGAGCCGACAGTTACAGTTTAGCACAATAAAACATAAACTAGGATTTCGACTGACCGGATTTTTAGTGAGATGAATGAAAAGCTAGAAGAATGGATAGATAAGATGTACACATAGACACATTTCAAGAGACGACAAGACAAAACATAAGCTTTAAGACAGACAACCATACTTACAATACATATTTAATGCGATAGGTAAGTGGATGGGTATTCATACATACGCTTGCACAATACATGTAGGGTGTATGTATGTGTGGATGACGGTAAGGTTCTAGAAATAACAAGCTATCATAGGAACCAGATATTATGATCGGAGCCATATAGTGCCTGCCTTGTTTTGTCTGAGGTCTCGAGTATATATTTTAAATTAACTTCTTGATGGTTGATACCTTGTTGGCAACAAGAGAATGGTATATCGACAGTTGTTGTGAATGTTACTGTAGAGACATCGGCAAATACAGCTAAATTTGGAAACTACATATCAACGTGTATATCAGGGAGATCTCGCTAGATATAATAGCTGGAACAACTTTGATAACTTTGTTTCATCATCAGTATCGTGCCAGTTTTTGAAGAACCTTCTTGTGCTTTTTCTTCTTCTTGCATCATCGTCATTATCATCATCATTATTATCATCATCATCGTCGTCCAGTACCACTGCCTTTTATTGGGTCACCAGATGATGTTGACTGTCTGATCAGCTCTCTCCACATTTGACGGTCAGATGCACTGGAAATAATGACCCTAACCTCGTACCACCTCACTCCTTTTATTCATGTTTCTTATTGGTTTGTTTATCCTGCAGTAGAACACTAGATGTTAGCTATCTTTTGCTCAGGCTGCATCAGTAAAGCTGCCCCGGGACGGCTGCTGCCTGGAGGTCTGAGCAGGCATGAGAGTGTCCAATGTGAAGTGACGTCCATCCTTTAAACAAATTTAATTTTGCAGATGCTGTCTTTTAAAGAAAAATAAATGGCCATTTTGCGTTTTGTTGCTTAGTTCCCATTCAAACGAGGAGCCAGCTGGAAAGCAACATTCCCTTACAGTTTCTAAAAACATGTATAGTAAATTTCTCTGGCATTATTCTTTACTTTCCTTATCAGTCCTCGCGACACACAAGATATACATGTGCGATATCAACTAGCCAAAATTTACTATTTGTTTGACTTTGTTCTTTATTGCAATGTTTGTTGTTACTTAATACCATCTATAATAGATCCCATTGCAACGCAAAACAAGATATAACTTAGTCAAGCTCATCTTCTAAAATCTAAGATTTTAAGAAATTAGGAATTCTAAAAATTTTAGGGGGTTGAGTGGTCGAGGTATGGTGTCTCCCTCAAGTGCTGGAGGTCTCAAGTTCAAGCCCCGGTGAAGACTTGGATTTTTTTACGTGGAATTCTAGTAATTTATCCTGGTCTATGGGCACTAAAATTGGACACCCGTGTGTATTGCTGCGCACGTTTAAAAAAAAAAAAACAACAACAACAACAACAACCCTGAAAGCTAGAAATCGAGAAGAGTAGGCTAACGTCGCTGCCCAGGGAACATTTTGAGTTAAAGTTCTACCTAAAGTATTTCAGGATCCTCGCCGTCGCAACGGAGTTCGTGCACTGCGCTGAGATTCTTCAGACTCAAGCTTGAGTTAGAAGTAGAACAGAACACTTAAATGTTACATCGGTGTGCCATGACGTCGATCCGTCAAATAAACCAAATTCTTTTCCTCACATCCTCTGTTACCGCTTCGGGAGTCGGGAGGGGGTAAGCTTCTGCTCTCGACCATAGACACTTCATGCTGCTGTAGAGTTTTTTTATGCCCTACGCCCTTCTTCTCTGTTGATGTATGCCTTATGTGGTATGGCGTCACGAGGCATTCTCTTTAAGTGGGAAAACAGTTGCTTCTTCTTCGCTTTCATCGGCAGTAAACTCCTGCGAAAAGTTCTGGTAATTCATCCACTTCTCCCCGTGTGGGTTCTGGGGCCCTATTATGGGGGGGGGGGGGGGGGAGAGAAGAGATCCACTGCCTACCAAAAAGCATGTCGTAAGAGTCAACTAATTGGCAGCTTGCTTTGACGTCGGAGTGCATCTGCCTGAGAGGCAAGGAACTAGAAGTCTGCATACAAATGAGTCAGATCTGTAAAACGGATGCAACACTCAGGTTCTGGAACAGGGCTGCAGTCCAAAAGTGGATGAACCATAACTTTCAGCCAGAGTTTACAGCTGGTGAACGCGAAAAAGAAAAAGAAGAAGATCCACTTCTGGATTTTAGCCTTGTTTCAAAATGTTAAGTTTTGTGTGTACATCTGCTTTACGGATCTGGTTTATTTGTATGCAGACTGCTAGTTCCTTGCCTCTCAGAGAAATGCGCTCCGACCTCAGAGGAAAACAAACAATTCCTTATTAGTCGCTTGTTTGATCAATCAATCCTCGTCGCGCCCTGAGGCACATAAGGCAGAGACAAACTACCTCCAAGTACTTCTGGGCCTGCCTCTTTCTCAGTGTCCTTGTGGTGTCCATTTCATTGCCTATCTCGGCTGTCTCTATCTTTCCTTATTCTGAGGACGTGTCCAATCCACCTCCATCTTCGTTTTTTTTAAATTTCTAAATTTACACCTTCTAAGTCTGTCATTTGTTGTAATCTAGAATGCTGATTTTATCTTCCCATGTGAACCTCAACAATCTTCTGAGATGTTTTCCCTCAGAACTTCTGAGCATGCTATCAATATTTTTGTCTGTTTTCCCAGTTCCTGCTGCATAGAGGAGAACTGTCCTAACTGGTAATTTGTATATCCTGAGTTGAGTTTCAGTGCTGTAGATGTTTGAACTCCAGACACTCTGAAATCTGTTGTAAGCAGCATCTGCCTTTGCAGTTATCTGCTTGATTTCAACCACTACATTTCCATCCGATGAGGTATTGATTCTTATGTAAGTGAAAGTCAGTTAGTGTTTTTAAACCTACATCAGTAAGTGTTTTTAAACCTACATCAGTTAGTGTTTTTAAACCTACATAAGTTGGTGTTTTTAAACCTACATCAGTTGGTGTTTTTAAACCTACATCAGTTAGTGTTTTTAAACCTACATCAGTTAGTGTTTTTAAACCTACATCAGTTAGTGTTTTTAAACCTACATCAGTTAGTGTTTTTAAACCTACATCAGTTAGTGTTTTTAAACCTACATCAGTTGGTGTTTTTAAACCTACATCAGTTAGTGTTTTTAAACCTACATCAGTTAGTGTTTTTAAACCTACATCAGTTGGTGTTTTTAAACCTACATCAGTTAGTGTTTTTAAACCTACATCAGTTAGTGTTTTTAAACCTACATCAGTTAGTGTTTTTAAACCTACATCAGTTAGTGTTTTTAAACCTACATCAGTTAATGTTTTTAAACCTACATCAGTTAGTGTTTTTAAACCTACATCAGTTAGTGTTTTTAAACCTACATCAGTTAGTGTTTTTAAACCTACATCAGTTAGTGTTTTTAAACCTACATCAGTTAGTGTTTTTAAACCTACATCATCTATTATTACAGGTGGTTCACTTTTGGGATTTATCTCCAGCAGTTTTGTTTGAAGTCGCCTGTTATGACATAAGTAATAGGAAGACATTCGGTCTATTCTCCCCCCCCCCCCCTACATGGGATCCATGAACCCACACGGGAAGACCCGAATCTGACCTGAGAGATGTCAATTCCCTGATAGCGACACTTATCAACAATAGTTGTTGTTGGTAGTAGTAATTATAATGATGATGACTATAGTAATGATGATGATGATGATGATAATGATGATGATAATGATGATGATGATAAGATTTCATCCGCTAGTTCTTGGGCATTCTCGTGTGAACAGACTACTGCTCAGTGCAGGAGGAACGAGGCAGCCTTCATGTTAAAAATTGTATCAGCTACCCGATGGCAGATACAGCCACAACAGTGTTACCACATCACGTATATTCAATTACTACATACTAATGAACGGCTAGACCAGTTCCCTGTCTCACCAACTTTCGTCCTTCCTCAGTTTCTCTGGACAATGCTTTTTTTTTTACTATACTTAATCGATCCCATATACGTTTTGGGTCAAAATCTAGCCTTGCCGCAGAAAAGGAATTTAACCAGGACCTCAGTCTGATTACGCTACATAAATAACAACAGTGCTATAGAACTTCTGTTATTTTCCAGGACCAGTCTGATTACGCTACATAAATAACAACAGTGCTATAGAACTTCTGTTATTTTCCAGGACCTCAGTCTGATTACGCTACATAAATAACAACAGTGCTATAGAACTTCTGTTATTTTCCAGGACCTTAGTCTGATTACGCTACATAAATAACAACAGTGCTATAGAACTTCTGTTATTTTCCAGGACCTTAGTCTGATTACGCTACAGAACTAACCACTGTGCTATAGAACTTCTGTTATTTTCCTAAACCGATTACAAATTTGCAGTTGTTTCAGCACATATCCCATCAGCCCAGATGCTTTTATTCCTTTTCCTCGTCCTCTACCCTGTCCTCCATCCATCCTGCACTCCTCCTTATTGTCCTCCATCCTGCCCTTCTTTTCTTCTTCCTCATCCTCGATGCAGACTTTCTCCACCAACTTGATCTACTGTTTCTCCTCCATTCTTCTCTCTATCCCCTTTCTACCCTCACCCACCCGATCCTCCATTCTGTCTTTATTCTATACCTAACTCTCTACTTCCATCCTTATCGCCTCCTCCGTCTCGCCCTCCTGCATCCTATCCTTTCCTCCTTTTTCACCTTCGACGATCCTACCTTCATTCACCACCCTGCTCTCATCCACTATCTTTTTCTCACGCACCATCCTTCCCTCGTCCATCAGCCTCCCCTCTTCCACCATTATACCCTCATTCTTCATCCTAATCCTCCACCATACCCTCTCCACCTCTTCTATCCTTAACCATCCTTCCCTCCTCCTCATCCTCTTTTCTCTTCCTCCTTCCAACCTACCACCAGCATTTTGATCCGCCAGGGGAGGTTATTGAGTGTCGGTGGAAATCAGGGTTACAGCAATCAGCCGAAGTCTGCCCGGCCATTACCACGTTTTGTATTACCAATCGATTATCTACAATGATCCGTTAGCGGAACTGGTCGTGGTCTCAGCGACTATTTCCCATTCAATCACCGCTTTCTACACAAGGAGATGGCCTCTTAACTTCCAGTCTCGACCGGGAGGCTTGCCTGCAGCATTACAGACAACAATGGAGGCTTTGTTACAGAAATAGAAGACAGGAATACATAAAGAAGTCATGAAAAAATAAATAAGGGAGGATTATAAATAGAAGATGGGCATATACAAATGTAGGATTACATACAAGAGAAATGAAAATGTATATAGAAGACAAAAAACAAATAGCAGGGATTTATTAAGAAGACAGACAAGAATATATATAAAGACGACAGGAATCAATACATAAAACAGAAATACTGAAAGATTACAAGTAACAAGTAAAAAAGACAGGAATAAAAAAAAAAAGAAATAAGTAAATGCCCACTAATGTACAAAGAATACATGATTTAATAACAAAATAAAAATTAGGCAAGAATACACAAGGAAGATATCAGTATAAATAAAAATAACATAAATACATGAAAATAAACAAATACATAAAAAGACGGGAATATATGAAAAGTCATGAATACATACAATATAAAAGTAAAGGGTTCTGTTTGACGCTGTCGCGCCTATTGTGCCTATAAGACTAGACCTATATTTTATGAACCGAACGGCACTTGGTGGGTGATGGGGTCAACGTCACGCTGACCGCCTTTACTTGCCAGGACCATTTAAGGCTGGGTCGACCTGGGAGCCAAGGTCATTTTTGGAAGAATAACCAGCCCGTCACCGTCAGGACTCGAACCCACGATCTTCTGATTCGCTAGACCACGACTGCTCCCACATAAAACAGAGTTTTTTTCCTAAAAAATTATACACCATAATGTAAAACAGCCGCTGATTACTTCTTTTCCTTCCAGAACCGACTTTGGTCTTTGTGGTTCCTTTAACGTTCATCTGTCTGTTTTCTTCTTTCCTTCTTTGCTTCCTGTTCTCTTGATTTCTAGCATTCCATGTCTAGCTAGTCTGTATATAGGCTCAAACGCTTTAGCCTTGTCCAAGCTGTCATAAATTAAAGCGAATCCAGTAGTTTTACCGCCTCTAAAATGTGTCCTGAACCCAAAGCAAAAGACAACATTAGCGGTGACTGTACAACGGCGAGTTTTTCCCTGATTTTAGTCTTAGGAAGAGTAGCCCTGCCAGGGTGAAGTACATCAACCACCATCTGCCTTCTGCTAAGCAACCTGTTGCTTTTGTACTTTCTTGTTCTAACTGTTGCAAACATCCCAGACAATTGTAAACGAACTCTACCGTTACTATTAACTGAACCACTGAACCAATCGAGCTAATAAACCAGGGCATTATTCACTACGATAATATGGTTTAAGTCAGTTTGAGGAAGCCCAATTTTTCATGCAGCCACTCATGAAAAACAGTCTTTCGAATTGTGCCTAGCAACCTGATTTTCTCCAGACAGCATCGTACAACTCAGCTAGCACTCTGTTTACTGCTCCCTCAACTCGTCGTCCTAAGATAAGTCTACACTTAACCAACTCTCTCGGTGTGTTGTCCCAGCGATTCAGCTCTACCATGCGTTATTACATCCAGGATCATGACATATTGCTAGACAATTTGATCCATGACACGGCTATCGTTCTGCTGGTATCTAGTTTCGGTATTTGCCGATTCATTAATATTTTGTCCCGTCCAGAGATGGGGCCTTCCGTGGAATCTGTAAGGGATTTGTTCGCGAATATAGTCCTGACAGATAAGGCTTGTTGTTGATGAATGGCTGTAGGAAATATTATCTCCGGGGAGACCACTTATGTAAGATGACAAAGAGGGTGGGGGGGGGGGGGGGGGCAATCACCGTAGCAATCATTCTTTTTCAGGGGTGTGTGCATTCATTTATGCATTGTTTAATAGAAAGAAAAAACAAATCATAGCAACGAGTTCATGGAACGGAACTGGCAGCGCCCTAAGGAGCATGCGCCTAAATTAACCAACTTGTGAGCATTCTAATGTTTTTTGAGGTTTTGAACAACGGATCAACATCATGGCACACGGGTGTAACCGATAAGTGCTACGTGTTATCTACTATCACAAGGCTAACTTCCCGTCATCTTCTTGTGAGACGCAATTTGTCTCTATGTTGAAGCCCCACCCTGGCTCTTGCCAGGGGCCGCAGTATAATCCGACCAAAAATATGGTTTAATGGCTGAACGCGGTTTCTGGGACCTCTCTACGGTGATTCTCATCCACATTTTGGCACTTTGTGTCATCGGGTGTTTATCGCTTGTGCGATGTCCTAGTGTGGTAAAATCTACTACGACTACTACTACTAACTGATGTTAAGTTAAAAGAAGCTTAGCACAGCGCATGAGCTTTGCAGCACGGTCAAGGATCCTAAAATACTTTGGGTAAATTTTTAACTCCAAATTGTGCATGGGCAGCGCCGTTAGGCAACACTTTTCGATTACCATCTTCCAATGGATGTGTTTATGTGCGCAGCAATGCACTCGGGCGTCCGATCTCACTACCTAGAGGGGGAATTACTAGACGTCCAAGTCCACGTGAAAAATACCCAGCCCTTACTGGGCATTGAACCCAGAACCTCTAGCACTCCGTCCCTTACTGGGCATTGTACCCGGAACCTCTAGCACCCCAGCCTTTACTGGGCATTGTACCCAGAACCTCTAGCACCCCAGCCCTTACTGGGCATTGTACCCGGAATCTCTAGCACCCCAGCCCTTACTGGGCATTGTACCCAGAACCTCTAGCACCCCAGCCCTTACTGGGCATTGTACCCGGAACCTCTAGCACTCCAGGCGGACACCATGACTCGAGACCACCCAGCCCCCTAGCATTCTAATGTCATGTGAGAACAATTTACCGCCTCTAATTAAACGCCTTTAGAATTCGCTATGGGTTGAACAGATTGTCTGCGACTTTCGCCGAGGCCATTCTTATCTCAATAGTGGCACTTTGAGTTACAAGGTGTTTGTCGATCGCTGTGTGGTCTCGTTGGGGTTGAACGTCACTCAGTCACTCAACACAATATTAACTATGAAACCTAGCTTGTCTACACTTAGGTTCCATTGTAATCGTCAGGGTTCTTAGCAAATAAAACTGTTCGGTTGAAGGGGATTTCTCATCCAAATAGTGACACTTTGCGTCACTGTTTTATGCGTCTAGTCTATTGCGCTTGTGATGTCCAGCTTCACCCAGCATTGTCTCAGTCACAATCCATCCACAATGAACTACTTCATAATATACTGTAACTCTCCTATACGGCTGAATCAGTCTTCTGGGTATTTACTATACGTGTTCTTTTGCGACTTTTCTTCACAAATTGAGTGAATCTAAATTTTCAGCTGTAACTGTCATAAAAATAGTATAGCGTTGCCGCCTTGATGCAGGGAATTTTCTCTGGTAGGTACAAGTCATGTTTGTCACCCCATCTCGTTCGGTTCATGATTTCGTAGCAGATCCCACGGGCTGTCCTATGTTGTAAGGATGCTATGAAATTTTTTCATTAGTTCTCTATACAAAGAGTGCCGGAAAATGACTCGGCTTTGTTCGATAAAGTCGACAAACCGTCTTCCAGACGAAACTGCATAGCTTTATTTTTCCGCAACTTTCTTTTCCATCGACTGTCGTTTCAGGAATGTGTTGTTGTTGTTGTTGTTGTTGTTGTTGTAAGTAGCTCAGGCGCCGAAGGCGTCTTTGAGCAAGTAAAAAGTACTGCAGGAGAAGCGCCGAAAGCTTGACTATTCGTTAGTATCGAATCTTCGATGTTTTTATATTTTTGCTCTCGTTGGCGGTGGCTGTCGTGGTCTCGTGGCATGGTGTCCGCCTTGAGTACTAGAGGTTACGGGTTTAATCCCCGGTAAGGGCTGGGATTTTCTCACATGGGTTTGGACTTCTAGTAATTCCCCTAGTCTCTAGGCAGTGAGACTGGACGCCCGTGTGCATTGTTGCGCACGTAAAAAATTCCTTAGCAATTGGAAATATAGAAGAGTAACCTAACGGCGCTGCCAGGACAAAATTTACAGTTGAAAATCTATCCAGAAAATTTCAGGATCCTTGCCAGTGCTACAGAGCCTGTGCCCTGTGTTGAGCTTCTTCGGATTCAGACTTGAGTTAGAAGAAAAACGGAGCACTTATGGGTTACTAATCGTGTGCCATGATGTTGATCCATTGTTCAAACCTTAGAAGCTTTCCAGGTTGTCACTGTTTAGATTAAAGGGGGCAAGGACCGCAAGAAGATTCTAGAAAGAATGGTGTTGAGCAGAACTAAGGTTTGTCGGAGAAGGAGTATAACACAGAGGACATTGTGGAAAGCTGATTACATTGCCTTTAAATTTCCCTGTGTTGGTCCCAGAGCCCCATTTTGGGGAAAACAAGAATAGGCGCACTGCCTACCCAAAAGCATATTGTAAGAGTCGACTAATTGGGAGCTTCCTTCGAAGTCGGAGTACATCTGCCTGAGAGGCAAGGAACGAACAGTCTGGATGCAAATGAGTCAGACATGTGAAACGGATGTGCATACAACACCCAATTTCTAGAACAGGACTATTCCAGAAGTAGACGAACAGCCAGGACTTTCCGCTGGAGTTTACAGCCGGTGAACGGGAAGAAGAAGAAGATTGTCTTTAACGAAGTGATCGAAATTATGAGAGAAAGAATGTGGCTGCCGAATTATAATTTCTTGGAGGTTGAATGGGGTATCTGGCTACCTTGTTGGTCTGCCGTCCAGACTGGGGTTTTGTAATTTTTAGATGGTAAGCGTAAACTTTCAGTAGTGGACAAATTTAGCGATCGATCGTAACACATGAACCAATCGATAACCCACTCACTCAGAACTGCATTCTTCTGTCTCAATATAACTGTTCTGTCTGGCTGAACGGTTAAGCTGGGTTTTCTGGATTAGTGCCTGTAAGATTCTCATCCTTGAGTTGCTAACCTTACAAAATGGAATTGTGGAGGGGAGAAACGTTTACAAAATACCCCTTATTACAAAATAGAATATTTGTCTCGCCTAATCCCGACCACATAAGTGAAGACACCTCGGGAGGAGGGGAGGGGCGGGGAAAGGGGGGGGGGTGCCTAGTTGACTATGCTGTTGGTGCACCTGTTTTAATAGCAAGGCGCACACGCCATTTGGAGGTGACAGGTTCGATTCCCGGCACTGTAACTGAAGCATTCGATTTTTATGTTGTTTAGTGTGTCCTTTTATCTTTCTACTTCCTTTTAGGAGTGCCGATCGATACATTGTCTGTTTGATTTAACCCCGACTTCGGGTTTCTGTGTAGCGTTCGGGGCTGCGATCAGCTGTCCAGAGCGGAGCTTCTGTAACTTGTAGATGCAGGATGCACACATACAGGTGTCATTAATGCGGACTGCAGTACAAAGAAAAAATAAACAGCTATGGAGAAGAACAGAAAGTTGTCTTAATTTTAGCATCCAAAGTCTTTGTCATTTATTGAGTGAAACTATTGAAACTGCACACAGGAATACTTCAGCCAATGAATTTGACAATATTTTGCATCCAGGTCATCGACAGTTTTTCAGGTGTACCAGCTTTCCGTCAACTGATATAAAAAAAAACACGTCATCGGATACTCTGTGTTTGTGTGTGTGTGTGTGTGTGTGGATGTGTGTGGGTGTGTGTGGGTGTGTGTGCGTGCGTGCGTGCGTGGGTGGGTGGGGGTGTGTGTGTGTGTGTGTGTGTGAACTGTATACGAACATACCAAATTATAAGTGTTGTGGTGGCTGACGAGTTGTATGGAAGTTGTACTTTTGGCTAGCCATCCAGAGATTTGGTAATCAGTCTTAGAAGGGTAAAACCTTCAGGTAACCACTTGGAGGCAAGCAACTGGAAAACCATATGAACGTCCTTAGCCACAAGGGACTGCATGTTACACCTAGCCGGTGTAGCCAATGGGGAAAGGAGGGGGGGGGGAAGCGGGGGAAGCTGCCCATTTATCACTGTGGAAGCAGCCGCGCAGACACAAAGAAGCCATCGGGTGTTGCGGCGGCGGGAGAGGTTCCCAGGTATAACTGTTGAAGCAAAAAAGAAGCTATCCGGGGAGTGGGGGGGGGGGGGGCTTTGAGAGGGAGCAGTACTAAATTCCACCACTTCCCCGCCTTATTGATTTTCTATACAAAGATGATGGGGCAGAGGCTTTTCGGCCCCTTGAACGACTCTCCCGACAACAATGGGGCGGGGGGGGGGGGGGGGGCTGAGAGAGCCCTTCTGACCATGTGTAGAAATTGTCTTCAAAAGTATTTGTTTCTACGTTTACTATTAGCGGCGTCCGTGGCTTCAGCGTGGCGAGTCTCTCTAGTGATTCCAACGTGGTGCGATCGAAACCCACTGCTGGCTACGTGGATTTTTATCGTCGTACGGGGCGTCGCAGGTCGACCCAGCCTAAAATGGGTACCACGATGTATGTCCGGCTGGCGTAATACTGACTATATTACCCACGTACTGCCGGTTGGTCTGTAAAGGTATGAGTGAAATATGCCCGGTGCGCCTAGTAGGCTTGAAAAGGGATATTTACGTTTAATATTATTTCAAACAAGTTATATTTATATGCCTTTCAACAAACTATTATTCCTATTTGTGCTATCGTGAATTGCAAATAAATATAATACTATATTCGAAATAATATCAAAGGTATGAAACCATAGTTTTAAAAAGAATTTCTATAAATGGTTAATGGATGCCTTTTAAATCCGTTACAAAAATTATAGGCGAGGATTGAGAGCGGGCTCAGCATCTACGCAATTGGAAACACGGAGCCAAATCAGCGGTTTCATCACAGTTTGATGGAAAAAAGGTGACATTTCCATTCACTTTTTGAATAACTTGTTTTTCTACGTTTTCCGCAAGGTAATCTATCCTATGTTTCACAATACAGTTAGGAAAAAAAATATTTTTTAACTATTATTTGTCACGACTTGCGTCACCCAA
Organism: Candidula unifasciata; assembly: GCA_905116865.2. Classification (NCBI taxonomy): domain Eukaryota; kingdom Metazoa; phylum Mollusca; class Gastropoda; order Stylommatophora; family Geomitridae; genus Candidula; species Candidula unifasciata. The sequence goes on from CAJHNH020001724.1 coordinate 571,628, forward strand.
AACAATATTTGCAGCTAATAATATGCCAGATTTACCAAGCCTCTTTTTCCAATTGGTTGGGGTTTCTGGTCTTATGCTGTTAGTAAGGCCAGTTGGTATTGTGCGTCATTAGCATTTTCATTCTATTGACTGAAAGCACTGAATTCAAACTGTATCCGCTATTGGAAGATTAGGTTCATCATCACGTGCCTTGCTGACTTGCGTAGGCGATCATGCCTCTCCATAATCCACGATCTCCTGCAGCATGTATCAGTTAGTGTGCCGACACACCTCCATGCCATGCATCAAGTTTAGGTTACTAGTAAAATATTATGATGGTTTATTGATTAACTTCCTATGTTCTGTACTGCCTTTCCAGAGGTGCCAGTCTAATTGCCTCATTACTATGAACACAATGACAGACAACACACTGAGATCATTGCTTGTCCTTACTGTCTGACAGCTTAAAACGAAACCTAATATAGTCATCTTTGTACAATCTTCTCTTTGGCACAGACAATATTATTATATACAAATCAGTCGGATCTGTAAAACGGATTTACACACGAAACTGGATGTCTGGATCATGACTAAAGTCCAGAAGTCGACGTACAACCAGGACTTATCCCTGGTATGTACAGGCGCGGTCGACATAGGTGGGGATTTTATCATCGATATAAGGCTTGCAGGTAGATGCAGCCTAAAGTGAGTACCAGAAATATCCTGAGAAGAAAAGGCATCCGGTGATAATGACTACATTACCTATCCAGCGCCGGGTATATAATAGGTTTAGTCTGTCAACCATATGTCTAAATGCCCCAGTGGCGCCAAAATGACAATTTAAGTTTTACATTGCATTGATTAGAGGAAGTGAAGCTGAAACTTTAAACGAATACTCCTCGTTATGCGTTCGGTCTTTTAAAAAAAGTGTGTTGAGCACGCTGTATGCTAGGCTGCGATATCTGCGACTTTCCACCAGCATACCCTCTATCAGCAAGCAGTTCATTCGTCATCATCAGTCAGCAGCCTCTTAAACTACGTCTCTTTCTTCACTTCACGTTGAATATCTCTCCCTCTCTAGTCTATTCTCCAGCCCTATGTGCTTTCATAACCAGGATGTTAAGGGACAGTGGGTCTATTCTTTACACACACCCCCCCCCCTCCAACCCCCCACTCGCAACATAAGACGCCGGAAGCCACACGGGGATAATAACAAATCCAATCCAGCTTAGACCAGTGGACTGTACAGGCTTGGGACTTGGGAATAGGTTTCTAAACAGACGCCAGGAGACAGTGGGCTCCAACTTGAAGGGTGTCTTCTCCTGCGGTGGCCCGGGGGGGGGGGGGGGGGGGTTGATGAAGTTTCAAAAGTAGCGTCAAGCACTTTGGATATTGTATGCATATGTACTTGTAATAATCCGGACTGTTAGCTTTAACAGGCATCAAAACAACAAAAAACTTTTCCAGCTTGAAGTGGGGAGTGACCTCCGTTGTGGCTTGTCAAACTTCCAACAATAAATAGTAGATATACATTTTTTTCCCTACAATCAAAGTGATACTTGAACACAAAATTACCAATGGTTTGTTATTTTAACTGTGTTGGTTTTTGTTCTGACACTTTAAATTATGTTGGCGTTTTTTCACAAAGTTCTTTTTAACTGTACCTGAGATTTTTTTTTTTTTTTGAGTCCTCTTTGTTAATTACGTTTTGTTGGGGTGGGAGGGGTGTCCTTAATATATATTTAAGAGAGAGCCACCCGATAAAAGGTTCGAGACTACTGCAGTAGTCACCAGATGGAATAGCTTCAGGAGCTACCAAGGCAGACCCCACGCAAAACCGGCACCCGTAATACACATTTTCGCTATACAAGACTCCACTCACACTGAGAAGGTGGAAAGTGAGACAGAGACCACATCGAAGAGTACGGAGAGCCTAGTGCAGTATTAAATAGTCAAAGAACAAGGGGTGTGATTGCAGTTAACACCTGCCAGTTTATTTCACGCCTAGCGATGTGAACAACAAAAAACGTGAACACTACCTAAACAAGGCATCATTATGTAAAATAAAGAAGACCAAACGTGCATACAATACCGCACTCCAGACATTCATATAAGTTTTCAGTTTTACATAACTGTTCACATAGATGTGTGTTTATTGGTTATATATCTTGAAAATTGTATACCTAACTGCAGGTATCATTTCCTGTGTCTCTTTTACCATTTAACGACAGCAAACACCTTTTGCGTGCTTTTAAAGAGTCTTTCAAAAGGGAGTAGACAAGCCAGACTCAAGACTGACAGCATACAAGAGCTTAACAGACGAGAACAAACAACCAATGCGTACACAATCCTCCATACATATTGTTGTTGTTATTGTTGCTGTTCGTCCATCACAGGTTATGATGACAAGATGGATGAAAGGATGACTTGCGCGGTGATTTTGATTTAAGCCAGGAAGAGTTGCGCAGTTCCATACATGCACAATCACCCATGCATACACAATCCTCCATACATAGACAATTACTCATACATACGTAATCACCCATGCATACCCTGTCATCCATGCATACACAATCCTCCATACATACATAATTACTCATCTATACATAATCACCCATGCATACACAGCAATTTGTAGACTTCGTAAAGGATGCAACCGTGTTAGAGCACACCTACACAGGATAGGCATACAAGAATCTGCTGCCTGTGACTGTGGAGCATATAGACAGATTCCTGAGCATGTCAGAAATATGTGAGTTAACTAAAGGGCCCTAAAGGTCAACGTCAGAGAAATGGAGAGACCATTTGCCACTCGTCGGATGACGTAGTCAACATGACTGGCCGTCTTTTCATCCCAGATATTACCTGGGAGAAGTAGACCATGAACTTGGGATGCACAAGAGACACATCCTGTGGAGCAATGAAGTATCTACTTGACTTTCCAACTATGAACCAAAGGATCAGGATCTGGAGGGCTCGGGCATACCTTAAGAAATGTGGTGGTAAGAAACACCCACTGCATCAAGCGCTTTTTAATGGAGGCTGAAGATGGTAAAATCATGGCTAGGTCGGGCAGAAGATTTTATTCAGCAAATATGCAGCCTAACCGACATCACCCCTGGTGCAGAGTGGATACCTGTGCCTCATGCCTTTATTTGTATTTTTTTCCTGTAATGCCACACTCAACAGGCGATGTAGAGAAGAGAATCCTGTTGCTGTTAATGCACAGGTCAACGCTCTCACCAGTGAAAATTCAGACGAAGCAGATGCACTAATCTATACAGACGGATCCGTTATACGCCAAAGAAGAAGCGCATGGGCATTCACAGCACGCACAGCGAGCAGAACAGTCAAAGAAGCCAACGGCGCCTTCTCCATGACAACCAGCAGCATGACGATGTAGGTGATGGCAATAACGCAAGCGTTCGCCTGGCTTGAAACACAAAACTATACCCGCGTATGTATACTCAGTGATTAAATGAGTATGATCCGGAGGCTTCAGGCAGGTTCGGTGCGAAGACAATGGCTTGAATCATTACAGAAGTCCACTGTGCGCGGAGTCACCTTTATTTTTGTTCCGGGAAACGCAGGCGTCGATGAAAATGAAAGAGCTGATAGGTTGGCTGGATCCGCTATCACTACCGACGGTCAGCCTATGGATCATACTGATAATATTAATGCCCTCAGAGAAAGGGGAAGGATAGAGGACTTTGGTGGCAGTGAATCCACATCACTCGCCAGAATGGCAGACTTGGGAATTAAGATCGGCTCTGCAAAAACGAGACGCACACCAGACACACCAGAAGACTTGTTAATCAACATAGAACTGGTACTATTAACCATGGGACGTTTGGGTTCATACTGAGTGGAGGATCTGAGCACCTATGGACATGTCCGGAGTGCAATGATGATAACTTAACTAACTAACTAACTAACTAACTAACTTACTAACTAACTAACTAACTAACTAACTAACTAACTAACTAACTAACTAACTAACTAACTAACAAAGAAGACCATGAACAAGAATACGAACAGGAAGAACATCACAATTAGCTGCAACGCACATTAATACTTAGATCCCGGCAGTGATTTTGGATGTAATAATACTACAGGTAATAAATAACTCATGTTATTACATTCCTTCCAACGGTGATTGCTGATAAACTACTTTAAAAGTTTCGTATCTTTTACAGGACGTTGCAGAACGCCAACATTTTCTGGCTGTTGTGCTTTTTCTAGGTACATTTTACGTTCAGAAGTTTGATACAGCTTTATGTACAGTCAGCTCTCGGTACCACTGTCGAAACCAACGCATGACAGCTGGGATCGAACCCGGCACTCCGGCATTACGAAGTGCGTTCGCAACGCCTAAGCCACAGAAATATACTACTAATAACTTATTTAAAGCTACTGAGAGCAGAGAAGAAGAAAAAAAAAGGGGTGGGGGAGGGGAAGAAAATATCCAGACTGCATCGTCTCGCATCTAAGCAGACGAAATCCATTTGAGTAGCGCTTGCCCTTTATGACCTCAACGTCCAAGGTTTGAATCACAAACGGTCTCTTTTGGGAAATCTTCAGATCGTGAAATGACATTTTCCGCTGCAATGCCTCTCCGTACTTTGGTTACATCGAGTTTTCCCGACCGTAGACCGACCCGACCAGTCCTGGCTACAGATATGTTTAGGGGAAACAATTGCGTTTTTTCATTGTGACATTCTTCTTCTTTAAATCGGCTGAAAATAAGTTGTCTCCACCTGCAATTGTTTCTATGTTGTCAATGTATTTATCGGCTTTAGTGGTACGTAGTGTTTACGTTGTCCTTAAGAAAGGAAATAGGAGCTTTTGAAATGCTATAGAAAGATTCTCAGAATATCTTGGACAAAAAAGAGGAGAAATACTGATATCTTGAAAGATCTGAACATCAAGTCAGACTGGCTAATAAACAGCATCTTGTCTCGGAAGCTGAAATATTTTGGTCATTTCAAGCGCCACGACGGATTGGAAAAAATTAAAGCGGTAGGCATGGTACCAGGAAGGAGTGGCAGGGGCCAACCGACACGAAGATGGCCACAGGATGTAAGTTACTCCTTGAGTATGAAAGTACATGAGGCGGAAGAGCTGGCGAGAGACCGAGTTTCTTTCAGGCAGACCGTGAGGGGAGCGACGTTCTGCAAATTACCTGCTACATGATGACGATGAGTGTTTACGTTTCATCATTAATATTATTATTATTATTGTTAAAAGGTTTGACATAATGTGTCATATTCGGTGCAGTCTTGTAGTAGGCGTTCTGCCATTTCCACATGTCCTAACTTTCGTGTACACGTAATCGGTTGTTCCGTGTTCTGAGGCGCAGAAAAATGACTCGTTCTGATCTGTCCGCAACGAAGTATTCGCCTTGTGCTCTTGTGACACCTGGCGAAGGTTACCCAGGAGACGGGTAGCAGGTAAAAAAAAAAAGAGGAAATTCTTAAGTAGGTCAGGCTGAGACATTATTCAACAAGTTTGTTCTACTGAGGACATAGAACCTGGTGCTATTCAACAAGTTTGTTCTACTGAGGACATAGAACCTGGTGCTATTCAACAAGTTTGTTCTACTGAGGACATAGAACCTGGTGCTATTCAACAAGTTTGTTCTACTGAGGACATAGAATCTGGTGCTATTTAACAAGTTTCTTCTACTGAGGACATAGAACCTGGTGCTATTCAACAAGTTTGTTCTACTGAGGACATAGAACCTGGTGCTATTCAACAAGTTTGTTCTACTGAGGACATAGAACCTGGTGCTATTCGACAAGTTTCTTCTACTGAAGACATATAACGTGGTGCTATTCAACAAGTTTGTTCTACTGAAGACATATAACGTGGTGCTATTCAACAAGTTTCTTCTACTGAAGACATATAACCTGGTGCTATTCAACAAGTTTCTTCTACTGAAGACATATAACGTGGTGCTATTCAACAAGTTTCTTCTACTGAAGACATATAACGTGGTGCTATTCAACAAGTTTCTTCTACTGAAGACATATAACGTGGTGCTATTCAACAAGTTTCTTCTACTGAAGACATATAACGTGGTGCTATTCAACAAGTTTGTTCTACTGAAGACATATAACCTGGTGCTATTCAACAAGTTTCTTCTACTGAAGACATATAACGTGGTGCTATTTAACAAGTTTGTTCTACTGAGGACATAGAACCTGGTGCTATTCAACAAGTTTGTTATACTGAGGACATTATTCAACAAGTTTGTTCTACATAGGACATTATTCAACAAGTTTGTTCTACAGAGGACATTATTCAACAAGTTTGTTCTACTGAGGACATTATTCAACAAGTTTGTCCTACAGAGGACATTATTCAACAAGTTTGTTCTACAGAGGACATTATTCAACAAGTTTGTTCTACTGAGAACATTATTCAACAAGTTTGTCCTACAGAGGACATTATTCAACAAGTTTGTTCTACTGAGGACATAGAACCTGGTGCTATTCAACAAGTTTGTTTTACTGAGGACATAGAACCTGGTGCTATTCAACAAGTTTGCTACTGAGGACATAGAACCTGGTGCTATTCGACAAGTTTGTTCTACTGAGGACATAGAACCTGGTGCTATTCGACAAGTTTCTTCTACTGAGGACATTATTCAACAAGTTTGTTCTACATAGGACATTATTCAACAAGTTTGTTCTACAGAGGACATTATTCAACAAGTTTGTTCTACTGAGGACATTATTCAACAAGTTTGTCCTACAGAGGACATTATTCAACAAATTTGTTCTACAGAGGACATTATTCAACAAGTTTGTTCTACTGAGGACGTAGAACCTGGTGCGAAATAGCTACGAGGGCCAGCAGAGCTGGACAAAGAATGCAGACAACAAGGCCTGTTGGTGGTTAAGGTAGACGTTTGTCACAAGACGGTGGTGTCACATGTCAAAATATGTGCCACTCCCTAATATACACCAGGTAAACTGACTCTCTGGAATGGCAATTTTTTGTGATGATGGCTCGTAATGGTGCAGGCCAGTGATACCCAAACTGGGCGCTGCGGCACCCGGAGGAACCTCAACCTCTTCACAGGCGGGCCGTGAAATATTTTTTAAACGTATGAATACCCATACTTCTACTTAGGTTAGGGCGCCGTGGAAACATTTTAATTGAAAACAGGCGCCCCGACTAAGAACAGTTTGGGAAATACTGGTGTAGGTGGCACCGACAGCTCCAGCAGCTATCAAACACCACTCCACAGATGAGGTAACTCAAGTTATGGCCACGGAAAATTTTCCAGTTACTAACGAACTTTATTTTCAAAGGGTCACACATTGGGCACGTCTTACATTCGGCCCTTAAAACGCCCCTTTTTCACACAAGAGTTGTGTTTTATAAATAAAGAATGTTACATCTAAAACTTGGCTAGACAAACTCAGCACTTGTAAAGCTCCTAGACTAGATAGTTTCACTATTCTAGTCAAACACAGTGATAAACGAGTTCTGATTGACAGAACAACATACTCACAGTAAACCGTAATAAAAATGAATAAAGGACTAGTAAATCTCTTTTAAATTCAAATTGAAACATTTACTTAGAATATCACAATAGGAAGAAACTTTAATGGCTGAAGATTTGATGCCACAAAGTTGAACTTCACAAACAGATCACCTGTGGTTGAGAATTTGAACAGCATACAGTAAAGACGACCCAGGAACCTCGGGATTTCCAGACCTTGAAAAAATATATATCTATATATATTGAGCAGCCCGTAAAATCAATGTCAAGACAGAGTTCAGATTATCAGGGTGGATGCGGACAGTCAAAAACAGTTTAGCTCTGATTGCTCTCAGAAGAATTCCGGCAGTAAAAGCATCCACTAACGCCTGCTAGTACCATCTTTGAGACTTATCAGGACATACTGATTGTATTTCCATCAAAAGCACCCTTTTCATGAAAGCTTTTGGCAACCTAGGTAATTCCTTCTCCACCGGGTAATACAGTTGATATACTGTAGTTATAATCTTCTTGACTATTCCTTCTGGTAAACTTAGGTTACACACAAAGGTAATTATCCATCTGAATGTTATGCACTAGGTTTAAACGTTAGGCTAACTATCCCCTAACCACACTAATGCAGAAGGCCATACGTGAAGAAGGGGAGTCAGAGTCTATCTCTCCTTGCCAACTGATGATAGCAATCCTGCAAAATTAAATATTCAACTTCCCTCATACGATGTTCTATGTTCATTTAAAAAAAAAAGTAAGTAAACTTTCAGACCACAGTTAGGCACTTGGGTGCAGCTATGACTCCCGAGGAGCCACCTCATAATGGTGGATTAAACTGAATCCTGCAGACACTAAGTGTGGCACATCAAGTTGGGTCACCTTGAACTGTCGATTTTAATTTACTATGTTAAAAGGTAGTACCTGTACTGATATGGATTTGGTAGGAACCTGGTCATATTGTCGACCCCTGACCCGGGTGATTCTCCCCAGCAAACCAATTCTGTCTGGAGCGGTGTTGATCACAGTCCTGCCGATGCAATGGAAAATGGCATTAGACAACCAGAAATCCAAGCACCCTTTCACCCACCTCCCACAACACACATTATTCAGCATGTGCACTCAGATAATAGTGATTGGCAGTCATAGATATGAATTAATCAAGTAACAGAAAGTATTGTGAACGGCACTCATAGAAAGAAGTAGAAATATAGAAGAACACACTAGACAACATAAAAATCGAAAGCTATAGTTACCGTGCCGGGAATTGAACCTGTCACCTCCAGACGGTGTCTGCGCCTCGCCATGAATACAAGTGCACCAAGATATATGGTCAACTCGGCACCCCCCAAAAAAGGTGTCTCATTGGCCATGTCTATCGTACAGCTTGAAATCCACGACTATGGAATACGGACAGAATTCATTTCAACCCATTGAAATGGCACCATAGGTTACAGAAATTTATATTAACGAAGCAAATGTCGAATAACAATCACAGCAACAATTCACGAACACAATAGACCTTATTGCCTCATAGATATGAACTTAGACCTGATAAAAAGTAAAAAGTAACACATCGAATAAGGATCAACAACAGTCATGTTGACTTCATTACTATTCTCCCGGAAATGCAGTAGGAAAACTGCTCTTGTCAATTCAAGGAACAGGATTCACCGATCTGTCTCCATTAAAAGTTTTGCCTATGCTTAAGTCAGGTAATCAGACACAACCTTTATATCCAAGAATTAAGGACAGGAGATGTAAACTTCACCTGCTGTCGATCTTTCTCCTCTATCCGCCATGTTTATGTCTACCCCCATTGCGCCCCGGTAGTTTCGGAAGAATAACTGCATATTCTTCTACTTTTTCGTTCTCTTCCTTAAAGACGGTATAAAGGCCTTTTAAAAATCATTTACAAACGCTTCCTTATGTACGACTAATTTGTTTAACAAGATACCGTACATCTTTCTTCTTTCTAGATCTTTCTTCTTTCTAGATCTTTCTTCTTTCTAGATCTTTCTTCTTTCTAGATCTTTCTTCTTTCTAGATCTTTCTTCTTTCTAGATCTTTCTTCTTTCTAGATCTTTCTTCTTTCTAGATCTTTCTTCTTTCTAGATCTTTCTTCTTTCTAGATCTTTCTAGATTTTTCTTCTTTCTAGATCTTTCTTCTTGCCTAGCTGAGAATCCATTCCGCCCCCAGGAGCAGGTTATACGCAACATTAGTATAAATTATAGTCAATCAATCAGGTGCCGTCTCCACAGTGAAGGTTGGCTGCAATCAATCTCCAACACGCTCTATCTTTTGTCCTGGTTGTACACTCTCTCATACTGCTGTCCGTCCATCTCTTGATGTTGTCTTCCCACTTGTATCGTTGCCTACCCCTTGCTCTCTTGCCTTCTACCTTTCCCTTCAGTATGGTTTTTAAAAGTGTGTTATGTCTTTTAATTCTGACGATGGTATTTCAATTGTGTCGCTTTTAAAAAAATTTCTTCTAGTAATTTTCTTGTCATTTATAGCTTTTTGAGAACCTCTGTATTGGACTGTTATCAACTTAAATTATAGTACCGTAAATATGATTGTGTGTGTAACCTCGGACCGCATACTGGCTACATTCATAAGGCCAGATCTGTGATTTTACTGTAGACAGAACTAATCACTAACAGCCCGAAAACACCGGGAGAATCCGGTCCTCATGGATTTAGATTTTCCAACAATAAGCTCTAATGTTATTAGGATGCCAAGACGATGTCTGGGAACCGACACGAGCGAGAAAAGGAGGAAAGAACCCCAAATACTATGTTTTCTGAGCTCCTCTTCCAGATATCATTTATCCTGTGGCTATTAATTCTCAGTTTTATACTTACTTCAGCAGCCACCGTGGTCTAGCGGCTAGAAGCTCGCCTGCGGATCGGAAGGTGGTGGTTCGGGTCCTGACAGGGGTTGGACTTTTATCAAAAATGACCTGGCTCCAAGGTCGACCTAAAAATAGTGGGTACCGGGTACAGTCTGGAAAGTAAAGGCGGCCGGCGTGATGCTGAACACATCAGCCACCAAGTGCCTTGTACTGTGGTCTGTAAAATATAGGTTAAGAACGATATACCAAGTACGTCTAAAGGTGTGGAAAAGAGTCCTTCACAATTCTACTGATACTTACTTCCTTCTATTAGCCGTCGGCTCTGTGGCTTAGTCAATGTGAACGCTTCGTAATGCCAGGCTACCGGGTTCGATCTCAGCTGCGGGCCATGCGCCTTGCGTTGGTTTCGACAGTGGTATCAGGGTGCCGACCGTCCAGTAAGCAATGGCAAACTACTGGACGTGAATTTGCCTAGAAAAACTACACAACAGCCAGGGGCTGCTGGGGTTGGTTCTGCAACGTCCTGTACAGGATACGCAACTAACCTTTTTTTTCTTTTAGACGGCTTGCACAGACACAAAGTCAGCTATCTGCTTCAGATTTCACATTGTAGAGTTTGACTCCCTTGGAAGTTATGTCTCGTGGATTATTTTGTAATTGATGCCACGTTTCATTCCCCTAAGCTCTGATGTGTCAAGTCATGTCCTTTTGAAATTTGTTCCGTTAATTAATTTCCTCAATATTTTGTTTCGTTTCCACGTCTTTTGTTAATACAAAAATTCATTACACAGAATTGAAATATTGCAGTTTCCTGGTGAATGCCTGCCTGTTCGTCATACGCTATCACACAATATCTCTTGTAGCAGTTATCAGACATGGGAAGAACATGACTGCATAAAGATAATGTTTATACACTCCAGTTTCCACACCCACGGAAAGTTCAAAGCCAATTTATCAAAAAGTTCTATCTAGTCCAGAAGCTAAAACAATATTTGACTGGCTGGATGCGGCGCAGATTTCCCCTTAAATAACACATTTATATTGTTATCTCTCCATGGAGTCTTTTATCCGGACACATCGACGGCTGAATTAATAGGCGCGTCAAATCACGTGCATCCGGTTTAATGTCGTGTATTAAGGAAACTCATCAGATATCCCGTATTTTGATGAGAGTATGAAACTATAAATGCAAATCCTGCGAATTTAACGCTGTGAGCTTTTAAATTAATCTGCAGGGTTTAACACTATTAGACAAATCTGTTTGTGCCGAATTACGAGTGCCTGAGAGTACCGCTAGATGATGTTAACTTTATAGTCTATATTGATTTCTTCTTCTTTCTTGGTCTGTCGGCTTTAAACTCTGGCAGAAGGTTCTGGTTGTTCGTCCACTCTTGGATTTAGTCTTGTTCCAGAGCTTGAGTTTTTCGTACATACCCATTTTGCAGAGCTGGTTTATTTGTATGCAGACTGCTTTTCTTCGCCTCTTAGGCACTCAGACTCTGAAGAAAACACCTCAGTCGGTCGCCTTTACGACATGCTTGCTATAGTGCAGTGGAATATTCCTCCCCCCTCCCCAAATGATCCCAAAACCGACACGAGAAGTATATTGACTTGACTTATGTCCTTCATGGCATTCACGGAATAAAATCGTCATTTCCAGTTATGTTCAGTACGGTCTGTTCCTCCCAATGATTAGTGCAACTAACTCTGTTATAGGAAGGCCAACAATGTACTCTGTACTGAAGCAAAGGCAGCTACATTGGTTGGGACATGTCTCTTACATGGAGGATGGTCGCATTCTAAAGGTTCTCTTGTATGGTAAACTGGCGACAGGGATAAGATCTGCACAAAGACCAGTGCTAAGCCACAAGGACATATGCAAGCGCCACCTAAAAGATATCAGCATTGACAAAGACATCTGGGAGAGATCAGCTGCAAACCGACTTCTTTACTTTGGAGGCAGACACTAAAAAACTGGACTGTCTCAGTTTGAAAGAAGCTAAACGCAGTAAGCTAAACAAATAAGACGTCTGAGAAAACACCGGCATTAGGACGAAAGAGTATCAGCGTGTTTATGTGGACTGTTGCAGATAGAGATTGCCACTCCGGCCGGCTTTGGACTTTACAGTCATAGGAGACGGTGCACTCAACACCAGTGGCACTACTCAATGCTCCCCAGGAACTGACGGTTGCTTACGGTTTAAGTAAGGTTAATTTTTTTTCTTCTGTTTCAATCAGCAAGTTATTCATTGTTAAAATTATGTTCATTCGATATTTCCTACTCATGGCTACAGTTTTTCTTTATTAAAATTATGTTTAGGTCTTCTGCCCCTCCACCTTTTCCCCTAATTTTTTTTCCATTTCAGTGCCTGATTGGTAACTCTCTGTTCACTTCTTAAGATGTGCCAAATATGCCATAATCTTCTTTGCTTTATAATTGTTGATACCAGTGGCTGTCAAGATATTTCTCCTATTTCTTAAAATTTCATGAATTCGTCACATTTAGATAGAGTTCACCGGTTTCCAGAGGTATTTTTGTTATTTTGGGTGTGTAAATGTATTTAACTTTTCTTCTATGTCTTAAGTGGTTTCAGAGTTTCTTTGGCATAAATTTAGATTATAAAAACAACTTTAGACATACAAATGAAATTGTCTCTAAAGAAATTAGCTCAGAAAGAGAGAGAAAGAAAGAGAGAGAGAGAGAGAGAGAGAGAGAGAGAGAGAGAGAGAGAGAGCGAGAGAGAGAAGGAGAAAGGAAAAGAGCCAGAGAGAACTGTTTGCCAGCAACATAAGAGGCTTTTCAATATAAGTTGGATCTTAAAATACCTCGAAAATCGAACTGAGAATCAAGATAAAAGGTTTAAATAAGTAGATCAGTCCAAATAAAATATGGAATCCCCCAAGGAGGAGTTCTGTCCGAGATTCTTTTCAACCATCTGCAATGCAGTTCGAGCTGTTATGTATACCGATGATCAGGTGCTACTGAGCTCATAGAAGTATATTGGCCCAGCACAGACAAGGCTTCAAGAATCCCTCAGAAGTCTAGAGAAGTGGTCCAATAATTGGTACATGCCTGTAAATGGGACAAACAAAAACCACACACACACACACACACATACACACACACACGCGCACCCACACGCACATGCCCACCATTTTCTGTCTTTCCACCGAACCCGAAACCCCTACAAAGCTTCACTTACCTATTGCGCTTAGGTGTTGAAACATGATGATTTACCATCGTACTTAGAAGTAACCTTTGATCCAAGACTCATATGGAGCAAACAGAAAGGAATCAAAGCAAGAGACTCAAGATAACTCGGCTGCTGGGTATATTAGCTGGAACAAACTGGGGCAAACCTCAGTGGTCCCAAGAGAACCAATACACCATATGTGAGGCCAACACTTGAATATAAGAAAGCTGCCTGGGACACAGCAGCTAAATCAACTTTTCCAAAACTGCTTGAAAATTCAGAATTATGCTCTCCGCACTGATAGGTGCCATGAGCTCTACGCCCATATCAAACATCGAAACATTTACTAGTCTCTGTGCTCTGGAACACAGAAGAATCACAAATCTCCTTAAAAGCTCTCCAAATACCATCACTTGAACGAACAACACATGCACAGCCGACTGCAGAAATCCTAAGGGCTACACTGAATATAAAATGTTTCATTTGGAACGCAGATAGACAGACCGACAGATCGACGGACGAACGGCTGGATGTATAGATAGATAGATAAGAGAACACATTAGACAACATAACATTTACTTTTTGAAGAGACTTGCTAGTCTACGACAAATTTAGTGTTATACTTCTGTTCACCCTACCTCTAAAATGATACTTCTCTTCACAGACAACATAACAATTACTTTTTGAAGAGACTTGCTAGTCTACGACAAATTTAGTGTTATACTTCTGTTCACCCTACCTCTAAAATGATACTTCTCTTCACACTACCTCTAAAATGCTCGCTTCCCTACACAGTGCCACTAAAATTCTCAGTGCTCTTCACCATACCTCTACAACACTGGATTTCATAGAATTGCACATTTTACCTCTGGGGTGCTGGCTTCCTTACATCCTACCTCTAAAATGCCTGCTTTCATTCACCCGTTTCGTAAGATTCTGACTGAGTTGGGTGTCTCCGTGGCGAAATGGTAGGTCTGCTTGCTTAGTGCATTGAAGGTCGTAGGTTCGTTTCAGACACACGCTTGTCAGTTCAGGAGTAGAGAATTTATAAGTTTCTCTCTGGATCCTAGCTGAATCTGCGGGGTTTGTGATTTTAGGGGCCCCCTAGGCAGGCGTCTAGTTCTCAAATGGAGACAACCCAAGAATACCGGAATACTCGGTTCAGTTGAGCCCATCGTAATGTACTAGAAGCAAAGCAGAGGGTGTATCTTGAAATGGAGGAAAGAGAAGAGATAACAATAAAGAATAATAAGGAAATCCACTCCTTAAAATCTCCTCTACTCTGAACCAGCAAGAGTTCTAACAATGTGACGTGGCGAGTGTGAGCCAAGACCCAACATTAAGCTGCCTCAGTAACAAGGGGATAATATTTAAAAAAAATTCGTTTAGGCGGGGGTAAGATCAAACGTATCTCACCCTGACAGGAAATCTTTGATTTAAAGTCTAGATCAGTCAAGCAACAAATACTAAACTAGGCACACTAACTACAAGTCCTAATCTGAACGAAAAATAACTGGAGCTATGATTACTACATTGAACATCTCTTCATTTCAATTACATAAAATCAGCTTGTTCTACAAATAACATTAACAACAACCAACGTGCTCGACCAGAATCTAAAGCGATCATCAGCTAACAATGAAATATGATAATGACACCATACACTCAGCGATATTACCTCAACAATGGCACAAACCGAAACACATGTAACATGTACGTTAAGCTTCAATATGCCAACGAATTACTTGTATCGACCTGCCATCAAACTACCTCCTAGCAAGAATACAAAATAGAAATCAAATCTAACACCACTGGAGAAATTTCAGATTTAACTATGGAAACATACCACCGCCGCGAAATCAGCCTGCCATTCGGCCTTTCCCTGCAGTACCCATGCTGGCTGCCCAGTTTGCAAAGCCGCAACAGCTATGTCGGTGTTCTGCAGGGTCAGTCCGGAAGCCAAATAGGAGGCAAATACTGAGTCAGTTGGCCTTTCTAAACGCAGTGGCCAGACTTTTCCCCAATTTACTGT
This sequence comes from Candidula unifasciata, assembly GCA_905116865.2. NCBI lineage: Eukaryota > Metazoa > Mollusca > Gastropoda > Stylommatophora > Geomitridae > Candidula > Candidula unifasciata. The sequence continues at coordinate 587,189 of CAJHNH020001724.1, forward strand.
CTAAAACTTAAAGCTGTTCCTGTGGCCTCTTGGTCATTTTTAAACCAGACTAAATCAAGATCTTCAAACTGCTGAACAGTAGTCTTTGTCGTTTTCCAGCCTATCTCAGTAAACACCTTAACACTAAAATGCTGGCTACCCTAGACATTGAACACCTTAACACCAAAATGCTGGCTACCCTAGACATTAAACACCTTAACACCAAAATGCTGGCTACCCTAGACATTGAACAATTCTGGCTACCCTAGACATTGAACACCTTAACGTCAAAATGCTGGCTACCCTAGACATTGAACACCTTAACGTCAAAATGCTGGCTACCCTAGACATTAAACACCTTAACACCAAAATGCTGGCTACCCTAGACATTGAACACCTTAACACCAAAATGCTGGCTACCCTAGACATTGAACACCTTAACGTCAAAATGCTGGCTACCCTAGACATTGAACACTTTAACGTCAAATGCTGGCTACCCTAGACATTGAACACCTTAACGTCAAAATGCTGGCTATCCTAGACATTGAACACCTTAACGTCAAAATGCTGGCTACCCTTGTGCCATCATCATCATCATCATCAGGTGCCTTGCCGACTGGCATGGGCGATCATGCCTTTCCATAATCTGCGATCTCCTGCAGCATGTATCAGTTCATTTGCCGACACACCTCCATGCCATGCAACAAGACTTGTCAAGCATCTTCTCTCGTTTTCTTCCTCTATCTCCCCTTCCACATATCTTTCCAGTGGTCACAACATGTTCTGTTTTCCATCTTCTCATAACATGGCCGAAAAATGATGTCTCCTTCTGATGTCTGTGATAAGTTGTCTTCGGGCTCCCGCCCTTTTCAAAACCTTTTGGTTGCTCTTTTTGGCTGTCCAAAGTATTCTAAGCATTCTTCTGTAAAACTACATCTCCGACATTGTACACATTACTTGAAAAATGCTCGCTACTGTAGGCATGTATACTTTCCCTGTAAAAAAGATCGCTACCTACATCTGTACATCCCACCTCTAATACGATCGTACCTCCTAAAGTAGACATAATTCATCCGAACAGTTTTACCCTAAAAATGTAGATACGCCAACTCTAACACGCGCGTTCTCCTTAGATGTGAACACCATATATCTAAAAAGCGTCGCTTTCCTAGTTAAGCGTTTATCTACAAAGCCACCCAAATCCACACAATCAGGTCATCGCTGATATTTGATGTGTAACGTTTGATCATTCCACTTTCTGCCACACCTGTTACTGATCGAACTCACGCACACTCACACACACGCCAGCGCACGTACACATATTCACACATTATAGTTGCTCCGAAGATTTAACATTTAAGTCCTCAGTTAGGTTTTAGATTCGATCTTCACGAGTATTTCAATCAAAGTAGCTGCCCTGATCGGATCTCCATAAAACAGGATTATAGACTCAACGGACAAACTGATACACTTATGTTCATTATGCGGCCTGATGGCGAATTTAAGGCATTACCACGGTCGTGCAGGGTACGTAAGTTATTTCATATTTTATTATTAATATGTTTTATGATTGTTGGGCGTCTTTTCTCTCTCTCTCTCTCTCTCTCTCTCTCTCTCTCTCTCTCTCTCTCTCTCTCTCTCTCTCTCTCTCTCTCTCTCTCTCTCTTTTTTGTACTGCTTCTCCTTTCTCATTTTTCCATTTTCTTTTTACATTTCACTCCTTTCGTCTCCGCAGCCTTCTTTTCTTTCTTATTCGTCTTCTTCGTCTTCTTCTTCTTCTTCTTCTTCTTCTTCTTCTTCTTCTTCTTCTTCTTCTTCTTCTTCTTCTTCTTCTTCTTCTTCTTCTTCTTCTTCTTCTTCTTCTTCTTCTCTTTTCTTCTTTCTCCTCCTTTTCATCCTCACTCTAATCTTCCGTGTTCTTTCAGCGCCTTTCTCTCCTCTTCATTTTCCTATTATTTATCCAGTTCTAATTTTTATGTCTTTGTCTGTTACGTCAGCTTATTCATTATGTGCCTGACTTGCAGCTAAATTTGACGGTTGTGTATAGGCCCTTTAGAGTCTTTAAATGTTCTTTGCTTCTAGCCCCAGTTTGTTAAAACATTTTCTCCGTATACGGACTTAGAAGTACAGATTCCGTTGCCCAGCTAATGCGTTGAGAGCTTGACACTACCCCATGAGCTATGAGTTTTAGGAATGCTTTACGTTGTGCCCTCAGTAGTTAATGTTGTGAAATGCAGCGTGCTGTACGCAGTATTTCCTGTGCAGTTGCTTGATTGTCGTGACTTCGGATTCCATCGACGATTATTTAGTTACATTTGCATATCAAATCTGGTCGCTTTTTATGTGTTTACTGCACGTGCGAGCTGTTGGATTTTGCTGGAACTTTACTGTTATTGCAGTTTTCAAACTAACTAACTAACGAACGAGCTAGCTAAATAGCTAGCTAACTAACTAACTAACTAACTGACTGACTGACTGACTGACTGACTGACTGACTGACTGACTGACTGACTGACTGACTGACTGACTGACTGACTGACTGACTGAATAATTATTTGTCTTTTTTTGCGTTTTCAGTGAAAGATTATTTCTAGGGGATTTTAAGGGAAATCTTCTACAATGGTTTATTTACAAATCCTCATTTTAATAGTTTAAAGAACGTCGCTTTTGTCACATCACACCTGAGAGTCTCTCTTTCTCTACCACATACTCTATGTCGTTTCACAGCCAGTAAATTTGATCGTTTAAAGAACGTCGCTTTTGTCACATCACACCTGAGTGTCTCTCTTTCTCTACCACATACTCTATGTCGTTTCATAGCCAGTAAATTTGATCGTTTAAAGAACGTCGCTTTTGTCACATCACACCTGAGAGTCTCTCTTTCTCTACCCCATGCTCTATGTCGTTTTACAGCCAGTAAATTTGATCGTTTAAAGAACGTCGCTTTTGTCACATCACACCCGAGAGTCTCTCTTTCTCTATCACATTCTCTGTGTCGTTTCACAGCCAGTTAATTTGATTGTTTAAAGAACGTCGCTTTTGTCACATCACACCTGAGAGTCTCTCTTTCTCTACCCTATTCTCTATTTCGTTTTACAGGCAGTAAATTTGATTGTTTAAAGAACGTCGCTTTTGTCACATCACACCTGAGAGTCTCTCTTTCTCTATCCTATTCTCTATTTCGTTTTACAGGCAGTAAATTTGATTGTTTAAAGAACGTCGCTTTTGTCACATCACACCTGAGAGTCTCTCTTTCTTTACCCTATTCTCTATTTCGTTTTACAGGCAGTAAATTTGATTGTTTAAAGAACGTCGCTTTTGTCACATCACACCTGAGAGTCTCTCTTTCTCTATCCTATTCTCTATTTCGTTTTACAGGCAGTAAATTTGATTGTTTAAAGAACGTCGCTTTTGTCACATCACACCTGAGAGTCTCTCTTTATCTACCCTATTCTCTATTTCGTTTTACAGGCAGTAAATTTGATTGTTTAAAGAACGTCGCTTTTGTCACATCACACCTGAGAGTCTCTCTTTCTCTACCCTATTCTCTATTTCGTTTTACAGGCAGTAAATTTGATTGTTTAAAGAACGTCGCTTTTGTCACGTCACATTTGAGAGTCTCTCTTTCTCTACCACATTATCTGTGTCGTTTCACAGCCGGTAAATGTGTCACAATGTTTCACTGTTTTCTGTCAAGATATTGAGAGTATATAAAATAAAGACACGTCAGTTTCCGACACACTGAAACAAATATCACCATAAATGGTGTCCTTCGAACTTCCCCTACACACATGATAATTTTGTGGGTGCTGGAGAGCAGAGAAAGTTTTGTGTAACTGCGAAATAATAACAATAACATTAAGCAGAAATAATTACAGCATGTTTTGCTATCACCATTGTGCCTTTAAACAAGGCCTAATAAAAATATTTTTTGAAAAATATTTGACGTCTAAACAAATGCTTTACATAAGAACAATTATTTGTCAGGGTTGCGGAGCTCTGCTCCTAAAATATTTTTGGAGGAGGAAGTGGGAAGGGGGAGGGGTGGCCCTAACGGGGCGTAAACTTTGTTTACTCACTCACTCACACACACACACACACACACACACACACACACACGAACACACATAAGTACTCATACTTACAGATTTACACATACACTCAAACTCTTCCTCTTTTTCTGTCTCTTTTCTCTCTCTCTCTCTCTCTCTCTCTCTCTCTCTTTCTCTCTCAGTCCTATTTAATCGCTTCCTGTCCACTTTTCTTTTTCTTACTTCTTCTTCGCGTTTACCGGCTGTAAATTCTGGTGGAAAGTTCTGGCTGTTCATTCACCTCAGGAATTTAGACTTGTTCCAGAAGCTGAGTGTAGCGTGAGCATCTCTTTTACATATCTGACTTCTTTGTATGCAGACTGCTGGTTCCTTGTCTGTCAGGCAGATGCGCTCCGACCTTAAAGGAAAGCCCCGGTTAGTTGACTCTTACGACATACTTGCTGAGGAGGCAGTGGTCTGTTCTTGTTTTCCCCACAAAGGGTCCCCAGAACCCACAAAGGGTCCCCAGAACCCACACGGGGTCCCCAGAACCCACAAGGGGATGCCCACTTTTCCATCTCCATCTCTCTCTCTCTCTCTCTCTCTCTCTCTCTCTCTCTCTCTCTCTCTACCTTTGTCTATCTCACACAGTCATATTAATTCACACAGGCTCAAAAGTAGACACATATTTCTCTCTCTTTCCCTCCGTCTATCTCTCTCCTACCCTACCATTGATACTTTATTTCCCTCCCTTCCTCTCTTCTTTCCTCTCTCCCTCCTTCTTCATGTCTGCTTCAATCACACTCCCTCAAACATGCGCACCAAATAATAAAAATAACACATAATTAAAGCCATCCAAGCAACAGGGACTCGTTGCAGCTTAAACTTTCCAATGCATCACTGACAGCTATCATTTGTAGAGATCTACAGAAAGCACTAGGAGAGCTGAGTTATATTATTGCAAGACAAAATTACAGTAATTGTTATCAGGATAAATGTGGTGATCACCAGGATGAGATGATAACGAATAACATCTGTTGTGGTTTCATGACTCCTTTTGATTGTTTAAACTGTTACGCCGCAGTGTTGCGGCTAGACGCTCCTCGCCTTGCAGATCCAAGGCTCGTGGGTTCGTGTCCTGATATAGCTGGAATTATTTTCAAAAATGACTTTGGCTCCCAGGTCGGCCCAGCCTCAACTGGGTACCAAAGTCTTGGGAAGGAAAGGCAGGCGGCGTTATGTTTATCACACCACAAAACGAGTGCGGACTGGCACTATCTGCCTAGTAACGCTGAGGACGTGCTATTTGACTTGCTGCATAGTTTTTTTCTTTCGTTTTAACCATGTGACGTCTTCACAATAAAGGTTGGCTAAAGAACAGCTACATCTGTCTATATGAATTTTGCGCGGTGAGATCCCAACCATTAGTGCCAGACATGGACAGAAAAAAGAAAATAACTCTATGTAAAATTTGTTGTCTCCGCAAGGCCATTAACAACACAAAAAGGGGCAGGATTACGATCACCAGCATTAGAGAGAAAGTTGCACTAAGATCATGTCTGGATTATACTGGCAGACAAAAAATGATATGGTTTAGCCATCTAGTGAGAATGTAGCCACACCATTTAGCCATCTAGTGAGAATGTAGCCAAACCAAACTGCATATCATATGAGACATTTTACAGCCGAACATCTGGGAGGAAGGCGGGAGGGGAAAAAAGCAAGAGATGGATAAATGATGTAGCAGAAACCTGCAAAAAAGACGAACAAATCCATCACCCAAGCCACTCGAGAAGCCCAAGACAGAAAACTACGACACTAGATTACAATGTACATCTGGGTATCGGCAAGACGATAAAACCGCGATAATGTGCTAAAATCTGATATCAGCCATACGAGAAAAACCACTACAATGCGCTACAACCTGGTACAGTGAGACGTTAGTTAGTAGTTAGTTAGTCTACATATTTGTGTGTGTATCTGTGTGTGTGTTTCCCTCTGTGTCTATCTATGTGTGCGTGTGTCTGCGTGTGTGTGTGTGTGTGTGTCTGTGTATATGTCTCTCTGTGTGTATCTATGTGTAAGTGTGTGTCTGTTTCTCTGTATGTGTGTATATGTGTGTGTGTCTGTGTTTATTTATGTATGTGCACGTATCCGTGTATGTCTGGGTGTGTCTGTTCGCGCTTGCATGTGTCTGCGTGTGTGTCTGTAAATGTCTGTTTGTGTCTGTGGGTGTGCCTCTCTGTGCCTGTGTATGTATCTGGTAATCTGGTAATTTTAGTTACAGCTTCATAGCAAACGAGTCACCCCATATTTGCTCCGCTCCTGTGCCAACGAAAATCACACAGAATGTTTATCACAGTCCCTTGTGGAAATACTGTCAGACTGCTGTCTCAGCATATTCACTAGCATACACACACATTAAAACCATACGGTAGCCATCCGAAGTGCTAACACAAACAGTCCGACATTAGAAATGCAGTTCATCGTGGATTTAAGCACTAGTCACTAGCAGAAGTTACCAACAGATAAGCAATTGTGCACGTAATGGCACCACCAATATTGCGACAACCGGCACTGTGCCATTTTTTAAATCTACAATTCACACCACCACGAAAAACATTTTTAAAAAAATCCGCAGCTCACAGTGTCATGCCATGCACTCATCTCAGAAGCTGGGAAACTGGGCCATCTCTGTCTGTCTGTCTGTCTGTCTGTCTGTCTGTCTGTCTGTCTGTCTGTCTGTCTGTCTGTCTGTCTGTCTGTCTGTCTGTCTGTCTGTCTGTCTGTCTGTCTGTCTGTCTGTCTGTCTGTCTGTCTGTCTGTCTGTCTGTATGTATGTATGTATGTATGTATGTATGTATGTATGTATGTATGTATGTATGTATGTATGTATGTATGTATGTATGTATGTATGTATGTATGTATGTATGTATGTATGTGTGTGTATGTGTGAATGTGTGTATGTGTGTATGTGTGTATGTATGTGTGTGTGTGTGTGTATATGTATGTATGTATGTATGTATGTATGTATGTATGTATGTATGTATGTATGTATGTATGTATGTATGTATGTATGTATGTATGTATGTATGTATGTATGTATGTATGTATGTATGTATGTATGTATGTATGTATGTGTGTGTGTGTGTATGTATGTATGTATGTATGTATGTGTGTGTGTGTGAAAATGTGTGTGATGTGTGTGTGTGTGTGTATGTATGTGTGTGTGTAGGTGTGTATGCATGTTTTTGTAAGTGAGTGCGCATGTGCATGTGAGTGTGTGTGCATGCAGTTTAGCAACGATTCTTTTAAGTTTTTTCCCTTGATATTTATAATACGCATATTATTATTTGAACATATCATACTAAATTGATAAAATACAACTGCTGTGTGAAAGATGGGTGCTTTAAAGGGTCGAATATAAGACAGGCCTGCGTGCCCAATTTGTTACTATTTGAAAATCAAGTTCGTTTGTTCTTATAAGACAACAAAACCATGTTACTGGGCTACAACCTGTTATCAGTGAGACGACAAAACCAAGACGCTGGGCTACAACCTAGAATCAGACAGACGACATAACTACGACACAGGGCTTCAACCGGGTATCAGTCAGACGGTTAAACTACGACACAAAGCTACAACCTGGAATGATTGTGACGACAAAACCATAACACTGGGCTACAAAACTGATATCATTGAGACAACAGAACCATGACACTGGGCTACAACCTGGTATCATTGAGACGACAAAACCATGACACTGGGCTACAACCTGGCATCATTGAGACGACAAAACCATGACACTGGGCTACAACTTGGTATTAGTGTGACGAAAAATCCATGACACTGGGCTACAACCTAGTATGATTGAGACAAAAGCTTGACATTAGGCTACAAACTGGTATCATTGAGACGACAAAACCATGACATTGAGCTACAACCTGGTATCATTGAGACGACAAAACCATGTCACTGGGCTACAACCTAGTATCAGCGAGACGACAAAACCACGACACTGGGCTACAACCTGGTATCAGTCATACTACAAAAGAAGAAAAATAGGTCCCCATCTCTTTCACAATGAGACTATTGTAAGAACGCAACCAACCCCCCCCCCCCCCCCCCCAAGTTTTTTTTTTCAATAAACCGTAAGCGCAGAAATTCAAGAATCATGACATTGTTAAATGCATTCACTGATCTGTAGAACATAAGTGTTATGGGGATGGCTAAATCATGGCAGTCATTTGGTTTGGTACAGAGCTTGCCACATTGTAACGGTTACAGACTGGTACGTTTGTGTAGACAGCAGAATTAAAATCGTACCGAGGAGGAGATTAGGTCGTGAACATGTAATATCTCTGAAGATAGCTGTTGGCGTATTGAGACTTACCTTCATTTTGGAAGCGGCTGACAATTTTAATAAATGGGCTGTACGTGTCATCATATTGACTTCTCTACTTTCTTTCTTTGTTGTGTTGATTATTCTCCTCTGGTCATGGTTATTACCCTATTGTCATAGTTATCTTTATAATTATCACGGTTATCTCCGTCTTATTATGGTTGCCTTCAGAGTTAAATGTGTATCTCCCATTTGGCATGGTCAACTCTCTCCTATAATTGTTATTTTTTCAGTTATCTCCCTCTTTTTATAGTTAATCCATCGTAACATGGTTATCTCCCTCTTGTTATAGTTAATCCACCATGATATGGTTATCTATCTCTCTCGACGATGTTATTTCTCTCTTGGCCTGGTTATCTTCTTTCGTTATAGTTATTTTAATGTTGCCATGGTTAATTTCGCCTTGTCATGGTTATCTCCCTCTTGTAATAGTTGTCTTTGTCTAGTGATAGTTATCTCCCTGCATTAATGCTCATCCTAATAATTATCATAGTTATTTCCCTCTTATCGTGGTTAACGCCATATTGTTATAATTATCTTCCTTCTTTCGTGGTTTTCTTTCTTTTTCTCTGTCTCTCTCTGTCAGTCTCTGTCTCTTTGTGTCTCTGTCTGTCTGTCTGTCTGTCTGTCTGTCTGTCTGTCTGTCTCTCTATCTCTCTCTCTCTCTCTCTCTCTCTCTTTTGTCATTGTTATCTCCCTTTGTCGTGGTTATCTCCCTCTTGCTACAGTTGCAGCCATCTTGTCTTAGTTATATGTCTCTGTATTGCAATGATTTTTTGTTTCCTGTCGTTGTTATAGCATTCCTATCATGATTTCTGTATCCTCACGGATAAATCCATCATGTGTCTTCCTCTTATCATCGTTTCTCTCTCTCTCTCTCTCTCTCTCTCTCTCTCTCTCTCTCTCTCTATCTATCTATCTTTCTTTCTCTCTTGGCTATCTCTTGTCATTGTTATCTCCATCTTCTCATGGTTATCTCAATCTATTCATGATTATCTCTATCATTTCTTTGTTATCTCCATCTTGTCATGGTTATCTCAGTCTATTCATGATTATCTCTATCATGTCATTGTTATCTCCATCTTGTCATGGTTATCTGAATGTATTCATGATTATGTCTATCATGTCATGTTATCTCCATCTTGTCATGGTTATCTCAATCTATTTATGATTATCTCTAGCATGTCATTGTTATCTCAATCTATTCACTTATATCTCTATCATGTCATTGTTATCTCTATCTATTCTTTTATATCTCTAGCGTGTCTTTGTTATCTCAATCTATTCACTTATATCTCTATCGTGTCATTGTTATCTCCATCTTGTCATGGTTATCTCCATCTTGTCATGGTTATCTTTATCTTGTCATGGTTATCTCCATCTTGTCATGGTTATCTCAATCTGTTCATGATTATCTCTATCATGTCATTGTTATATCCATCTTGTCAAGTGCCTTTTGTCATTGCTGTAGCGCTCTTGTCATGACTATCACTTTTCTGTTGTAGTTATTTGATTTTTTTCCCTTGTTATGACCCCCACCCCCTTTTTTTCTTGTTATAGTTATCTCCCTTGTGTCTTAGTTATCTGCCTCTTGTTATGGTTTTCATCTTGTCGTGGTTACCTCACCCTTGTCATTGGTATCTCCTTTTTGTCGTGGTGATCTCCCCATTTTTTATAGTTATTTTACCTCATCGTATAGTCCTCTCTCTCTCTCTCTCTCTCTCTCTCTCTCTCTCTCTCTCTCTCTCTCTCTCTCTCTCTCTCTCTTGTAATAATTATGTCTACCTTTTTTTTTAAATTTGTATCTTAGTTTCGCTATGTGCCGAATGTCGTGGTTTTCACTCTGTTGTTATGACTTTCATTTATTTATCATAGTTATCACTCATTTGTCATTGTTATTTCCCTCTTGTCATAGTTATCTCCATCTTATCATGTTTTTCTCCTCCTTTTATCTCCTTCTTGTAACGTTTACATCTAAATAGTCATAGTTACCCCAACTTGTCATGAGTCACGGCCATATTGTCATGATTACAGCAGCACCTTTACGACAACGGCCACCTTACAATGGTTATCAAACCCTAATCGTTTCGCTATATTTGCCCGACACCTCGTGGCTGGAGATAAAACCCTCCTGACAGATTTATCGTGTGCTGAAACATTACACTATGCTCAAGGAGAGCGGGCTGGAGCTCAACGTTACCATACACTGTTGTGTTAATTACTTTCCTATTTGAACATCGTTACTGCCATAGATGCAGACACAGGCGGCGAAAATTACTTTCAGGAGATTTGTCTATTTGAGTCTAGCTTGTTTGTAGATATACCTCGGCTAAATAGAGTGACTTCTAATCTAGCACCAAATCTGTTTTGGTTTGACATCCTCCTAAATAAAACTCTAGGAATTGTTACACACACCCGCGCGTTTTGCCCCTTATAGAATAGGTCAGATTTTCTCTCTCTCTCTCTCTCTCTCTCTCTCTCTCTCTCTATATATATATATATATATATATATATATATATATATATATATATATATATATATATATAAATGGAAGATATTAAATTGCCCTTTATACATTTAAATTGGTATTGTACGTAAGTAAAAATTACAGTAAATGATCCTTTTCACGCAACTTCCGCACAAAGCACGTATCTGTACTTATCGGTTAACCCCACTTCGGCCGCATTGACTTCTCTTGACATTTCCTGGTACAGAGTATAGGCTTGGTAGACCTGGCAGCCAAGAATAATTCCTTAGAAATCTACCAAGATATGAACTGGAATCTATAGCCTTCAGGCCACCTAGGCTATTTGTGTTTCTTCTTGTGTCTTTCTAGCCCTCAATGGAGTATAGGCCCTAAACCAATTCACGCCGAGTCGTTCTACCTTTTGCCATTGCATGTAGCTCTCACCGTGTCCTCTCTCTAACTTTATTCTCCAGCTCCCTTTTCCGTGTGTGTGTGTTTTTTTTTTTTTTTTGCCTGCCTTTATTCCTATGCCGCTGTGGGTTCCAGTGCAAAGACATTTTAGTTATGCTGTTCTCCGGTTTTCTGAGTGTGTATCCTATCCAACGCCAGCGTTTTATCGTCACCTCTTGGTCCCCTTTCTTTTTCTCTGTCTCTCTCTCTCTCTGTCAGTCTCTGTCTCTCTGTGTCTCTGTCTCTGTCTGTCTGTCTCTCTCTTCCCCCCCCCCTCTCTCTCTCTCTCTCTCTCTCTCTCTCTCTCTCTTGTCATTGTTTTCTCCCTTTGTCATGGTTACCTCCCTCTTGCTACAGTTGCAGCCATCTTGTCTTAGTTATATCAGTTTTTTCATGGACTGTCTCCGCTTTATCATGGTTAACTGCCTCTTTTTGTGGATGTCTCTGTATTGCAATGATTATTTGTTTCCTGTCGTTGTTATAGCATTCCTGTCATGATTACTGTATCCTCACGGATAAATCCATCATGTGTCTTCCTCTTATCATCGTTCTCTCTCTCTCTCTCTCTCTCTCTCTCTCTCTCTCTCTCTCTATCTTTCTTTCTCTCTTGGCTATCTCTTGTCATTGTTTTCTCCATCTGGTCATGGTTATCTCAATCTATTCATTGTTCTATTCGTTCTACCTTTTGCCATTGCATGCAGCTCTCCCCGTGTCCTCCCCATATCTCTAACTTTATTCTCCAGCTCCCTTTTCCGTGTGTGTGTTTTTTTGACCTTCCTTTACTCCTATGCTGCTGTGGGTTCCAGTGCAAAGACATTTTAGTTATGCTGTTCTCCGGTTTTCTGAGTGTGTATCCTATCCAACGCCAGCGTCTTATCCTCACCTCTTGGTCCCCTGGAGCCTGTTCAGTTGTCTCTTAAAGCTCTACATTAGTTATTCTATCACACCATTTAATCCCCTCTATTCTGCGCAGGCACCAGTTAATGAATGTCTGTAGTTTATTAGTAATTGAATTAGCTGTTTTCCATGTTTCAGCCCTATACAAAAGTACTGATTTTACATTATAATTTAAAATTGACAGTTTCGTATTTCTTTCGATTTCGTTTGCCCTCCACAAATTCCCTAAAGCTATGAAAGCTCTTCTTGCTTTTTGTATTCTTATTTTAATATCTCTATAAGTTTCCCCATTTGTATCTACATTACTACCTAAATAGGTCAACGACACCACGTCCAGGACTGGGGTGCCATTAGGAGAAACCACATTACTATTTGCCTGATTTATTCTCATTATCTTTGTCTTTCCTTTATGGATTTTCAGACCTTGCCGTAGTGATCTCGCATCAAGTATATTTAATTTATGCTGCATCTGATTCCGTGAATCCTTTAGTACATAGGTTGTTACGTATCCTTTACAGGACGTTACAGAACCAACCCGAACAGCCCCTGGCTGTTGTGTGGTTTCTCTAGGCAAATTTACGTCCAGTAGTTTGCCATTGCTTTCTTGACGGTCGGCTTTTTTGATACCACTGTCGAAACCAACGCAAGGCGAGTGACCCGCAGCTGGAATCAAACCCGGCTCCCGGCATTATGAAGCGTTCGCATCGACTTAGCCACAGAGCCAACCCTTTAGTACATAAGTTTTAATTTCCCGACTTTGCCGGGATAGTTAATGAAATGTTCCTGTCTTCTACTTCTTTTTTTTTCATCGCTTAGTTATGTTTATTCATTGCCCTAAGACTTCTTGGGTAGGTTGCGCCAAGAGTTGTAGCTTATTGTCCCACGCTGTATGTGATGTTGTCAGTCTGAACATGTCTATTGTCCCACGCTGTATGAGATGTTGTCAGTCTGAACACGTCTATTGTCCCATGCTGGATGTGATATTGTCAGTCTGAACATGTCTATTGTCCCAAGCTGTATGTGATGTCAGTCTGACCATGTCTATTGTCCCACGCTGTATGCGATGTTGTCAGTGTGAACCTGTCTAAGTCCTTTATTTTGTTCTAGTGTTCCAGCACCTTTTTGTGTCACTTTTACTGTCATATGTGGGGAATTGTGCTATGAGTAATTGTATCTGTACTCCTTGTATCAATGAGGTGGTTGTCTTTCGGAGGTGTTGTGTCTGGTCTTTTGTCCATCAGATCTCGTCTTAATTTATATCCTTGATGGGTGTCCATTTTCTACAGCTGTGGAGTCATTAAATGGGCTGGTCCTATTAAGGGTCCATATTGTCATCTGATCATCCACAGGAACTACTTTACTTAACAGTTTTTGTTTATTTCTCGAAATCTTGTATTCTGAGCCTCCTAAGCACTTGGCCAGTCACTTCTCTTTCAATTAACTAACTCGAACCAGCCACCCCATTCTGCACTGCTTGAGAACCACTGGTATAGTTTGATCGTTTGTTTTGTGCTTCATATTGAAGCAGAAACACCGCTTGACATTATCGTGCACAGATGTTGAACGTCTACATCAGTGGCTCTTAACCTTCCTAGTGCGGCGCCCCTTCAATACAGTTCCCTGTGTTGTGGCTATACTCAACCATAAAATTATTTTCGTTGATACTTCATAACTTCAGTGAATAGCTGTTTTCCGATGGCTTTGGTGACCTCTATGAAAGGGTCGTTCGATCCACAAAAGGGTCGCGACACACAAGTTGAGAACCGCTGTTCTACATGTATACTGCCTGCTGCAGCCAACAGATGTTGCCTGAACGTGTCTCATAACCCAGCACCCCTGGGTAGAGGATCACAGGCACCTAAAGCTTTGTTGGGGCGTCACGGGAGATGGTTTATCACAGGCACCCAAATCTGTGTTGGGGCCTCACACGAGACTTGGTTTATCACAGGGACCCAAATCTGTGTTGGGGCCTCACATGAGACTTGGTTTATCACGGGTACCCAAAGCTTTGTTGAGGCCTCGCGGAAGACTTTTTTATCACGGGCACCCAAATCTGTGTTGGGGCCTCACTGGAGACTTGGTTTATCACGGGTACCCAAATTTGTGTTGGAGCTTTACGGAGCTTGATATATTTTGTTTAATAACCTTGGCCCCAGGTCGACCCAACCTCAAATAGGTACCAGGTAAAATCCTGGGATGTAAAGGGGGCTAACGTTATGTTGACAACATCACCCACCGAGTGCTGATTGGTGGATCAACTATAGGTCTTGCCTTATATGCCTAGTAGGCTTTAAGGCGTGTAAGAGGGTTCTTGCATTTGTTTTTTCAAACGTCATTAACACGGATTCCAAGATACTGAACAAAACAAGGAGTTCTAGTTTAACAAATTCATGCCAACCAGAGGCCAATAATAATTTACCCATGCTGGGTCTACAGTCGTGTTCATGTTATTTGAATGTTCGTCTTAAGTGAGTGCGTGTCAGCAAGGTCTTACTGAATTTGTTTATTTAAATATTTTTTTCAGTTTCCAATGTATTGTTATTTTTATGTAAAATCCAGCAGAGTATGATTATTTTTACTTGTATTAACTCCTCGTGTGGGTTCTGGGGCCCTGTTTCGGGAAAACAAGAACAGACCCAATGCCTAACCAAAAACATGTCATAAGAGTCGACTAACTAGGAGATTCTCTGAAAGTCGGAATGCATCTGCCTGAGAGGCAAGGAACCAACAGTCTGCACACAGTTAAGTCGGATCTGTCAAATGGATGAACAAGCAACACTCAAGTTCTGAAACAGGATTGCAGTCCAGAAGTGGACGAACAACCAGAACTTTCCGTCATAGTTTACAGCTGGTGAAAGCGAAGAAGAAGAAGAAGAAGAAGAAGACGACTATTATTAACATCATTTTCTTAAACAATTATTAGGCACCTTCTAGCACCATTTACCCAATTTTCTTCCTAGAAGATATATGTAGGGGCAGAGGAGACCTCAACCACCATAATCCCGCCCTCAATTTCCCCCCCCCCCCCCCAGAAAAAAATCCCGAATGTTTTCTTTGTGTCGGCACTCATGTTAAACACTCCTCGTGTATTCTGGACGGGAATATGACATATGGGCAAAGGGTGAAGACACGGTCCGCACTGTCTGATCCTGAACAATCAATAGAATGGCAACAGTGGGACTACCTTCAGTTAGCGCTGTGACAGAAAGAGTCATACATTTATCACTGACATAAACATCTTTTGAGAAAAGAAAGGAAGAGAGAGGGTGGGGGAAAAAAAGGGGGGGGGGGGGCATGATAGGTAAATTAAAAAGGTTCTTTTCATCCTAATGGTATATCGGGTACATGATGCTAGGACTAGGGTTGTCAGAATGTCCATTTTCCTCGGATTTCTCTCTTTATGTTCCGCACACATTTTATTTTATGGCGTAAATTGTCTTGTGTTTATTACGTATAGCTTAGGCTTAAAGCTTAGTAGTATGTAATACAGTTTCGTTATAAATAAACAGCCAGTCGTTGTGTTTTATTTGACAAAATCTGGCAACCCTATGCCAGACTCGCAGGTTCACAGACCAATCAGTAATCGATTGTTAATGTGTCAGCACCACCATCCTGCTTTTGCTTTTTAGCCATGTTGTTGTTGCTGTTTGAGTAAAAAAAAAAAAACCCACTAATTTCAACCTTGTTGAAACCAGCTTCGGTTATAATTGTGGCTGATTTTATTTATTTGCAATGGTTTAAAAGGTTTCTTGTGCCAAAAGTTGTGGCTTATTGTTCCTAGCTGTGTGTTGTCTCACTGAACACGCGCAATTTGTCCATTTCTCCTAACGGTGTGTACTGTTGTCACTAAAAAGGTCAGAGTTCTCCATTACTCCTAGCTTTCTGTGATGTTGACACTTTTTTTTTAGGGGAGGGGGGGGGAGGGGATTCTCGGACACTGGTCAATTGTTAAATCCAATCTGTGTGAATTCTAGTCCAAGACTTTCGGACTGGCAGGTCTGCGAGCCGCTGTGGGCTGTGGTGTAGAGGCTAGACACTCGCCGGCGGATACAAAGGTAGTGGGTTCAGCTCCTTAGCCTTACCTTGGCTTCCATGGTGACCTAGCCTTTAATAGGGTTTTAGGTAAAGTTGTGGGAAGTAAAGGCAGCCAGTGTGACGTTGACCACATGACCCACCGAGTGTCGCTTATTCTTTAAAATATAACGTCTAGCCCTATGTGCCCAATACGCCCAAATGTGTAAGCGTCGTTTAGGTAAGCGTTTAGACACTCCACCACCGCGGCCTATGAAAATTAAAGTACCTCTTTCCATGAATGGTTGAACCGCGACTATATCCTGTCTAAATGTATTCAGTCATTACCATGTGGGATACACTTGTTCGCTTCTTGAAACCCCACCCTGGCTTCTGCCGGGGCCCTGAATATAACCGGGGCTTGGATATGGCGTAGCCATAGATATGGCCTTACGGCTGAAAGGGGTTTCTGGGACCTCTCCGCGGGTGATCCTCATCAGCATGGTGGCGCTTTGTGTCACCAGGTGTTTATCGCTTACGTGATGTCCTGGTGGGCTAAACAGTCAGTCAGCCAGGCCTGTCTAAATACCGAATTGTTCAGGATTGGGAGGTGGGGGGTTAGGGACCGTGGGGGGGGGGGGGGGGGGAATGTTAGTGACTAACGCCACACGCCGCTGCCTTATATATATATATATATATATATATATATATATATATATATATATATATATATATATATATATATATATATATATATATATATATATATATATATATATATATATAGAGAGAGAGAGAGAGAGAGAGAGAATGACTCCTTTATTTTGGATTTTTGAAATGGCTATGAAATAATATAAGAAAAACACAGCAGGGGCTTGAACAGCAGGAGTCTACCGCTCGTCAGTAGGTGATACCCCCTTTCAAAATTTGTTTCAGCCCTTTATCCTCCTAGAAAATCTCGAGTAATGTGAGACAAATGCACGGTTATAATTAAAACAACGATACGCAAGCGGTAACTCAATCCAAAGAACAGCTTATCGATTTTTCTCCCAGTGATTTCTTCTAAGCAGAGACTGCTGTGAACTTCGCGTGCACCTCTACAAACTTGTATGAACGATGTAAAATGTTTCGTGTTCGTTCAAGTCCGTTCGCAGGTGCTTTCTGTTAAATCTCTTAACAATACCCGATCACTCTTGAATTTCAGGTGATCAGTCAACATTTTTGCTTCTGCTCATTGTTGCTAACCGCTGGCTTGTATAGGACACACGCTGAAAAAACCCGAGAACAGTATAACTAAATTGTCTTTGCACTGGAACCCACAGGGGCAAAGAAATAAAAGAAAAAAACACACACATGGAAAAGTTAGCTAGAGAGTGAAGATAAAAAGACTGGGAGGACATCGGGAGAGCCGCATGCCATCGCGAAGAATAAAACAACTAGGCGTCATTTGCTTGAGGGCCTTTGCTCCCATAGGGGGGTTAAAAAGTTAGAAAAGCAGAAAAAGACCAGAAGTTGTCCATACAGTTATCTGTTTTCTTCGTGTACATATAATTCAACAACCCACACCCCCACCTCACACTTTCCGCCGCTATTCAATTTTTTCTTCATCAATTTTCTCAAGTTATTTTGAACTCTCGTTCCGCGTGTTAAGTGGACGAAAAATAGTGGCGTAAAAACTATTTACATACATGAAATACGGCCTCACTGCAGCCTCACGACAGCCGATTAAAACATGTAAGAGCCTCATGCACTGCACACTCTCATCGACATTATCAATAATTAGCCGGCTGTTGACAGGCAGGGCCCGGCTGTAACTCGACACCGCCCCCCATTACACACCATCTGCTCAGGTAGCCACCCGCAGGTTTCGATTTATCGACTCTCAAGTGCATCTTCTACTTCAGGGCACCCGGCCAAGGAGGTCGATCATTTGTAGATGATTTCATTTTACCTGTTTGCTCCATTTTCTTCTACTGTTGTGGCGCAATCTGCCCCTGTTTCTCTCTTTCTCTGTGTTTTTCTCTTTTTTTTTGTCATGCACTCCTCCAAACACTCCCACCGCCCCACCCTCTCTATCTATTTGTGCATGAAGCAAACTCATTAGCTAGTACACTTTCTCTATCTAATCTATCTATCTATCTATCTATCTATCTATCTATCTATCTATCTATCTATCTATCTATCTATCTATCTATCTATCTATCTATCTATCTATCTATCTATCTATCTATCTATCTATCTATCTATCTATCTATCTATCTATCTATCTATCTATCTATCTATCTATCTATCTATCTATCTATCTATCTATCTATCTATCTATCTATCTATCTATCTATCTATCTATCTATCTATCTATCTATCTATCTATCTATCTATCTATCTATCTATCTATCTATCTATCTATCTATCTATCTATCTATCTATCTATCTATCTATCTATCTATCTATCTATCTATCTATCTATCTATCTATCTATCTATCTATCTATCTATCTATCTATCTATCTATCTATCTATCTATCTATCTATCTATCTATCTATCTATCTATCTATCTATCTATCTATCTATCTATCTATCTATCTATCTATCTATCTATCTATCTATCTATCTATCTATCTATCTATCTATCTGTCTGTCTGTCTGTCTGTCTGTCTGTCTGTCGGTCGGTCGGTCGGTCGGTCGGTCGGTCGGTCGGTCGGTCGGTCGGGCGGGCGGGCGGGCGGGCGGGCGGGCGGGCGGGCGGGCGGGCGGGCGGGCGGTCGGTCGGTCGGTCGGTCGGTCGGTCGGTCGGTCGGTCGGTCGGTCGGTCGGTCGGTCGGTCGGTCGGTCGGTCGGTCGGTCGGTCGGTCGGTCGGTCGGTCGGTCTGTCTGTCTGTCTGTCTGTCTGTCTGTCTGTCTGTCTGTCTGTCTGTCTAATTAACTAATTTTTTTCTGTCTATCCATCGAAAAACTTCGTTCAAGAAGATGAGCAGGACAGGTACTAACCTATATATCGTCACCGCGCAGACGGGAACGGAACTGCAACTTACCAGCCAGGCAGATTCGGTTCGACTTCTAGGAAACCTGATTCCCATTTACCCTGGCCCGGCCCACGCTAGAGAACCTGTTTGTAGGATGGCCGTGACAATATGCTCTAGTACTGTCAACTGTAGGCTGCTAACAGATACGCAGTCTGACCTGTTCCAACCACAATGTAGACAAAACTGTATGGTATATGAGGAGCTATGGACTGTACGATAGCTTTCATAAAGGCTACAGGCTTCCTGATATACGTTTTCTAACAGAAGGCTAAAACGGTTTGGACATGTAACAAGTTTGGCAACAGAGCGAAATATCGTACATATACAAAGGTAACAGACCCAGAGGTGGACCATGGAGAATATGAATCGCAGAAATATCAGAGACACTGAAATGTATTTATGCGAACCATAGATAATGGCGCCTTCCAGAGATCTCTTCCGGTCCTGACGCCGCGAGGCATTCTGGGAGTAGAGAAAGGAATAAGACAGAAGGATAGAAGAAGTGGAATAAGACAATATAGGTCTTGACAAGTATAAGCCTTGGTCAAGATTGTCTAAAACGTGTTCTTCAGCACCTCCGCTCCATTATCCCTTTTAAATACTGCAGCAATATCTAAATATGTGACTTTTTGATTAGTAGGTCTCTGGGTTTTCCCACTTTTTTCTTTAACAAGGGCGGGGTGAGATATTAAAGACACACATAGCGCCCCACACGGAAAACAAACATTTATATAGAAATATGACACTAGCATACACTTTGCACAACATGTGGCACACGTGCATACGCAACATATGGAATATCTGCAGGCTACAGAACACATGGCACAACACATGTACCCCCAGAGAGGCAGGATATAAATGAGTTGATAGATTTCCATCGTCCCGCAAATTGTCGCAATTTTCTGGACAAATTATATCAGCACCGTAAAGTTGCTTACCCGATGCAGTCTGGGAAATATGAACTATATTGGGGCAAGGGAATTCCCGTGTGAGTTCCAGGGTCCCATTTCTCGAGAAAAAAAGAGAGTGGGTGGGGGGAGGGGGGGTTGGAGGAGGAGGGGTATAGTAAACTACTGTTGTTTAACAAGCATGTCGTAGAAGCAACTAATCAGGGGTATTTCCATCGCAGTCGGAGTGCGAATGCAGGAGAGTCGAGGAACCAACAGTCTGCATAAAAGAGTCATATATGTAAAACAGATGTGCACGCAAAACTCCTGAGCAAGACCAGAATCTGCCAAAAGTTTCCGCCGGAGTTACAGCTGGTGAACGTCGAGATAAGAAAGAGATGGCAGGGAAAAGGGCTGACTGTGTAGAGCTCTAGCATGTGTTAAGTGACGCATTGGGTTTATATATATATATATATATATATATATATATATATATATATATATATATATATATATATATGGTGCTATACGTGTATGTTATACAGTGCACTTGTCACGTGCTATGTGATGTCGTCATCATCGTGCCGGCCGCCTTAACATTTTATGGGATTTCCTCATGTCAAATTTAGGCAAGTCGATTTGGGACTAAGGTTAGTCACCTAATTAATAGCCTAGCAAGTAAAAAAAAGTGAAGGACCCTTTTCCACGCCTTTAGTCGTATAGGGCATATAGGGCTAGACCTATATTTTATAGACCAACGGCATAAGATGGATGATGTGGTCAGTATCAAGCCAGCAGCCTCTACTTCGCGGGACTGCACCCGGTACCCACTCAAGGCTGGGTCGACCTGAAAGCCAAGGTAATTTTTGAAGAAAAGACCGGCTCCACCAGGGAGCGAACCCACGACCTTCCGACCTGCGCTCTGCCACGGCGAATCCCAATAAATAACCTAGAAAACGTGTATTTTTTTATGTGAGTTTGTTTAGTTACTTTATTTAGTGCCTGATATACTGACTAAACGATATATTTTTATTTTTGTGGGGGGTGGGGTGGGGGGGGGGGGGGGGTTGTGGGTAGGTGACTGAGGAGGTCAGAGCCTCTTCAATATAGTTGTTTTGCTTAGAGTCGTGACGTGACCCCCACTAACCCTGTTCCAGTAACACTCCCCCTCCCTCCCCTCCCTCCCCCCACCCCCACCTTTCCACACACACAAAAAGTTGTGGAATAAACGGGAAGGTAAGCTGAATGTGGTGGCTGAGCGACCCATCGCTGTGTTTTCTTTGTGGCAGCAGGCCTGCGTTAGGCTGGTATGGCCTGTGCGGGCGCCCTTGTTATCATTTCTTTAGGGGTTGAACCAGGTATCTAAGAACGGGTTTTGTTGTTCCGCCATCAAGACCAATATATTTTTTTTTTTTAAATCTCAGGATGGTATTCAAACCTGTAGGTGGTAGCCCAGAGGGGACAAGGCGATCGATTACAGTCTTTCATTGCATTAAAGATCCTCAGTCAGATTCGTTTATACCAGTGATTCCCAAACTGTGCGCCGCAGCGCCTCGGGAAACCGCGACCTCTTCACGGGGGTACCGCGAAATATTGTAAAAGCTTCATAAATAATGTAACCAAATCACAAGTATTCATACTTTTACTTAGGTTAGGGTGCCATGACAAACTAATTATGGTAAAAAATATTATGGTACAAGGGTAGTAACCCATAAATGCTCCGTTTTACTTCTAACTGAAGCCTGAGTCTGAAGTGTCTCAGCGCAGTGCACGAACCGCGTAGCATCTGCGAGATTTTAAAATCCAAATTTTGCCCGGGCAACGCAGTTAGGCTACGCTTTTCGGTGTCCGACTGATGTGAGATTTTTTTTTTACGTAAGCAACAATACACAATCCTACTTCCCAGAGACCAGGGAAAATTACTAGACGTCCACGTGAAAAAATCCTAGCATTCACCGGGATCTGAACCCGGCACCTCTAGCACTATTGGCGGACGCCATACCTCAAGACAACTCACCCCCCCCCTCCCCCTCCCTGATCCTCAGTCAGATCACATGTCATCCATCCCTTCATTCGTTTTCACACTTTCAGGCATCTCTTTCTCTTTATCTCTTCTTCTTCCTCTCTTTCTCTCTGTCTCTTTCTCTCTTTCTCTTTCTGTCTTGCTTTCTCTCTTTCTCTTTCTCTCTTTAGCTTTCTCTCTCGCTTTCTTTCTTTTTCTTTCTCTCGTTCTCTTTCTCTTTTTCTCTCTATTTTTCTCTTTCTCTCTTTCGCTCTCTATCTTTCTCTCTCTCTCTCTCTCTCTCTCTCTCTCTCTCTCTCTCTTTCTCTCTCTTTCTTATTTTTCTTTTACTTTTTATATCTCTTTCTATCTCTCTTTGTCTCCATCTCTTTCTCTCTCTCTGCAACATTCTCTCTTTTTTCCCCTTTGTTTTTCTCTGTCACTCACTATGTCTCTCTCTGTCTCACTCTGTTATGTCTCTCTTTCCTTCTCTTTATCTCTCTTTCTATTTGTCTCACTCTCACTCACTCTCTGTCTCCCTCTATGTCTGTCTCTCCCTCTCTCCCACACAGATGTATAACGTGTTATTCTCATAATCAAAAAATTTGGTTCGAGTCGCGCCGTGTTGTTCGTGTATTGTGCGGATGTTCTCCCTGTCTAATATGTGTTGTTTTTTTTTTAAATTTTTTTTTTAATTACCACAATGCCAGTGGTAAATAAACATCAGCAGATTATATAAACATAATGTCCAGATTCAATAAACACACTGCATAGATTTAATTACCATAATGCACAGATTAAAAGAACCTAATCCCTAGATTAAATTAACATAATCCGCAAATGACAAGAACATAATTTGAGGATTAAATATAGATAATGTAAGATTAATTGAACATAATGTACATATTAAATGAACGTAATGAGCAAACTAACTAGGACTCATCAAAGATCAACACTACGAGAATGAACAAGGAAATTCAGACAGTTTAAATCATCATTAATCATTGGCGTCCCAAAGGCTAATATACAAGTATAGTAAACAAACACATATTCAAGAACTGATGAGCACTTATAGAGAAAGAGAGAAGTAGTGGGTAAGAAGTCATATTAGACGACCCAAAAAAAAAAAATCGCTAAAGCCCTAGTTACCATGCTGGGAATGAAACCTGTCACCTCCTTCGTCACTTGGAGTTAGTTTAGATTACTGGCTTGATAACTATAGCTTTCGAATTTTATATCGTCTAGTGTGTCCTGTTATACCTCTGTTTCTCTCTATGCGTGCCGTTCAGTCCTTGGGTATGTGATAGTTTATTATATCTACGGTGTTATGGTTCCCGTCTGTTCATTTATGTGCATTCAAGACACTTATGTAGGCCACACAGGCATCACAAACAAAAGATTGGAGCTTGAGCTCACATGCTCCAGCGCTTGTGGTATAGATTGCAATGGGTGTAGCGTATATAGTGATGGCCTAAAGTTGCATATTTTTCCCTTCCCACATATCCATGGTCATTCCAGGGCTCAAGAGATATAAACTAGCATACCAGGCTATACCATACAAGGCATATAACAAAAGAGGAGAAGGACGTAGAGCAAGAGGTAGACCAAGAAGAAAATGGAAAGACAGCATCAGAGAAACTGTACAGCAACACGATGTGTCTATGGTCGGAGCAGCCAGAAGAGCACTAAGCAGGACCTTAAATCTCCCTGGACACCCGAAGAGGTTTAAAGAGGACGTAGAGAAGAAGAAACCAGGCTTAGACTGTCTACATCTTGTTGCTTGGTAGATGCTTCCTTGCCTGTGGTGTGTATGATTTTGTTGTGTCTCGTTCCTTGTGGCCGTTTGACATGATTTCGACGAAGCACAAACTGCAGCAGGAGCCGCCGTGGTCTAGCGGCTAGACGCTCGCCTGCATATCTGAAGGTCGTGGGTTCGGTTCCTGACAAGGATCGGTTTTTTTTTTCTTTCAAAAATGACCTTGGCTCTCAGGTCGACCGAGCCTTGAATGGGTACCAGGTTCAGTCCTGAGAAGTGAAGGCGGCCGGCGTGTTGCTGACCACATCACCCACCAAGTACCCTTTGATCTTTAAAATATAGGACTAGCCCTATGTACCCAATACGCCTCAAAGACGTAGAAAGGAGTCCTTTACCTTTTACTTGTACAAACTGCTGCAGCTTAAATTCATCAAAGTACACAACATTTCCTCACCTCCGGGTGTGGGTTCCGGGGATCCCATTGTGGGGAAACAAAAATAGATCCACTGCCTCCCAAACAAGCATGCCTTAAGAGTCGACTAACTGTTGTTTCCTTCGAAGTCGATTGCATCTGCATGCGAGGCAAGGAACCAAGAGTCTGCATACAAATAAGTCAGATCAGTAAAACGGATGTGCACGCCACATTCAGGTTCTGCGAGGAAAATTACAGTCCTGAGGTAGATAAACAACCAGAACCTTCCGCCGGAGTCCTCCGATTTACATCGACACTAGTAGAAACAAAGTAGATCTTATCTAGTTATCGTTTTTTTTTTTTTTCTGGAACACCAACTTCTTTTTCTGTCTGAAAATTAAAATCATAGCGCTATGAACCGCTGTTTTGACACAGTCAGTTTAAATACGTTATACTTATTTTTATAAACATAATATGACTTTATAAAGGGCGGAAAGTGCCGATTATTTCGCCTCTATTTACTTTACATAGTCCAGGCACAAAATTGCTGAAACAATCAATAG
This sequence comes from Candidula unifasciata, assembly GCA_905116865.2. Classification (NCBI taxonomy): domain Eukaryota; kingdom Metazoa; phylum Mollusca; class Gastropoda; order Stylommatophora; family Geomitridae; genus Candidula; species Candidula unifasciata. The sequence goes on from CAJHNH020001724.1 coordinate 612,070, forward strand.
ACACCAATATCGGAATCAGTCTTTGGAATTACAGTTTTAATGTAAGGATGATGTAACAGGCTATCATGATTACATCAAGTGTTTCCTAATGTGGTAACTGATACAATGTTCCGTAATAGTATTGTGGTGGTGGTGGGAGGGGATGGGGGGGGGGGGGGGCTTTGGACACAGCTATCGAGATAATGTTAGACAACAGAGAAACAAAAGAGTTAAATGGAAGCTTACCACCAATTAAATCAAGAAGAAGCGGAGAGATAAAAAACAGGCAGACCTTCAGAAATCGAGTCAACCAAAAAAGAAGGAGAAATCCAATCAGAGAGATGAATAGAGACTGGTGATTGTTGCAGATAAGATCCCTAGGAGTACCAAATGCTAAAGAAAGGATAAAAATATTAAATGAACTTAGTACGCAGATGAAACGGAAAAAAAAAATGTGCAGATTATTTGAACCCAACATACAAACTGTAATGAATTCAAACTGGACAACAAAATACAGAATACTGGTCTCAAAAACATCATTGGAGGTATAAGAGCTGGAGGCAACTTCTGGCCTCTAGAGCTTGCGACATCGAAGAGAAGAAAAGGTGCTGATCCTGACATAAAATTTTTAAATCACGAACAACAACCCCATGCAGAGAATAACAAACAACTTAACTGAACACCGACTGAGAAAAAAAAAGCTTTCACCATCTGTCAAAACTGTTCTGAGCCACCTGTGGCATCCTCTCTAAATACTCTCCAATGTGGAAAATGATCTGGGCATACAACATAGAATTACAACTACACAGTCGCAACAACTATCTCAGGCATGGACAGAAAGGATGAAGAATGGGAACTAGTACTGCATGCAGAGACCATTGAGCATGTCCACAACTCTTTCCCGAAAACCAGATGTATACATGTATACACCGACGGATCATTGGAGAGAGCTGCAAAAAAGCGGAGGAGCTGGTTCGGTCATGATGCAAGCAAGATGGGACTACAATAGAAACGTCAGGTGCCTCCATGAAAGTCTTAGCCAACTTCACATTAGAGCAGCAAGCAATTATTGATGCAACTAAAGTACTTGGGGGAAAGAATTAAAAACAGCGAAATTGATTTTCCTATGTGACTGCATGTGACTCCGCAGGCGACTCAAAGAGATCAACGAGACAACATGGAGACAGAACTGACCTGCTAGCTAAAGAGTCTCACAGAAAACCACTAATCGTTCTCCAGTGGATCCGTAGTGCCACGCCGTCATTTCTATTACCGTTCACATTCGTCGACTCACATCCCACTATACTGAAACGCAGGGCTATCAAGGATCTTTTACAGACCTCTCCCATGATCTCCAGCTCCATGTAAAATGATCTCTTCTCATTAACATGACGACAAAACTGAATGCCCTCTTCTTATGTTATGTTGTCTGTGTGTCTGAGTCATTTTTACTTTGACTGTCCGTAGTAATTTGGACGTTTTTCTTTTAACTCACATGTTCAAAAGATTATCTTATTTATTTCCATAATTGCAGATGATTCCCAGTCACATGTGAAAATGTGTGCAACGTAGATTAGCGCACAAGTAGTAAGACGTGGGGAGGGGGGGGGGGGGAATTGCTTCAAATGGTGGTTTTTACAGTATATTGCAAAAAATGACATATGTAAGAAAATGTTAAAGGACTGAAAAAATACCATTCTTGTGGTTTTTCTGTACGAGATTCGCACAGTGGAAGAGAATGTAGCCATACCATGTAGTATTACATACATAGAAATGTTGGATACTAATAACCAGAGCTTTGTTTCTAGCTATACGTAGTACTGGTATCTTTTTAGATGCATCACGTTTTCAGCAGTGCTGTAAAGAACAGTTGCCACCTACATTATTGGAAACAGAAGAGGACCCAAGTACCCAACACAGATTTGGGGGATGCAGGATGGTTGAGTCTGTAAGGACATCCTCTATGGTGAATTAGAAATGGGTAGACAATATCGAGATCCTTCTTTACTGTGTGTGTGTGCAAGCAGGACATGTGTGATACCGGTATAGAGTGGATGAGCAGGTTCAGGACGTCAAGCATGGCAATGTGTGGAGACGGAAAACTATGAAAAGATTAATTACAAAGCAGAAAAGGACTGCAAACAGTTTAGGAGCGGAGTATCTCAGAGACAGAGAGAGAGAGAGAGAGAGAGAGAGAGAGAGAGACAGACAGACAGACAGACAGACAGACAGACAGACAGACAGACAGACAGACAGACAGATAGACAGGCAGGCAGGCAGGCAGGCAGGCAGGCAGGCAGGCAGGCAGGCAGGCAGGCAGGCAGGCAGGCAGGCAGGCAGGCAGGCAGGCAGGCAGACAGACAGACAGACAGACAGACAGACAGACAGACAGACAGACAGACAGACAGACAGACAGACAGACAGACAGACAGACAGACAGACAGACAGACAGACAGACAGACAGACAGACAGACAGACAGACAGACAGACAGACAGACAGACAGACAGACAGACAGACAGACAGACAGACAGACAGACAGACAGACAGACAGACAGACAGACAGACAGACAGACAGACAGACAGACAGACAGAGAGAAGCATGTTAGACATTTGGGAATGATAGCAATAGTTCTTAAATTTCACGCAGTTATTCTGGAAGATTTCTGAACACAGGGTGATCTTGCTAGTCACACTCGCCATAGCCATAGGCTTTGATTTCCAGCTTCCTATGAAAAAAAATGAAGTTAGTTACATAATCTTTAAATACGCGAATTATTCCTCCCCACAACACTTAACGGCAAAAGTGGTTTATGATGATGAGGATGAAAATGATGACGATGATGATGATTATATATTCACAGAAAGTTTTAGAACCAACGCCAGCATTTATGGCTGTTCCTGATTTTTTTAGGCAATTTTGCGTTCTGTAGTTTGCCATTGCTACTGAACACTCAACTCTCGATATCATTGTTGAAAACAACTTAAGTGGGCTAGCCTTCCTATAGCGCAGTGAAATACTTGTACTATTCTCTGGAAATACTGAAAGGTATCAACCTAATATATGTGCACATGTGTGCATGTACATGTGTGCATATCTGTGATTAAACTGCTGAATCTTGTTAGAAACACGTGTCTCTACTTACAGTTACGTGGGTAATCAGAATATGAAAATAGATGATAAAATAGCTATGCTCCTACATATCAACCACATGCAAGCATCACCTCTAGACTTGGGACGATTACAGAAGACAGCGATTAAATGTACAACTGATTAGACCCGAACGTAGAGTGTTGTGTGCCAAATATTGACGCTAGTCGTGGGCCGAAACGTCACGTTTGGTTTGAATCTACCTCTCTCTCTCTCTCTCTCTCTCTCTCTCTCTCTCTCTCTCTCTCTCTCTCTCTCTCTCGTTGTTTCCCTGTTTAAGCCCCATGATGAGGAGACGGGGGCGGGAAGTGGGAAAGGGGACGATCCACCACACTATAATTAGAATGTTGTAAAAGACAACTAATTCAAGATTGGCAGAAATTGAATGTTTTGGGCCGAAGACACATATATCGCAGCCTAGCTGTAAACGACAATACAACATTCGAACTGTCCTTCAAAAGACAAACCTAGAAAAAGTATTATTTTTTTAATTAGTCGCATAGGTTGTGAACCCACGAGTCAAGTTTATGGTTACCAGACTAGTCACATTAGTTGTGAACCCAAGAGTCAAATTTATGGTTACCGGACTAGTCACAATAGTTGTGAACCCACGAGTCAAATTTATGGTTACCGGACTAGTCACAATAGTTGTGAACCCACGAGTCAAGTTTATGGTTACCGGACTAGTCACAATAGTTGTGAACCCACGAGTCAAGTTTATGGTTACCGGACTAGTCACAATAGTTGTGAACCCACGAGTCAAATTTATGGTTACCGGAGCAGTCGCATAAGTTGTGAACCCACGAGTCAAATTTATGGTTACCGGACTAGTCACATTAATTGTGAACACAAGAGTCAATTTTATGGTGACCTGACTAGTCCCATTAGTTATGAACCCACAGGTCAAGTTTATGGTGACTTGACTAGCCAGATTATAAGAGAACCGACGAGTCAAGTATGTGCTGAGCTGAATAGTCACATTATTTTGAACCGACGAGTCAAGTTTATGCTGAATGTGCTAGGCACATTGTTTGTGAACCCACGGTTCATGCCAATGTTGATCAGACTAGTCACATTAGCTCGGAACCGACTACTCACATTAACTGTGTTTCTAAAATAACACTAAGACGTCCTCGCTGCTATTCTACCAGTCACGTTAGCTGTTTACCGAAACCTACCAATCAAATACCTTTCTTAAATGTTTGTGTATTCTAGACAAAGCATTAAGGTCTACAGTGGTCGTCAATTGTTGCTGTGATTGTTATTCGACACATGCTTCGTTAATATAAATGTATGTAACCGATGGTGCCATATCAATGGGTTGAAATGAATTATGTTCGTATTCCATAGTTGTGGATTTCAAGCTGTACGATAGACATAGCCAATAAGACACCTTTTTTTTTTGGGGGGGGGGGGGGGGGGGTGCCTAGTTGACCATGTTCTTATAGCACTTGTATTTATGGCGAGGCGCATACGCCGTCTGGAGGTGACAGTTTCAATTCCCGGCACGGTAACTATAGCTTTCGATTTTTATGTTGTCTAGTGTGCCGTTCAGTACACTTTCTGTTACTTGATGTCAGGAACCTTACTGTCTAGGGCTCGATTCCATTGGCTCTGCTATAGGCTAATGACAGGAAAACACCGTACAAACACACTCAAGCCAAACACTTGTTGCAACACACACACAAACTTTATTACCAAAGATGCAAACGAAGTGGTGGTACACCTCAGGAGGAGTAGCGCTCCTTATTCTAAAACCCAGGCCGCGTCTAACTTTAAAATCGCTTAGAGGCGCCTTTACACGTTCATGAAATAAGCTCTGAGCCGCTACCACTCTCCCGTACAGTGCCAGCTCAACCCGCTATATCTGGATGCTAAAGACGTTGTGGCATACGCCAATTTGTAGGCCTAAGTGCGTCGACAGTGTTAACGCCACCAGCAAAGCATGGTCTGGCTTCTAGTTACAACTACTACTTTACATGAAACTATGAACAGAACACGTTACAGCTAATCACTACGCTGGTACCTATCTTCAAGTCAAAACAAACGGTCAGTCAAAAATCCACTCTCGTCCCACGTCCAGTTTCCTAGCAGTCCCCCATGCAAGCGTCCAGCGTCCGGTCCAAAATGTGCACACCCGTGCGAAGTCCACTGGTCAATGACCAAGCTACGCTTCGCTCATGCTCGTTTTTACGTGTGTATACACGTACCGAGTTTCACTAAGGGTCGCAGGGTAAGATGACGAGATTCATCATCATCATCCTGAACTTTCCCATAACAGGGCGAACCCTGACACTTGATTAATTCATAATATTTAACGGCCTCAAAGGTCCCCCCTCTGTTTATTTATAGCTGTTTACCGACAGGTCACATTAATTTTAACTGATTAGACACATTACGCAAAAACCCACTACCCAGAATAGTTATTAACCATTTTGTCCAATTTATGTGAACATAATACTCAGATAAGTCGTGAGCCGAAAAGTCTGTAGAAAGTTGTGCTCCAACAGTGCAGCAGTTACTTGGGTGATTGCATCGATTCAGTGTTTAGAAAACCAGAACACAGCAATCTAACGTTTGCCTAAGCGAATCGTGAATTCGGGCTAAGAAAACTGGAACATTCAGTGTCATGTCTTTAAATATATTGTAGGATTTGGGGCCCTAACGTGTAAGTGATATCTAGAAACAATGTGTTCCAATAGTGCAGCCTTTTTCAACTAATGGTTGGACTTTCATATACAATACGCTTCACATTACTAATCATACTGCGGGATTTGGGGCACACACTTGTAGGCATAGTCGATGCCAGTGGTCGGCAAACTCTTTAGTCAAAAGAGATAACAAATCTGCACCAGGATGATAACATTTTTGATTTAAAGACAAATCTCCCTTCGGGAGCCGCCGTGCTCAGGCGGCTAGACCCACGCATTCGGATCGGAAGGTCGTGGGTTCGATTCTTGACAAGGGCCGGACTTTTTCAAATATGACCTTAGCTCCCAGGTCGATCCAGCCTTGAGTGGGCACTAGGTAGAGTCCTGGGAAGTAAAGGCGACTGGTGTGATGCTGACCACATCACCCACCAAGTGTCGTTTGGTCTATAAAATGTAGGTATAGCCCTATATACCCAATATGCCTGAAAGGCCTGGAAAAGGCTCCTTTACCTTTACTTTACGCCCGACTCTCTAGCGTAGTTGGCTAAACCGGATTGCGCGGTGAATGGGAGACGAACTCCTTGTGGTCCGGGTTCACGCCCGTGGGTAGGCAGAAGAGCCACATTTCTCCCAGATTTACGGTATTTATTATGGAATCAAGGTTGCGATATCTATAATACCGAGCCTAAGGCCTAACAACTCATGGCTTCTGGATACTAAAACAACAAACAACCTTTACTTTACCTTTTTTTTTTTTAATAACCTGTCAAGAACCATGTTTTTCGGACTCAACCCTGATTTGTAGCGACTGGCCCAACCGCACTCAGGTCGCTGAAGAACCGCATTCGGCCGAAGAGCCGCGATTTGCTGACTACTGGTTTATGCAATGTTGTGTTTCAGCACTGCAGCCTGTACTCAAGTGATGGACTAAATTCAGTGGTGGAACAACACGAACACAACACTGCACACTTTGCCTGAATTATTGACTTAATTCAGGGTTGGCAAAATACGAAAATTTTACCTCACATTACTTAATAGCTTGTCAGATTTGTTGGCTTTGTTAATGACACGCCGCCCTTTCTACCCGCCCCCTCCCTCAATATAGCAATATTTACCCATGTAATTACCTCAATCAAGGGTTGGAAAGACATAAACACAACACTGCGACCTTCGACCCAGATCACTGTCTGAATTCAAGTTTGGGAGAACATAAACACAACACAAACATACAACCTTTACTTAGCTGATTATATGAATTCGTTCATGTAAAAAAAGTAATCCGCCACTCGTCGGATTTTGGGATGCAGACTTCAAACGGGCTGTCTAGAACATGACTTGTTTGAGATCACATGACCTTCTCAAAATAGCTCACTCCTTTGCAGACATCATGTTTGCAGCTTCTTCGCCTGACCTACTCTGTCTAGAAACTCCCTCAGCGATGCTGTAAAACTAAAATACCCTGGTTCCTTGCTTTTAATGTCCCTAATTTAATGGGTATGAGAAGCAACAGTGGAGATTTTGGAGCAGCCAGTTTAATATTTTGTCAAGTTTGATAAAGCACTCCGCTAACACAACTCCAGCATCCATATAGACCACAGTTTAAAATGAAATGTTTAAATTATTAAGCGCCTAAACATATTACACGTCTCTAAACCTAAGGTAGACTTATACAAAATAAGTTTAGCGTACTCCATTGCTCAACCATGGAAGCGTCTTCCACAACAAACCAAAAGTACAACTGGCCCTTACACGTACATTGGAAACCGTTTGAATATTATCCGAGCACAGATTACATGCCCTTATCTATATTAATAAAAATGTAAATTTTCCGATGTTGTTAGCTAAAAACTCGGAAACTACTGAACCGATTGCTTTCAAATTGGCACACAACGTTGCCTTTGACTCCAATCGTGATTTTTTTGTCAGAAAATCGCACAAACCACAATGACGTAGCTCCAGCAACGGTCAAATCATTATTTGTTTCGTTGCCGGCCCGGATTTGTTTTTAGTTCCTCGACCATATTTGACTGCTAAGCTCTTATTGAACTGTGCATTATTGTATAATTTCATTTCCACTATAGGTGACCCGCTTTCGATTCCCCGCTAGGAAAATATAATTTTTGTTAGCCCTTAACTGGGCGGCTGGCACGTTGTGTTGTGGTTTATGGCTAGGCTGCGATATCTACGCCTTTCTCGGTTTGGGGGTTTGCAGCTAGCCTGCGACAGCGGCGACGTGATGCTCAATGGTCATGTCACGGGTAATCTTCGTTCGCGCTCGAGAGGGCCGTTGGCACGTTGTGTTGTGGTTTACAGCAAGGCTGCGATATCTGACCTAAACTCTTCAGTCGTCGGTGGTATAGTTCTAAGTATATCATCCTTCGCGCCGGTGACCGGTGTTCGATTCCCCGCTGGGTGATAATTGTTCTTTTTCCCTTAAAAGGGTGGTTGCCACGTTGTGTTGTGGTTTACAGCTAGTCTGCGATATCTGCGCCTTTCGCCCAAAGACATCCGATTTCAGTTGTCCTAATTAGCCTCCCCGCGACGCTTCTGGATCAAAAACTATTCGTCGATGACAGAAACTGTTATCTACGACGGCTTACAGTCCAGTTTACTTTGGGTAGACACGGATGCCAAGGTCAGTTAAAAATCGTTCCATGACGGGTGCAGGGTATTTTTCTCCGCTATTCGTGAGTATAGTGTACTCTTCACTGTGGGTTCCATCACTGGTTAAGTGATGAAGTATTTTTTTTCCTTATGTCCGGGGCAAAATCAAACTAAATAGTCCGTGGCGACAGCATGCGTAGCTAACTCCTCTTTTCTACACCGACAGTTTTTGTTGTTGTTGTTTTGATGGTGGCGGTGGTTGTGGTTGCAGTAGTACTGGTACTGGATGGGTAATGTGGTTGCTGTTACACTGGCTACATTTACTTCTCTGTAGGAGTTAATGCTACCTATTTAAGTCTGGGTGGACACGGATGCCAAGCTCAATTTAGTTACAATATTTTGTCACACGGTGACTTTTCCATACTTCGTAGAGGATGAAATGATTGTCGGGGTGGAAAAAAGGGGGGGGGGGAGAGGGGGGGGGGGGGGGTTGAGGGTTGCTGCCAGACACTGTTAATTGAGAGATTAAAACATTATTTTACAGTTCTCATTTCTTAACTATTTCTGTTATAACAATGTCGTCACATAATAATGTTTCACTCATTCGGAGAGGGAGATATAATTTAGCAAATGCTTGAGTCCTTGTAGCGTAGTTGAATATTTTGCCTGTTACGCGGGTGACCGGCGATCAATGCACCGCTGGGTGATTGAATATTTCTTTTTTGCCCTTAACTAGGCGGCTGGTACGTTGTGTTGAGGTTTACAGCTAGGCTACGATATATACGCATTTCCCCCTCAGTTTGGGGGTTTAAAGCTAGCCTGCGCTAGCGGCGACTTGATGTTGGTCATGTCATGGGTAATCTTTCTTCACCCTTGAGAGGGCGCAAACTCTTCAGTCTTAGGTAGAATAGTTATAAGTATTCCGCCCTTCAAGCGGTTGACCGGTGTTCGATTACCCACTGGGTGCTAATTGTTCTTTTTCCCTCAAGAGGGCTGTTGGCGCGTTGTGTTGTGGTTTACAGTTAGGCTGCGATTTCTGCGCCTTTCGCCCAAAGACATCCGATTTCAGTAAAGTCACATTTATCCTCCCCGCGACTCTTCACTCGATTATAAACTATTCGTTGATGACAGAGGCTGTTACCTAAGACTGATTACAGTCCAGTTTACTTTGGATGGACACGGATGCCAAGGTCATTTAACATTCGTCTCTTCGGAGAGGGAAGATGACGTGTGGGGTTTCTTATTTCCGCTATTTGAGAGTATCGACCGGACTAGTACTGTGGGTTCAATCACTGGTTAGGTGATTTTTGTTTTTTTTTGAGTCATAGGCAACGTTGTGTGAAAAATTGAAAGCAATCGGTTCAATAGTTTCTGAGTCTATAGTAACAAAGTCGGAAAATTACCATTTTTATTAATATAGATTTCGCCAAGTGATTATTTTTTTTATTCCTTCGGAGAGGGATATATCATTTGGGAGGGGGTGGGGGTGGGTTATGCCAGACACTGCTAGCTGAGAGAGCTTAAAACATTATTGTCAAGTTCTCATTTCTGAACTATTTCTATTTTCATACTTTCGCCAGGGATGATTTTTCAATCCTTTGGAGAGGGAGATATGACTGGGTGGAAGGGAGAAGGATGGGGGTGAGGGCTATGACAGACACTATTAGCTGAGAGCTATTTTTTTTTCTATTTCACCATTCTGGGCCACAACAACGCGTGGCCCGACACGGCTAGTGAAAAATAAAAATGTTTGAGAAATTAGCGGATATTTCCTGCGGTTTTATTACAATTATTGTGGTTTACTATGGTTAGAGCTATAGGTGTATTTCAAGCGCACTCCCCTGCTTGTAGTTTATATTTGTCTGCTGTTGGTCATGTTTATAAGTACTTTTTAACAAATGTATGGATGACATGATCAATGAAAGGAGTTCCAGAGAAATTTGACTAAAATGCTCAACAAAATGGGGAAGCAGAAGAACGTGAACAAAACCACACAACGTAACGTTTCGGCTGGGCAGTCTTTTTCAAACATAAGTGAACTACAGAAACGTCACAACGAGGAGAGAAGAGTATGTAGATCTCTAAGGGGTGACGTGAGTAACGTTTAAAAAAATGTGATGTGGAATAAATGAAATAAAATAAAATAAACGATGGTTCACGATTTTCTGCTTTCCCATTTTGTTGAGCTTTTTAGTCAAATTTCTCTAGAATTCCTTGTATAAGCTTGACTGCAGTCACTCCCATATTTTCAATGAAAGGAGGCAGATTAGAAGGGCAGATTGGTAGACGGGCCTGCGTTAGACGGGCCTGCGTTAGACGGGCCTGCGTGACCATTTCTTAATTAACCCTTTGAAACTAAGGTTCGTTCGGTCGCTTCTCTCCCAACCCTACTTACCTAGCTAACAATAAAATAAAGGGTTTACAGTAACCACAAAAGATAAACGAAAGGTTTTCATCGGCACGTGTTCTGTGGTGCATGCACGCGACCCTACTCTAATCAGAGGCAGCCCCGATACCGGGAGTTGCCTGTCCTGTACGTCGCCGGTTCACTTCTGACGGTAAAGGTTAACCCAAGAGATCCCATTAGCTCTGGGTACTATGTTGTGCACTGTAGGCGGATGTGCAAAGGGAATTAATTTCATCACTTCCTGGACGAGTTGTTGTACGTGGTAAGATCAGTGGCATATTGATGTCGCCTGTAACCAGTGTTCTTCAGAATGTTTCCACCCGTGGACCAGCAAAACAGAAAAAGTGGTTTCTCTGACCACCTGATATCGAGTCAAAAACAGAATCAAATGTAGATAACAGTTATTTGGTTAAATCCGATGTCACAAAATTATAGTTTTTATCTTCCTGTTAATAAAAGGGGTAAGGCATGCCTTAGTGATATGGATGGCGTCATTCGAAGCGCAAGCAGAGTAGGAAGCGAACAGTGATAACGAAACAGGCGCTGAAATAAGAAGCGAATGGGTCAAGGAACTGAGAACATCCAAGAGAAACCATAATAGGAACACATAGAGAAACTAAAGCTGCTAGACTTTATTCCATCCAGGGATTGACATGACTGTACAGGGTAAAACGTTATGGAAGATGAGACTGCAGCCTTGTTCGATATATTATGACACTTTAGATTGATTATGATGAACTATAGTACAGTTGTGCCTCGGAATTCGAACACACTCCGTTCCGAGACGGCGCTCGAATTCCAAATCGTTCAATTTCCAAGGCACATGTTCACACTGAAATTAAAACGAAATTATTCTGTTCTAGGGTCTAAAAAACTGACATTTTAACATGAGTTTTTTTTCTAAAAACATTTCATTACAAATAGAGTAACACATGATGATAACATTGTAATATATACACACATAAATATAAAAATAAAAAATAAAAAATACACAAACACATGGTATTCACCACACATAATCAAAGTGGTAAAATATCACATAGAAGAAGGAAGGGAAGGGAGAATTTATGGAGATGATTGTTTGCAAGGTGAGTCACCTTCCATGAAAACATCGGGATCCTATCTGGTGCTTCATGCTGTAGAAGTTCACGATTTGTAGAGGGTTTTCGAACATTCCTTTTTGCTGACAGTCACTGCTCCAGGGTGCTCTGGTGCTGACGACCATTTTTTATTTTTCTAAAATGTTCGACAATGTTATCAGGTGTATCATTGGATAAGCTGAGACACCTGTTAACTAGGGCTTGTGTGTGTGTTTTTTTTTTTTTTTGGGTGTGACCACATGGTTACAAGTTCTTGTATTTCAGCAGTGCTTATCCTTCGGGACGCCCCCCCCCCCCCTCTTCCCCAACCACCCCTTTTCTTATATATGTCGGTTGTTCGGTTTCTAAGGCTGCATTCAAATTCCGAGGCAAAATATAGTTGCAAAAATTCGTTCAGATTACTAGTTCGATTTTTTATGCGTTTGATTCCCGAGGTATCAATGCATATAAAATGTGTGTAAAGATAGTAGACTATACTTGGCGCGATGTTAAAAAATCGTGAAAATATGGGGGTGACTGCAGTCGAGCTTATACAAGGAATTCCATAGAAATTTGACTAAAAAGCTCAACAAAATGGGCAAACAGAAAAACGTGAACAAAACAACAAACGTTTCGACCGGGCAGCCTTTTTTCAAACACAAGTGAACTACACAAACGAGGAGAGGACAACATGACCGACACGTAGCCTTTCCCTGACCTATAAGGACTGTATCACGTAAATGATACTAGACGAACCGGCCTGATAACAGACTACCCTCTCTGTCGGGCCTCGGATGAAAACCGTTGCAGGTGAAAGATAAAACAAACGTCAGGGATCAATGTTGTCTTGATAACTTTCTAAGTTTATGAATTTCGTATAGCGTATGTACGGGGTTATATGTTTGATTCTGTGAATGTTGGCTGAGACAGAAAGTTCCGTACCACGTAATTAAAGTCTCATTGTTGGCATCTTCACTGACAAATTATTAAAATGTTAACTCCAGGTTTAAACAAAATAAATAAATAAATAAATAAATAAAAAGTAATTGTGTACTTCATGTTTAAAAAATGTTTAAAGCTCAAATAAAAGTAAATTACATGTAGTTCAAATAGACAAACATAGTAATGTTTAGCTTATTTGAAAATAAATAAATTGTTAATTCACAGTTAAATAAAGTAAACCTTAGTTAATTCATGGAAGAAAAAAATAACAATGTTATTTTGCAGAGACAAAAATATCTAACTGTTAGTTTTTGTGAAAAAAAAGGTAAATAATTTAATAAATATTAGCCTATATACGAAAAAACCCACTACATGTAGCTCACAGAGAAATAAACTGTTAACTTACACAGAGAAATAAACTGTTAACTTACACAGAGAAATAAACTGTTAACTTACACAGAGAAATAAACTGTTAACTTACACAGAGAAATAAACTGTTAACTTACACAGAGAAATAAACTGTTAACTTACACAGAGAAATAAACTGTTAACTTACACAGAGAAATAAACTGTTAACTTACACAGAGAAATAAACTGTTAACTTACACAGAGAAATAAACTGTTAACTTACACAGAGAAATAAACTGTTAACTTACACAGAGAAATAAACTGTTAACTTACACAGAGAAATAAACTGTTAACTTACACAGAGAAATAAACTGTTAACTTACACAGAGAAATAAACTGTTAACTTACACAGAGAAATACACTGTTAACTTACACAGAGAAATACACTGTTAACTTACACAGAGAAATAAACTGTTAATTTACACAGAGAAATAAACTGTTAACTTACACAGAGAAATAAACTGTTAACTTACACAGAGAAATAAACTGTTAACTTACACAGAGAAATACACTGTTAACTTACACAGAGAAATAAACTGTTAACTTACACAGAGAAATAAACTGTTAATTTACACAGAGAAATAAACTGTATTGACATCTTAAAAGATCTGAACATCAAGGAAGATTGGCTAATAAACAGCATCCTTTCTCGAAAGCTGAAATATTTTGGTCATATCAAGCGCCACGACGGATTGGAAAAAATTTTAGCAGAAGGCATGGTACCAGGAAAGAGGGGCAGGGGCCGACCCACACGAAGATGGGTACAGGATATAAGTGACCCCTTGAGTGTGAAAGTTCATGAGGCGGGAGAACTGACAAGAGACCGAGTTTCTTACAGGCAGACTGTGATGAGAGCGACGTTCTGCAAAGGACCTGCTACATGATGATGATGAGGTAGATACAAGTATCCTTTTATGTATCCACCCACGCTACTTCTGCAAATTTTAATCTTATTCCAAGGCGAACTTAGAAACAGACCGCATCATTACTGAGTTAATTCGTATACCAGCTAGCCAGTCTAGAACTACAGAGATTCAGTCAGCTTTATCTCTGTACCTGCAAATGTTGACTTGTCGGTTCTAATCTCCTTCCATTCAAATGATTATATCCCTGTTTGGTTCCAGAGCCACATTGAAGAAAAAAGAAAAGAATACATCCTCTGCCCTTAAATAGAACGTCGTGAAAAGCGACTAATGGGATTTTTTTCCTAAAAATGTCTGAGTTCCTCTGCTAGGGAGGCGAGGAACCAACAGTCTGCATTCAAATAAGCCAGCTCTGTAAAACGGATATGCACCCACAACTCAAGTTCTGGAGCAAGACCAAAATCCAGAAATGGGCGAACAGCCAGATCTTTCAGCCGGAGTTTACAGCCGGCGAATGCTGGGAAGAAGGATAAATATTGATATTATATGACAGATATTACGCTTACCACCTTTACTTCTTCAGTTCACTTAAGCCGTTATGTGAAACCTGGCATACTTTTCAAGGACTATTTTTAAGCCATTAGTCGTATATTTATAGACCCATCAGACGTCAATGAATGATATGTTCAACATCAAACCGGTCACCTTTACTTTCTAGGACAAATCCTGGTACCCAATTTGAGCTCAGTGTTTCTTCTTCTTCTTCGTCTTCTTCTTTCTCTTCTTCTTTTTTCCCCTTCTCTTTGTTTTCTGTTTCTTATTTGCTTCCCTTTTTACGACTCAAGAAAGATATATAGTTCTGCTTTTTGCTCTTAAGGTAGCCTTGTTCATAGACACATCTAGGTGTTGCAGAATGTCTACGATGTTAACTTTCTATTCTGTTCTTGGCCTGCTTCATGCTCAACGTCATTCTCCTCGTTTAGTTTATGCCCTGTATGGTGTAGCAGCAGAAGGCATTCTCTCTAAATGGTCAAATCGTTTTATTTGCTGTCTTTGTATGTAATTCACAATTGGTTCGTTGCCGTCTTTATCTCTCATGACCTTTTTCTGATTGTATCTCTTCTGATTACTCCTACAGCCCTGCTCAGACACCTGATTCTCATGGTTGCTATTACTGTGTCTGCGTGCGTGTGTCTACGATTACTGGCAATAAAATATCTTTCAGATACCATAGTACAGCAGCTACCACCGCCTGCAGGACTCACTTTGTCCTGGTCCTAATGGTGTCCGGTTTAACCAAGAAATATTCACCGTGTCACCAGCAAATAACTGCTTCCGGATTTCGTTGGCAACTTTTTGTATTAGCATGAATCGATAACTCATCTTAATGACAAATACCCAGGAGGGGCAAAGTTTGCGACAGCCGATGGAAATCCCCGTTTTACAAATATTACCCCAACCGGTATTTGCTATTGTGACGTTTTTATATAATCTGTTTCATTTTAATTTTCGGGACGTGTGTTACAAAAGAAATATCGAGTTGTGTGATGAAGGTTACAGTAGGAGTATAGACTGGTATGATTTAATAACACTTTGACGTACGATACAATAACAGTATCGATTCGAGTGCTTTGACGTATGATGTAATAATGTTTCAAGGGATATGACGTATGATTTAACAACAGCTTCGAGTGCAGTGACGTATGATATAAGAACAGCTTGGCACCTTCGAGTGCTATGACTTGTGTTGTAGTAAAAGCTTTAAATGATTTGATGTATAATATAAAAACGGCTTCAAGTGCTGTGCCGTATGATATAGTAAAAGCTTTCAGTTATTTGATGTATGATATAATAACAGTTACGATTGCTATGACGTTATGATATTATAACAACAACTTTGAGTGAAGAGTAATATAATAACTGTTTTTAAGTGCGTTGATGTATTGTGCAGTAACAGTTTTAAATGCTATAACGTATGATGTAATTACTGTTTTGAGTGCATCACAATCCCATACAGTGATAAAAACACAAGCGAAAACCATAGTTTTTTTTTTGATAACGAAAATTTTCAGAATAATTTCAAGACGTCCTCTAGTTGTAGAAGCAGCTCAAAATGATGCTAACAATCTAGGGTTCCAGTTCCATGCAGGAAAGATTCCACCAAACTAGGCCGAGGTTCGGTCATGGATAGTGGTCTCTCTATGAACCAATCTGAGTCACCTGCCGGTCTACCCCAATTATAACTAATTCCATGTAAATTTAGGATTGAACAGGTGCTAGTTCTGTCCATCGCGACTCAGACATATGAAACTATACGACTTAATTACTTTAACCCTTAACCGTTTAGGGGATAAATAACGCGTTTCTCACCCTGGGTTATACCAGAGATAGCATAGTTGATTAGCACGGATGGAAACAGGATACCCAGAAGTTCAAGTGCGAGGGGGTGTTGTACTGGCTTCGCGACATCCAGTTATGCCTCTGCATGATGGAGTGGCTGCCTCATTGTAGCCTCCATGCAGACGGTCTGGCTGATACGTGGCTACACACGGGAGACGCATGAAGCACTCAGGTGCAGCCAGGCCCTCTGCCTTTTTCAGCCCAGGTTGGGACCGGTCTTAGCGGAGAGGGCAGTCCTTTGCAGGACGTTGCCGAACCATCGTTATTTGGCTGTTTGTGACGTCATATCCATTCTCAACGGTCGGCGCTTGATACCGCTGTCGAAACTAATCTAGGCGTCTTCTGCAAAATCGATCGCTTCTCGATCTGCTGGCCAAACGGTTTGATCGCTGGGCTCT
The DNA here is from genome assembly GCA_905116865.2 of Candidula unifasciata. NCBI lineage: Eukaryota > Metazoa > Mollusca > Gastropoda > Stylommatophora > Geomitridae > Candidula > Candidula unifasciata. The sequence continues at coordinate 628,950 of CAJHNH020001724.1, forward strand.
CAAGCGGCAGACTTTGGTTCGAATCCTCGGTAAGGTTAGGGAGTTTTTTTCCGTCTGGGCGTAAAAAAACCTCTTCTGCACAGTCGTTTCGGCAGCACTAACCATACGGTCGTAAATCCTCAGGATCAAAGACCTCCCTGCCTACACCGCAAAAGTGGTAAAACAAAGACAGTAATTGGCAGTTGGCTCAAATCGAACGTAAGAATAGCGTTCGCAGTGCCTACGCCAAAGACATCGACAGTCAAACATAACATTGGGAACAACAGAATTGAGGGACTGACCAGCAACGTCATAAGAAAATAGCTAGAAATTGAATGAACTGATCCAATATGGCCATCATAAGACGTCCTAACTCCACACCCGTGCTTGATTCTCCAGGATCCAATATGGAACAGCACGATTCGGGGGCAATCACTCTTGATTAAAAGGCGTGCTCCTTGTCTGCCGCTGTCTACGGCACCCAGCTAGAGGCAAGACAGCTCCCCAATACTCGACTTCTCCAGCTGCTCTTCTCTTTTCTAGTCGGAGAAAATAAATAGAAGAAGTATTTCTAGATGTCTGAGCACTTGAGGGGGCGTGGATCCCGTGTCTGGAGGGGACGCACGGCCTGCTTCGCGTGGAACTGTGGTACCGTAGACTCGGGACTTTCGTTTCTTCTGGCGTTTTCCGTTTCCAGTGGAATGGGACTTGTGTGTATGATGTAATAGTTACGGTGCTTGTTTAACTTCATTTAGTGTTGTGTTCGATTGTTTCATTCCTGGTAAACAGTGGGACATCTCTTGTATAGGACGTTCATTAGTTGTAATATAGTACGTGAAGTAGTAATGCTTGTTGTAAATTAGTAAAATCAAGTGGTAATTCATGTTTTAAGTGTAATATAAAGTAGTAATTGTAAAATGGTAAGATAATAGGCAATGTGGTAGTTCATTCTCTAATTTACTAAAGTGCTGTTCCATATTGCAAAGTAGTAAAGAAGAGTGGTAGTCTGTGTTACGAAGTAATAAAGTAAGTGGTAAACCATATCGTAAAGTAGTAAAGAAAAAGGGGAAGTCCGTGTAATAAAGTAGTAAAATAAAGTGGTAGTCCATAGGGTGCAGTAGTAAAACAAAATGGTAGTACATATTGTAAGTTAGTCAAAGCAAGTGATAATCCATACTGTATAGTCATCATTATCATCAATTTCCACGTCTGCCGTTAAGCGTTGTAGGCAGGGGCAGTTTGCGATCCATTGCTTTATCAGCAGCAATGGCTATTGACATTTTTTAATATCACCAATCCATGATATCCCAAGGCGGCCTCTTGTTTTCACTTCAGATCTTTTCATGTCTAGCCCCTTCGTTGGTAGTTAACGACCAAACCATTTGATCTTCTGTTTCTCAATTGATTTGCTGCATGGTGTTGTTCCTACATTCTGTCTGATATCTAACTTTGTCTCTGATGGTTAAGTTGGCGGCTTTTCTCAGGCATTTGGTTTCGCATGGGTTAATTTTACGTAGGTTAGCCTTTGATAATTTCCAAGTCTGGCACTGGAAGCACAGTGCGGGTATGAATATGTTGTTTATGTTAATCTGTTTCTTGGCGCTCATACTTATGTTTTGATGACCTAATAACAGTGTCAGTTTATTGTAAAGTAGTAAAGTAAAATATCTGTCCTTATGCTACATTAGTAATTTAATAGCAGGTGTAGTAAAGTAGTAAAATAAAGTAGTAATGACTTTTTTCCCCACCGAGGTGTCGCCTTGAGTACATATTTCTAGACCTTTTTTTGTATAGAGAGCCGACGTGGTGTAGCGGTTAGGCACTGGCCTGCGATTCCGCAGGTCGTGATTTCAGATCGTGAGCCGGATTGATTTCAGAAATGACTTTGATCCAGCCTTAAATAGGTAGCAGGTGAAGTCATGGGAAGTAAAGGCACCCGGCGTGATGTTGACCACATCGCTCATCGAGCACCGATCGATCTATACAATATAGTAAAAATGTAAATTGAAAGACCCTTTTTCACGCCTTTAGACGTATTGGGCATATAGGGCTCGACCTACATTTTATAGAGCAATCAGCACTCTCTGGGTGATATTGTCAGCGTCACACCGGTCGCCTTTACTTCCCAGGACTGCAAATGGTACCAACTCAAGGCTGGGTCCATCTGGTATAAATAAATATATACATATGGTAGTCTGGTAGTCTTCGTTTCAGCTTCATAGCAAACGGGTCACCCCATCTTTGCTCCGCTCCTGTGCCAACAAAAAACACACAGAATGTTTATCACAGTATTAGAATTGCAGTTCATCATTGATGGTAGCAGAAGTCGCCAACAGATCAGCAGTTGCCCACGCGATCAATTTAATCACATACGGGCACCACAACACAGCACGACAGGCATCGCGCCATTTTCTGAATCTACAATTCACACCAACACGTTGGTCACGGTCGAAAAAAACATTCCAAATGCAATCCACAGCTCACAGGGTCACACCATGCATTTAACTCAAAAGCTGGGTGACGAATCTATATCCAGTCTACAAATGGAGAAAAAAGAAATGCATCGGCCACCGTTCGGCAGAAGCAAAAAGTGTGCCTCTGTTTCGAACAGTGCCGCTGCCTAACGTCCATTTTGACCGGAATTTTGACAAAGAGAGAATAAGAAGAGAAAGAGAGAGAAAGAAAAAGAAAGAGAGACAGAAAGAGATATAAGAGAGAGAGAGAGAGAGAGAGAGAGAGAGAGAGAGAGAGACAGAGAGAGACAGAGAGAGAGAGAGAACGTGATAAACACTAACGCACCCTGAATGATGTATGAGATCGTCCGTCAGTCACCTGGGCCCTCGCGGGAAGCAAAAAATAGCAACACTGTACCCTAGGAAGTATGTTGTAACAGAAGCCTATGAGTTGGTTTGGGATAAGGGTTGTCTACCTGATCCTATAAAAAAAAAACTAAAAGAACAACATAATCTAGATGAAAACAGGAATTTGACTTTGTAAATGAGAAAGGATAATCCAAAAGTAAATACCGTCTAGCGTGAATAAACATAGTCATCTGTATAAAAGAGTAGTGAAAACATTGAATCACCTACAAACACACATTCAAATCTATACACATACATGCACAAAGACAGATAAGTA
>CAJHNH020001724.1:634566-639566 GCA_905116865.2 Candidula unifasciata
GCCGGTGTGGTATAGCGACTAGACGCTCGCATGCGAATCCGAAGATAGTCGGTTCGATAGACTGAAGACGTGAAACAGGGCCCTTTACTTAATGTTACATTAATTAATTTTACATACAGTGTAACAAATTAACAACTGTCTACTGCATCAGTGGATTCCTATAAATAAACAGAGGGGGAACCTTTGAGGCCGTTAAAAATTATGAATTAATTATGTAACAGAAAGTGTATTGATCGGCACTCATAGTAAAAAGTAGGAAGATAGAAGAACACATTAGAATAGACAACATAAAAATCGAAAGGCATCAGTGAACAGTTACCAGTTCATCGTCAGACAAGGCTGTATGTATGCTTATGTACAAGAAACGACTAGGATTTAGGTAACTGTTAGACTACACACATCCCGAAGACAATCCTGGCAGAAATCACAACACTACCAACAACATTGAGCTTTGCTTTCCACCGCCTATTCATGTCGCTAGCTACTGCTCATTCATACATCGATAACTAAGACTAAATCCTAATTGGACAAGACAAGGCGTGGAGGCAAACAAATGGAACTGTGATGAAAACAAACGTTGATTCACGTCATTAACGACGAGAACGCTACTTCGATCAGCACTCGAGCTGTCCTCGCTGGCTAGAGCAATCCAAAACTCGTTCATTTTCCAGGAACACACGGCCCTGTGAAGAAGCTTCCTTGTCTGGGACTCCAGTCTACAGAATCATGAGTGAGCCTGTTGTTTTGTGTTGTGTTTTTCCATGGTTCTAGATTTATAATGGGTATCTCTCCAATGTCTGTCTGTCTGTCTGTCTGTCTGTCTGTCTGTCTGTCTGTCTGTCTGTCTGTCTGTCTGTCTGTCTGTCTGTCTGTCTGTCTGTCTGTCTGTCTGTCTGTCTGTCTGTCTGTCTGTCTGTCTGTCTGTCTGTCTGTCTGTCTGTCTGTCTGTCTGTCTGTCTGTCTGTCTGTCTGCCAAACGTCTGTCTGTCTGCCAAACGTCTGTCTGTCTGTCTGTCAAACGTCTGTCTGTCCGTCCGTGACTAAAGTTCAGAAGTGGATGAACAACCAGAACTTGTCATCTGAGTTTACAGCCAGTGAACGCGAAGAAGAAGAAGAAGAAGAAAAAGAAGACCGTCTACTTCGCTGCACATTTGGCATTTTGAAACGTGCGCGGTCCTCCGATACTGCTGCCACTCTAAGACACTTCTACTGATTTATGTTATATTTGTAGAATTCTTTCCTCTCGCCTTTATTTGTTATGCTTTTCGTTTGTTTGAAAACCATAGTGTATTTCTTCCATCTCTCATCTTATTTGTTGTGTTTTCGGTTTGTTCTAGATTTATTTTAAGTACTTCTATTGCTTCCCGTGTATTGGGGGTGTGCTTAGAATAACCTAGAACTTTAATGTACGTCGGACGCTCTCCTATGTTGATTCTGTTCTTCGATTGCTCTACATGTTATAGACTTTTTTTTTAAATGGCTATGTCACCTATTCTAGTATTATTCAGTTGTGTTGTTTTGTTGTTTTAGAATTATGATAAGTGGCTTTAACATACCCCTTTCGATTTTTCTATAATTCATACATCTACTTTCTATGTTTGCTTTTCACGCATCTCCCTTGTATTTCCTGTGTTCCTTAGTTGTTCTAGAACTAGGTGTATTTCTAATATCTCACATATATATTTATATGTTCTTCTGTTTTTCTTGACCTGTTTGTATTCTTGGTGCGGCGTCCGTTGCGAGTCTGACTCGTAATCCAACATCTCGCTATCGAAACCCACTGCTGGCTGTGTAGATTTATATCATGGTATGGGGCGTTGCAGGTCGACCCAGCCTAAAATGGATGCCATGATGGCTATCCTGGAGGAGGTAAAGATGGCCGGCTTAATGCTGACCACATTACCCATCCAGTGCCGATTGGTCTGTAAAAATATAGGACGCTCTTCCCATATACCCGTTGCGCCTAAGGCGTGAAAAGGGATCTTTACTTACTTTACACTACTTACTATTCTTCTTCTTCTTCGTCTTCTTCTTCTTCTTCTTCTCGTTCAACAGCTGTAAACTCTGGCGGAAAGTTTTGGTTGCTCGTCCACTTCTGGACTGCATTCCTGTTTCAGAACTTGAGTGTTTTACAGATCTGACTCATTTGTATACTTACTATTTATTTATAATAACTTGCCTAAATATGTTGCGTTGCTCACTTGTTCTAGAAAAAAAACCAGTGTGTATTTCTTACGTATCTGCTGTAACTGTTGTATGTATTTAGATTGTTCTAGAATTCGTTAATATTTTCTATATTTGTTGAGCTCTTCGTTTATTCTAAAATTCTTTTTTCACTCCTGCAAGTCTTGTGGTTTCCGATTGTTTTAGAATTCTTAAATCTCATCTGTTCATGCTGTCCTAGAATTCTCATGTATCTTACACCTCTTCTGTTCATGCTGTCCTAGAATTCTCATGTATCTTACACATCTTCTGTTCACGCTGTCCTAGAATTCTCATGTATCTTACACCTCTTCTGTTCATGCTGTCCTAGAATTCTCATGTATCTTACACATCTTCTGTTCATGCTGTCCTAGAATTCTCATGTATCTTACACATCCTCTGAACATTACCAGACCATTAAATATATCGCTATACTAAGATCTCTGCACGTTAATAAGAAAAGATACAAGCATAAATAGGACTTTTTCAGGGCACACTTTATAAATAGTACTATAGTGCGTACCAGAAGTCCCGTGGAACTTCAACAGTCTGTAACTCAGTAACGAGATAAACGAAGTTCTTTGGTCATCTAATGGAAAAGGAGCATTAGAAAATATCGTGACGCTCGGAAGAGGAGGCAGAGGCAGACCAAGAGAAATGATGATGGATGGATTACGGTACTGGCATGGAGGAATATCATTAGTAGAACTGATTTAGAACACCAATGAACGCGATCTGTGGCGACGTATGAACGCCTACGCCAGCTGGCAAGGCACTTGATGTTGATGATGATGATCTATCTACAAGTCACTTGATGATGACGATAGTCATTCTATCTATCTATCTATCTATCTATCTATCTATCTATCTATCTATCTATCTATCTATCTATCTATCTATCTATCTATCTATCTATCTATCTATCTATCTATCTATCTATCTATCTATCTATCTATCTATCTATCTATCTATCTATCTATCTATCTATCTATCTATCTATCTATCTATCTATCTATCTATCTATCTATCTATCTATCTATCTATCTATCTATCTATCTATCTATCTCTCTCTCTCTCTCTCTCTCTCTCTCTCTGTCTGTCTGTCTGTCTGTCTGTCTGTCTGTCTGTCTGTCTGTCTGTCTGTCTGTCTGTCTGTCTGTCTGTCTGTCTGTCTGTCTGTCTGTCTGTCTGTCTGTCTGTCTGTCTGTCTGTCTGTCTGTCTGTCTGTCTGTCTGTCTGTCTGTCTGTCTATCTGTCTGTCTGTCTGTCTGTCTGTCTGTCTATCTGTCTGTCTGTCTGTCTGTCTGTCTGTCTGTCTGTCTGTCTGTCTGTCTATCTGTCTGTCTGTCTGTCTGTCTGTCTGTCTGTCTGTCTGTCTGTCTGTCTGTCTGTCTGTCTGTCTGTCTGTCTGTCTGTCTGTCTGTCTGTCTGTCTGTCTGTCTGTCTGTCTGTCTGTCTGTCTGTCTGTCTGTCTGTCTGTCTGTCTGTCTGTCTGTCTGTCTGTCTGTCTGTCTGTCTCTCTGTCGGTCGGTCGGTCGGTCGGTCGGTAGGTCGGTCGGTCGGTCATCCGGTCGGTCGGTCGGTCGGTCGGTCGGTCGGTCGGTCGGTCGGTCGGTCGGTCGGTCTGTCTGTCTGTCCTGTCTGTCTGTCCTGTCTGTCTGTCCTGTCTGTCTGTCTGTCTGTCCTGGCTGTTTGTCCTGGCTGTCTGTCCTGGCTGTCTGTCCTGGCTGTCTGTCCCGGCTGTCTGTCCTGGCTGTCTGTCCTGGCTGTTTGTCCTGTCTGTTTGTCTGTCACTTCATCTCGCTCTGTCAGTCTGTATGTATGTCTTAACATGTCTCCCTCACACATTCTAACTTTTTGAATCTATCACCCCTCTCTCCTTCACTCGCTTTCATTTACTCTGACTCGCTCTGTTCATCTTCATCTCATTCACTCTTTACCTTTCACAGCCAGTCACACTTTATCACAAACTCACACTCTATACTCACCCCCTGTCTCTCTCTCTCTCTCTCTCTCTCTCTCTCTCTCTCTCTCTCTCTCTCTCTCTCTCTCTATTTCTCTCTCTCTTTCTCACATTGTTATACTGAGAAACAACTAATTGGAGATTGTTAAATTAAAACTGAAATCAGACTGGATTTGGTTACAAGAAGAGTCTTTGAAATTGTTCTGAAGACAAAACGACATGAAGCCTTCAAGAAATGTTTAGTCACAAATCATGCACTTAAAAGTCTTGCACTTGGAAGTCGTGCACTTGAAAATCTTCCAGGTGAGTGTGACGAATCTGAAAGTCGTGCATCTGAAAGTCGTGCACTTGAAAACCTTTACACTTAAACATGTAAACCACACACGTTGTCGCTTTTTGTCATAAACTTAGGAAAAGCAGCCCTAAAATCCATAGCGTCTATCAAAAACGCTTTGAAATAGCAATTCAAATACTCGTACTGTCCGAAATGCTTTGAAATAGCAGTATGATTTGCTCGTATTGTCTATATAACAACTGGAAATAACAGCCTCGAGTACTCGTATTGTCTGAAACGATTTTAAATATTAGTCTAAAAGGCTTAGAAAGAACCTTAATTATCAGCCCCAAATATTGGCATTCCGTCTCACACGCTTGGACATACTTGCCGCAAAGATAGGCCTAGCCTCAAACGCTTGAAGATATCGATCCCTAGTACTTGTTCTGTCTCAACGATGGTTAGTATCGATTCGGGGTACCCAATTTCCCCTCCTACAAAAGAGATGAATGAATGAATCAGTAAAGGAATCAATAAATCAATCAAGAATTGACATCCCTG
>CAJHNH020001724.1:644566-652066 GCA_905116865.2 Candidula unifasciata
CAGCTATGATGTCGATTCTTTGCATAGATGAACCCAGAACATACATTCACCAATTTAAATTAGGAAATTGAGAGGAATCTAGCAGACAGTCCTCGTATTGTCGGCAATTGATATTGTTAAACACAAACTAATAGACAAAGCGGCTGGCCGAACGGTTAGAACGCTGGACTCTCAATCGGAATACCCGGGTTCGAATCCTCGGTAAGACTATGGATTTTTTTTCTATTGGGGGCAAAATTAAACCCTAACCTGCACAGTCGTGGCGACAGCACTAGCCATGCGGCTCAAGGACCTTCCGCCTACACCGTGAAAGTGGTATAATAAAGACAGTAATTGGCAGAATAGACAGACAGAGAATGACAAAACAATAGACAGACAGAGAATGACAAAACAATAGACAGACAGAGAATGACAAAACAATAGACAGACAGAGAATGACAAAACAATAGACAGACAGAGAATGACAAAACAATAGACAGACAGAGAATGACAAAACAATAGACAGACAGAGAATGACAAAACAATAGACAGACAGAGAATGACAAAACAATAGACAGACGCGGTTACTTGACGCCTAAACAGATAAACAGAAAGGCGTGTTGGCCGGTACGCTTACAGACAGTGGTGTAGATACATGGATAGATAACACATACACTAGAGACAGAAATATACAAGATAAAGAGAAAAAAATACAGACAAACTGGCAGATACAAATATCCTATAAAAATGTTGCCATGTAGGCAGACAGATAAACAGATACACAGATGGGTGATGGATAGGTGGATGTTTTGATGGACAGAAGGAAGGACGGACGGACAGACATAGATAGATAGATAGATAGATAACAGACAGACCACTGGATAAACAAACAGGCAGACAGACAGGCATGTAGACAGAACCGACATTGATAGATCAGTTTAACGACTTCGATAAGAATAGACCACCCATAAGTTCAAATAAGCGGACAAACCAGACTAATTCAATAAACACAAGAAGAACGCGTGTTGTGTGCACACAAGGAAGAAGATATCGTGGTATCGACACGTTAGGCCTGCCCGGTGCTATCGCTCCACGAGACCATGAGCTTACCTGTTTATTTAACCGTGCGAGATTCTTCTTCCAGATAGACGAAATTGTCTGATAATTACTTTATCGGTTTGCATCTGAAGTTTCTGATAGTGTATCTGACTTTCTTGCTCTTTTACACTCTCTCTCCATGCACTACCCCTCTCTCTCTCTCTCTCTCTCTCTCTCTCTCTCTCTCTCTGTCCATACATTAGTCCATTCCCTCTGTCCAGCACTCTCTTCCCCTGCATCCCTTTCTTCCGCTCCATGTCTTCCTGCGACTCTTGCTATATTTCTTTTTTCCTCCCCTCTCTCCTGTGCGTGTATGTGTTTGTGCGTGTGTGTGTTTGTGCGTGTGTGCATATGCCTAGTGTGAGCGTGTATCCAGGAGCATACATGCGTGCCTGTGTGCACGTGCTGGCGCGAGTGTATGTGTGTGTGTCTGTGTGTGTGTGTGCATGCGTGTTTGTGAATGTGTCTCTATATATATCATGGCTGGCTCAAAAGCAGGACCCGAACCCACGACCTTACGTTCCGCAGGGCGTGACATGCCGGAAAGACCGGGCGCAAATCATTTGTAAGATAATGGAAGTGTTTTGTTTGTGTCTGGGGCCACAATAATCATCCTAACCTGTTAGTTCGTGTCAACGTCATTATAGCCACAGTTGTAAATCCTCATGTTTCAGACCCTTACATGTTTTCCCTCCCCCTTCTAAACCCTCTGGTGTTACTTCTTCACTTTGCTGTTTACCGCTTGGGCCGTAGGGCTGTCAAATTTGATACCTTCGTACATATTTGGTAGGGAGCTGCTGGCCGAACGGTTAGAACGCTGGGCTTTAGTGCATGAGACCCGGGTGTGAATCCTCGGTAAGGCTGGGCATTTTTCTGTCAGGAGCTTAATAAAATCCGCACCTGCACAGTCGTGGCGACAGCACTAGCCACGCGGCTCTATATCCTCAGACTCATAGACCCTTGTTTACACCGCAAAAGTGGTATATAAAGGCAGTAATTGGCTGTTTATAGCAGTACATATTTAGTACTAATTGCTAATTAACACTCGCCGAACAAATCTGTACTTGTGGAACCTCTGCCGATGTTTTGGTACATTTAAGAAATGTTTCATCAATAATCTAGATTCTCTTATTTTTGGCTGGTTTCATGTCTTATAAAAGGAAATATGAAATATGAAATTATGAAATGCTATAGAAAGATTCTCATAATATCTTGGACAAAAAAGAGGAGACATATTGACATCCTAAAAGATCTGAACATCAAGGAAGATTGGCTAATAAACAACATCCTTTCTTGGAAGCTGACATATTTTGGTCATATCAAGCGCCACGACGGATTGGAAAAAACTATAGCAGAAGGCATGGTACCAAGAAGTAGGGGCAGGGGCCGACCGGCACGAAGATGGGCACATGATATTAGTGACTCCTTAGAAAAGTACATAAGGCAGGAGAACTGGCGAGAGAGCGAGTTTTTTTTTCCAGGCAGACCGTGATGAGAGCGACGTTCTGCAAAGGACCTGCTTCATGATGATGATGATATGAAGGAATGTCGGCGTCAGTTATTGATGACATTTCCAAGCTTTGTTAAAGAAGAACATTAGGGGGGGGGGGCGAGGGGAAACCAAAAAAAAAAAAAAGATTTGAGGGAACTAATGGGGCAAGATCAACCACCTAATGCTGAAAAGACAAGAGACAATTTTTTATTTTATAATTTCAGAACAAAATGTGAAAAGTAAAATTGCTTCCCATTAGTATCAACATTGATGCTTCGTCTTTTGGCATTATGTTATTCCTCTGCAGCTGCAGTAGAGTTTTCACTTTGTTCAAAAATATTGCTATAAGAATTCGCTCTTCTCTAAAAACTTCTGCAATAATTAAATCTACAACTGCGATCAAAGTTATTGATGCAGAACAATAACTGCAGCTAACTATGAGCCACACAAGTGCTTTGTAAAAAAACTGAGTGATTTAAAAAAAATGGTCGCTAATGATGTAATGGACACAGAATTCAAATTCTGATCAAATGTAAGGTAGCCCAGCTATATAAAGGTGTGTTTGTGTGTGTGTGTGTGTGTGTGTGTGTGTGTGTGTGTGTTGAAAAATATTTTAGCAGTTTTTTGTTTATTAAAAAATTCAAATTATTGTACCTTTTTGGTGTGGTTTTTGTACCTTTTCTGTTAAAACTTGGTACTATTTCCCACACAATTTCAACAGCACTGTTCGGGAGTCAAACAAACACAATACAAACAGGAGGGGGGGGGGAGGGGCAGAGGGGGGAAGATATCAGGTTCTTTATTTTAGCTTTTCTGGCTGCTTTCACCATAGACACACTATGCTGTTGTAATGTTTTTTTTTTTTTTTTTTTAAAAATAATCTGTTCCTAACGTTCTTGATCCACCTATTGCTTTTGCGTCCTTCTCTTTTGGTGTAGGCCGTGCATAGTATAACGTCTCAAGGTCCCTTTTCCTACATCGCTCTTAAAAAGTGGTAAATATAGGAGGCAACAAAGGCACCTATGTTGCTATACAGACGTGGTGACACAGTAACTAGCAGGCTTACTACACCACACAGAGGCCAAGTGATTAAATCTCTAAGGCTGATATTGGTTGTTTATTGCCAAATTCACATGAGCTCCCTGGTCCATCATAAAATGGATGCCAGTAAATGCTTTAGGAAGTAAAATCCATTCCGACTGGTAGAGACCACATGGAGTGTTAACAGATCTATAAACTTGCGGGGCAGGAACCATAAACCACACACGTCTAATGGTAAGGAAACAAATGGTTTACTTGTACCATGTTGCTTGATGGGAGTAATCTGAATGCTTAAGTTGTAGTTTAATCGCTTCCTCTTCAAGTTCTATCCATGTCTGCTATTATTCAATTTGTTTATTGCTGACCCGTGTTTTTTTTTTAATCGAATGACAAACTGGCATTTCTGGTCTAAGTTAGGTACGAGTGATGGACCCATTGTTTTGCCAATGTTGCATCGACAGGAAAACCAAACGACCCGTTTTCGCCTGGCCAAGATCAGTCTTTTTTTTTTTTTAGTCTGGTCTGGTAGTCTGGTAGTCTTAGTTTCAGCTTCATAGCAAACGGGTCACCCCATCTTTGCTCCGCTCCTGTGCCAACAAAAAACACACATAATGTTTATCACAGTCCCCTGTGGAAAGATTGACAGACTGCTGTCTCGGCATTTCTAGCATACACACGCATTAAAGCATACGGTAGCTATCCGAAGTGCTAACACAAACAGTCCGACATAAGAAATGCAGTTCATCAATAATGGTAGCAGAAGTCACCAACAGATCAGCAGTTGCCCACGCGATCAATTTTAATCACGTACGGGCACCACCAATATTGTGACGACAGGCATCGCGCCATTTTCTGAATTTACAATTCACACCACCACGTTAGTCACAGTCTAAAAAACATTCCAAATAAAATCCGTAGCTCAAAGTGTCACACCATGCATTTAACTTAGAAGCTGGGCGACGAAACTATATACAGTCTATAAATGGAGCAAAATGCATCGGCAGAAACACAAAAGAAAAAATCGCCAGTTGTCCCGTTTTATTACAAAAATATATAGGAATAAGATCGAGAATAGAACATTTTGAATAGTTATATCTGAAGACCTTATTCGATTTCATGAGTTTAGATTATTTCAACGCCTGAAATGTGTTGCTGAGAATTTGAATTTGGCTTGTTTTATCACTGCAGTTAAAGAGCATACTGTTTTGTTTATTTTTGGGGCAATGGTTCTGTTTTTAATACCACTGTCGAGTGAATAATTAACCCATTCACCACGGTGACCTTAAACAAATAGGGCAGGGGAAGGGGGGGGGTGAGGGAGGGGGTGGGAGGGAATTAACTGACTTGCTTGGGATGTTCCGTTTTCAGCTCAATATTTTAATGAAATGTCCCGATTTCAGCTCAAATTATTAGTGCAATGTCCCGTTTAAGCTCAAAATGTTAATGGAATGATCCGTTCTGAGCTAAAGATATTATGGTGACCCTATGTATTTAGCATGTGATGCATCGTTCCACTAACCCCCCCCCCATCCCCCCCCCCCCCCCCCCCCCCCCCATACACACACAAACAAAATTAATCATCTTTCTAAATTAACGATAAGAATGGTTCAAATTGCATATGGGGATATTTCAGGGTTGAACCATTATGTCGACATTCCTTTTTGCATCTGGATCCTCTATAGCTTTTAGGCTTACGGGCTTTCCCTTCATATAATAAAAACGCGCCATCGAATAACTATAGGTTTTTCTTTTACAGTATATTTTCTAGACTAACTAGGACTCAGTGGGTAGTAAGTAAGTAAAGTAAAGGACCTTATCTACGCCTTTAGATGTATTGGCAAATAGTAAAAATGAAGGATCTGTTTCCACTCCTTTTGGCGTATTGGGCATATAGGGCTAGGCATATATTTTATAGACCAATTAGCAATTGGAGGGTGATATGGTCAGCACCAAACAGGCCGCTTTTACTTCTCATGACTTTACCTGGTACTATTTAAGGCTGGGTCGAAGTAGGAGGCTTAATAATTTTTGAGAAAGTCTTTTCCGTGTGGTTGTGGACCCCCCTTGTTGGGGGTGGATGTGGGGAAGAGCAGACCCACTATCTCCCTAAAAAAGCATGTCGTAAGAGTCGACTAAGGAAGGGTTACCTTTTAAGTCGGAGTGCAACTGCTTGAAGCGCAAGGAACCAACAGTCTTTATACAAATAAGCAACATCTGTAAACGGATATGACACAAAAAAACATGTTCTTGAACAAGACTAAAGTCCAGAAGCAGACGAACAACCAAACCTTTCCCCCGAAGTTTACTGCCGATGAACACGCAGAAGAAAAAGAAGAAAAAGGAGGAGGAGGAGAAGAAGAAGAAGAAGAAGAAGAAGAAGAAGAAGAAGAAGAAGAAGAAGAAGAAGAAGAAGAAGAAGAAGAAGAAGAAGAGAAGGACGAAGACGAAAGTATGGCTTACATAAGAAGGGCATCTAAATCGCTACGAAAGACAGTGAGCTTCAGCAATATGTGTAGTCAGTACGACAAATCACTGTGCATTTTCACTTGCCAGGACACTATATTTCCTAGTGCCTGTTTTACACTGGACCGATTTTGGAGCTCTGCGTAACTTCCATCTCGACTGCGGAATCCAAACAAAAACATTGTGTCTTTGTGCCGTCTCCTCTTCCTCTATATCTGTCTGTCTGAGTGTCTGTCTGTCTGTCTCTTTTTTTTTCCCGATATCAATTTGATAATCGGTCTGGTCTGGGATCAATTCAGAAAGAAGTTCTAAACAGGGGGGGTTGTGATTTTTGAAAAGAAGGGTGTGTGGGTCGAAAGACCCTTTGACAGGGGTCTCCTAAGACCACCAGAAAACACGTATTCATTCAAGTTATTAAGTATTAACATAAATGATTGTATGTTTTATGGGTCGCCACAACACGAGGAACTGTATTAAAGGGTCGCGGCTTAAGGAAGGTTGAGAGCCACTAGTCCTATCTGAAGAAAGGGGAGGAGGGATATTTAGAAAGAGAGAAAGAAAGAAAAGAAGCTCTCTCGAGAAGAAGTAGAAGAAAGAAGGAGAGAGAAGGGAAAGAAAAAAGAAGAGAAGAGAAAGAAAAGGCGTCTCGAAAGGGATGTAGGGAAAGGAAAAAGAGAAAAAGAAGAGACAAGAGAGAAGGAAGAAAGAAAAAGAAGAAGCAAGAAGGAAAAGTCCGAATGGAAGGGGGAACTAGAAGAAGCAGAAAAGAAGGAAGAACACGAACAGATCCTTGACTCAGAAGAAGTCGAATACATCAATAGGGAAGAGAAGAAGAAAGTAGGGAGAAGAAGAACCCGGAGGGAAGACACTTGGAAACTCATCACTGAGGCAGCTTTGGGAGGAGAAGAAGAAGGACTAAGGAGAGAAGAAGTAAGAAAGAGGTGAGGAAGAAGTAGTGGGGAAAAAGAAAATAAGAAGTAGAAGAAGGACAGGAAGAAAGTCCAGAAGACCGCTCGAGGGGAAAAAGGAAAAGAAAAAGATGTCGAGAAAAGAGAAGTAAGGGGAGGTCTACTTTGAAAGCAGGAGAAGGAAAGAAGAAAGAAAAGAAGAAAAGAAGAAGAGAAGAAGTTAAGAAAGAAGGAATGAAGAAAGAAAAGAGAAGAAAGCAAGAAGAAGACGAAGAGGAAACCCCCACGTGAAGCAAAAGGAAAGGAAAAGAGAAGAAATGAAAAAGGAGAGATGGAAAAAAGAGGGATGAAAGAGACTCGAAGTTAAAGAAAGAAGAGGAAGTCTCAAGGGAAAGAAAAAAGGGAGACGGCAAAGAAAGAGAAAAGTTTTTGGTCTGAAGAAGAAGATCGAAGAAAAAGGGCAGAGAGTTCTCTTAAGGAGGGACTTGGAAGAAAGAGAAGAAGAAGATCCATCTTTAG
>CAJHNH020001724.1:654566-661876 GCA_905116865.2 Candidula unifasciata
TAGATAGATAGAATAGATAGATAGATCGATAGAATAGAAGATAGCAAGATAGATAGATAGATAGATAGATAGATAGGATAGAGAGAGAGCATGATAGATAAGATAGATAGATAGATAGATATATAGATAGAGGAGATAGATGAGATAGATAGATAGATTCATAGATAGATAGATAGATAGATAGATAGTAGATAGATAGATAGATAGATAGATAGATAGATAGATAGATAGGGTAGAAAGATAGATAGAAAGATAGATAGATAGATAGATTTAGGATAGATAGATAGATAGGATAGATAGATAGATAGATAGATAGATAGATGAGAGATAGATAGATAGATAGATAGATAGATAGATAGATAGATAGATAGATAGATAGGAGATAGATAGATAGATAGATAATGCTAGATAGATAGATAGATAGATAGATAGATAGATAGATAGATAGATAGATAGATAGATAGATAGATAGTAGATAGAGACAGGAAATTGGGCAGGTAGATAGAGAGACGTATTCATAGATGGACACTTAGAAATGTCTGTCTCTCTCTTTCTCTCTCTCTCTCTCTTTCTATATATATATATATGGGGATGGATGATAGCCAACTATCATAGTCCAACTATATATATATATATATATGAGTGCCAGCCTGCTTATGTTACATACCAACAGACATCCAGATGTATGAACATCGGTTTGTTTTTTAATTTTTTTTAATTGTTTTTAACTCTCTGTGTTTACAGACACATATAATCGCACGTTGTGTGCAATATGTATCTATTTCTAGAGACACGCGCGCACAGTGACACACATATACACACACACAACTCACATAAACTTATAGAACAGTTTGATATTGTGTATAATTGATCTCTGTATAAACATACATCCACGGTCAAGCACACACAAAAAGCAACAAGACAAACACAGTGTACAAAAGCATCTTTTCCCGTGGGTGACTCTTTCTAAATGCAGAAAGTCACACACACTTATATAGCAGTATACCTGCTGTTTTATTAACAGTCTCTATATCTACACACACGCGCGCGCACACACATATACACATGGGCACACATACACTTGCACCACGCACAGACAGACACACACTTACACACCATATATTGTTTGCAAACCGCCCTCTGCTTAAGCGTAGCAGTTTCCCTAGGCGACAGAGTTCTGCCAGTTCTTGGGCTCCGCTGTCCTCCTGTGAAATCTTGTAATCAATCAAGTCAATGTAATCAGATCAGAGGGCATTCTTAGTCATGGCTATGAGGTGTCTGATGACTTTCCAGGCCGGGGTGTGAGAGAGCCAAGTGTGCAGATTGACAACTGTGGGGAGATATCCAGTAGTAGATAAATTACTGCCAGGCCTGTGGTTGAAGAGTGTTGGGAGTCATTTCTCTAGTTTTTCAGCTGTTGTGCGTCATCGCTGCAAGAAGTCAGCCCTTGGCATTTATAACACATATGCCAGTCATCATATTTGGAGGGCTATCATAGATGTCCAACTGTCACATAGCAAGCTGTCACACGTAGCCAGATATCGCGTGTAGCCAGCTATTATATGTAGCCAGCTATCACATATATCCAGCTATAACATGGTAGCCAACTATCATACTTAGCCAGCTATGACATGTAGCCAGATATGACATGCAGCCAGCTATCTCAAGTAGCGAGCTATCACATTTAGCCAACTATCACATGTAGTCAACTACCACATCTAGCCAGCTATCTTGTGTAGCCAACTGATACATCTAGCCAGCTATAACTTATAGTCAATTATCACAGGTATCCAGCTATAACATAGAGCCAACTATCATGTGGACCAAGCTATCACATGTAGACGGCTATCACAAGCAGCCAGCTATCACATGTAGCCAACATCCACAAGTAGCCAGTTATCACATCTAGTCACCAATAACATGTAGCCAAATATAAGATGTAGCCAGCTTTCACAAAAGAATGCTTAACAGTAATCAGTAGTCGGTGTCATATTTTCCTTCTGAATTACTTTGAGAAACTTTCTGCGTACTAACTACTCATCTGGCAAGGTCAATACCTGGACAGGAATTGCGTAATAGGAGAGTTATTACGGAACAAAACATTAAAATAAACAGCGGGCAAAAATGACTCGGGAAAGTGTAGCAGCTCAAAAAATACAAAAAATATTGGTACAACTCACGAACTCGTCTTCATCTCTGGTCGTGTCGTAGGGCCTGTTCTATGTGTTGGGGGAGTCACGCTTAGTGAGCGTCCAGCAACACAACGAATTTTACGTGGTGTTGTCACGATGTGAGCGCTTTTAACGGTCTCAAAACACGTAGAACTGGCCCTAACCCAAATCCCCCCTATGCCACAGCGTCAGCCTGCATCCCACGAGAGAGTGTAGCCTACGTCCCACGACTGTGGCAGCCTATGACAACAATGCGTAAAATACCGTGTGTTGCTGGACGTTCACTCTCTTTCTGGGCCCGACTTCGTGAGTTGTTCCAAAATATGAACATTAAATAAAGGTAAATTAAATTAAACAATCATTGATTCTTAAAGTGCTAAGAGCTCTGAACCTATGAATCGGCCAATTTATCAAAAGTCGACTAATTGGGAGCCTTTGTCGAAGTCCGAGTGTCATGTGTCTGAGAGGTAACGATCCAACAATCTTCATACAGTTAATTCAAATCTGCTAAATAGATGTGCACGCAACACATGGTCCCGGAACAAGACTTGATCAGTCCAGAGGTGAACAAACAACAAGAACTTTCCGCTGAAGTTTACAGCCAGTGAATGCGAAGGAAAATGAAGTACATTTTCTTTGTCTAAATTCTCACAGTTGTATCGGCATTTTAGTTTGGAGTTAATCCATGCCTGACCTTCACATCTATATTTCTTTTAAGTGAGCAATCCCAGTTAATCCCTTTCAACAACCAGTTGTTAGTTTTTCTGGTCGGAGTGAAATTTCTCAATCGTATCGGATTTCAGATGTGAATCAGTGCGCTCATAAGCTGTGGCTTCGGTGAAAC
Organism: Candidula unifasciata; assembly: GCA_905116865.2. Taxonomy (NCBI): domain Eukaryota; kingdom Metazoa; phylum Mollusca; class Gastropoda; order Stylommatophora; family Geomitridae; genus Candidula; species Candidula unifasciata. Next base: position 657,582 of record CAJHNH020001724.1, read on the forward strand.
GTCAATGAAAATACTGTTCCGGGGGAGGGAGGGGCGGAAGGGAGGGGGGATATATGCCTGATTGTAATTGTTGCTAGACGATCATTTTAAATAAGGTTCTTCTTCTTCTTCTTCTTCTTCTTCTCCTCTTCATCTTCTTCTTCTTCTTCTTCTTTTTCTTCTTCTTCTTCTTCATTCTTCTTCTTCTCTTCTTCTTCTTCTTCTTCTTCTTTTATTCTTCTTACTTCTTCTCTTCTTCTTCTTCTTCTTCTTCTTCTTCTTCTTTCTTTCTTTCGTAATTCTTTTCTTACGTTTCTTTCTTTTCGTTCTTTCTTCCTTCTTTCTTCTTCTTTCTTTTCTTTCTTTCTTTCTTTCTAATTCTTCTTTCTTTCTTTCTTTCTTTCTTTCTTTCTTTCTTTCTTCTTTCTTTCTTTTCTTTCTTCTTCTTTCTTTCTTTCTTATCTTTATCTTTTCTTCTTTCTTTCTTTATTTCTTTCATTTCTTTTCTTTCTTTCTTTCTTTCTTCCTCAACTTTATCCTCCTTCTTCTTTTGGTTGTTATTCTTCTTTTGGTCTTCAGTCTGGTGTCTAAACCCTAATTTTACGTGCACATCAGTTTAACACGTCTAGATTATTTTTATGCAGCTTGTTGGTTCTCTCTCGCTCAGGCAGGCGCACTCCGACTTTGAAAGAAACACCTCTAATTAGTCATCGTCTAGGATATGTTTTTAAGGGATAGTGGGTCTGTTTCCCACCTCACCCCCCCCCCCTTTTCCCCCAACTGGGTCCAGAACCCACACTGCGTTCTGTGGTCGTTAAGTAGAGAAAACGCTTTCTCCCGTTTTACACATCAGGGATCTTATGATTGACGTGTCCGTATATTAAACCATCGGCACGTGACAGATGATGTGATCAACATTATGCCTGCAGTCGCTTACCAATGCAGGAGATTAATCACCTGACAGTGAAACGCTTATGGATTGAGTTACAATTATGTTTTTGAGATTGTGACAGTACTTGGCGTACACAACTCTTCTTCTTCTTCTTCTTTTTCTTTTCTTCCACCATTTACCTCAGCGAGATTTTGCTAAACATGCAAAAATATATCTCTCTATAAATAAAGATTTTGTAAGACAGAGACGGTGAGAGGCGAAAAGGGGAATTGGAGATGATATGAAACATCAGAAGGAGATAAGAAAGAGATGTAAGGATCGTTTGTGCGGTTTTTTTTCCCTATGCATTGTATAAGTTGGTATTCATTTCTGTTAGGTTGCTCCTGATGATGTCGCTCCATCTCTTACGTTATCTTCCCCTTTCTTTGTGTTCGTAATATTTCTTCAGCGTGGCTCTCTGTGGCAGGTGGTACCAGGGCATTCTCGTCAGGTGGCCAAACCACCGCATATGTAGTTCTCAAATGAATTGTATGACTAGTTTTAGTCTTAGTCTTTTGCTTATTTCTTCATTCCTGATTTTATCTCTTTTTGTCACACCGCCACTTCTCCTGAGACATCTCATATCTGTTGTAGTAACGGTATATGTTTCGAACTGGTAGCACAATACCGCCCCCCCCCCCTTTTCCCCCCTGCTTTGGTTGACGGAGGCATCTTTCTATGCTTCAGAAGCGGTATTAATTGTCCCATCAACTGGTTTGCTTTCGCACATCGTATGTTGATTTCCCTATCCATTCTTCCATCTGATGTGAAATTACCAAAGATTTTGGAATTCGCTCGTATGTTTTATTCCTGTGGTATTTACTTTATTTACCTTCCTTTTCTTTTTTTCTGTTCTTTTTTTATCTCTTTATTTTCGGGGGGGGGGGGTTTTTTTTTTTTCCCTTTTTTTTTTCTTTCCCTCTGTACTTATCAATGCTTCTTCCTTATTTTATTTTACTTAACATTTAGAAAGAGGTTTCATTTTTACTATGGCTTCTTTACCTCTCTAATGTTAATTTTTTATTCCTCTGCTTTATCTTTTTCTGACGTTTTCGTCTTTTTCTTTTTCTATTCTGCTCCCTCTGCGATATTGTACAATATATGTTATTCCTTAGCATTAAAGATGTAGCGCCCCATTATGTCTTCCTCTTGTATTTACTTCAAAAGGTGCTATTTTCCGCTTTTGTTCTTATGCAACTATTTCTATTCTATATAAACACTTCTGTTTAGATGTATTCTTATTCTCCTCTTTGTTCCAATTCCCAGCCAATTTTTAAATTTTTTTTTTTAAATGACTTTTTTCCTTCCTTTACTATTTTTGCTCTCTTTGCTCACTCTTTGTCTATTCATTTCCTTTTATTTATTGCCTATATGGGATTTTGAAATTGTTTTTTATTTTTCGGTCTTAATTCTTATATGTCTACTCTCCCTGGGCAGACATTTTTATTTTTCTTTCTTTACGTCTTTTCTTATAGTCCTCTTTTTAAATGTAATCTTCCCTTTATTATCTCTTGTTGTTTATATAAACCTTTCTCTCTTGATGTTCTTCACAGTTTTATTCTTTACAATTTTTTAAATTTTTCTATGAGTATAAGTCACAACTTTTAGTTATGAGCTAGATATATGACATCTCTCTTTTTCTCATCAAATATATCTTTCAAGATTCCCCTATCACACCCTTTTCCCACCCCCCCCTTTTTTCAGCGTAGCGCGGTAATATAGTGCCATTCCACTTTTTTAGTTTATTTTAATTTATATTACTCTTTCCAGTGTCTTTTCTTGTTTTTTTGGCTGGGAAACTCTCTTCCTTTTTTCTTCTATTAATCATTTAACCGTGTGCGTTTATTCGGAATCTGTTTTTTAAAATACCTTATAAATTTAGGCAAACCACTTAAATTAGATTCTTTTTCATTCTTCATATTATTTTTATCTCTCTTTTTAATTATCACATATTGCATTACACATTCTTTTACGATATCTACTTACTTTTTTACTTTGGAGTACTCTGTTTTCCTGGGCACGATGTCTTTTCTTTTCTTAATCATCATCAATTCTCTTGTCGCTAGGGAAATTAGGTTTAGATGAAAATTTCCTTGCCTTTCTCTGTCCTTTACTGCATATTTCCACTTTTATTTTTTTACACCTCTCCTATCCCCTTCCAACTCAGGTCACTGTATCATGTTCTATATCTTTTAATTCTTCTTTCGTATACTCTCCTCTTTTTTCTCTATTTCTAATATTATTCTTCCTATCTTTTCTTTTGTTTCTTTTTATCTTTACATCGTTTATTTCTTTTTTTCCTATATCAGCTCTCTTCCTATTTTTTCCTCATTTTTTTCAATGTCCTTTTCTAAATTTCCATCTTATTCCTTTTACCTTTTCCACTCTTTCTTTCCCTTTCATTCTCAATTCACTACTGTTGTCTGCTTTCACACTTTCTCTTGTCATTTATCTTTCCTTTCTTCTTTCTTTATTTTTTTTCTTTTTTTTCCCAGCCCTTTCTTCCCCTTCCTTTTTCCAATATTTTTCCCCAGTCATCTCATGAGCTTTTTAATATTATAATTTATTTTTTTCATTTACCTTTTTTCCATTTTTTTTTTCATTTTACCTCTTTTTTCATTTTACTTTTCTTACATTTCTGAGTATGTTTCGAGTGAACTCTTTTCTATTTTCTCCTTTCTCTGTAATTTTTTTTTTCATCGTTTTTTTTCTAGCGGTTACTTTCTGTGCCTTCTCTACAAACTTCTATTTTATTCTTTTTTATTACGCTAATTCTTTATTCTGTATCACATTACTTTTTTTTTTTAGATTTTATTTGAGCTTACATTTTTATTCTTATTTTCTAATATTTCTTTGTATTTCGTACTGGAACAGATTTTCTTCAGTCTATTTTATTTTTTTTTGACTGTTTCTTTATTATTTAGTTGGCTTCAAAGATCAGCGTTTGTTTCGGAATTTTTCTCGGATAATACTTTTTCCTGTTTTCCTTCTTGTTTATCTTATTATTTTCTATTTTTTATTTTCTTTATTCCTCTTAACTTTTAACCCTCGGTTCGTTCTGTATTTTTTTCTTAAAAGGTTCTAGTTTTCCGAATCTATTCTGCAGAAATTTTATTCCTATTTAGGGAAGACGATATATTCTGGTTTCGTGAAGGAAATTTAAATGAACACGGAGTTTAGGGATTTCTCTACATAGAATCTTAGAATTGATGACATCAGAAAAGCTTTTTTCAATTTTTTAGCTTTCTTTTCAGACCCTTTTTTTTTTCATACAGAACATTTTGTGTATCTTTTTCTCTTTTTTTCCTTTTCTTTTTCTTTTTTTAAATATTATTTTTTTCTCCTTGTTGTACCCCCCAGGAACACACAACAAAAACCCCCCCCC
>CAJHNH020001725.1:0-72751 GCA_905116865.2 Candidula unifasciata
AGAAATGATCAGTCTTGATGGGACCTTAAGGGCCGATTTTTTTTGCCAGAAGCCTTTTTTCGCTAGGTTCTCTTATTTTTGTATAAATTCCCTTTATTCTCTTGCCAAAAAAATTCCCGCAAAACTGACTCGATCTTTTCAGTGAAAAAGAATTTTAAATTTTTCTCTTTTTTTTGTTTATTTCAGTAATTTTTCTTTTCATTTCTAGTCCTTTTTCCCGAACCTTTTTTTTTTTGGGGGGGGGGGGGGGGGGGGGGGGTTTTTTTTTTTAAATCTAACCTATTCCATGTATACCCCACATCTTGGGCTCATTCGATGGGGGAAAACAGCAGATGATGACAGAAAGTTTAAAAGATAGATAGAGGAGGAGAGGAGAGAGAGAGGAGAGAGAGAGAAGGGGAGGAGAGAGAGAGGGGGGGGAATTTACGTTACAGGGGTGTGTTCCCGTCCTATCCAAAGGGGACTTTACGCCGTATTTAAAAAATGGCCCTAACAAAAAACCCCCTAGCCCATAACCCCACCATGGGCCCACGAGAGGTGTGGCGGGAGACCCGTGATTCCCCTTTTAAATACGTTTTTTGGCCTTTCTAGCGAAAACCCCAAGGGGTCTGCGGCCCCTTTCTCACAAACCTGATTAAAACCAATGCAAAAAACCCTTTTCCGAAGACAACAGTACACCGTGACATCCTCAAGCTAGTGTGTAGCTTATATGGTTACTGAACTTATAAAGTGACAAAAAGAGATATAAAGGTGTCATTCAGCCATGAATGTTTACATATTTCAACGTTCTCTGCTGGCTGAGTATGATAACCTATCCTTTAGCTAAACTGTGAAACACGATAACTAGTTGACGGTATTCCCAGATGACTAACATGACCGAGTTAAACAGGAGAATTATTAATAATAGCTTGACTACCTGGTTTTCTACCTGGCCAAACCACCCCACAGACTACCCTAGGTAAGTCTCGCAGCGCACAAGTCACGTGTGCCCATTTGGGTGGAACACACCTTAAAGATGCCAAATATTCTCAGAGAAGAAGGTGTGTGTTGTCCCATGGGAACATGTGTTCCTGCCAGTAAACGACAACCTTGATATCTATCTGGTTCGTGATTTGTGCTATTGTGATAGCGGACAATGTTTAGGTGGAGCAAGAAGAAGAAGGCTGTAGCTGGCTCGGAGGCTGATTCTATACCTAATCAGGTAAGAGATGAAGAAGTATTAAAATGTAATCAGTATTCGCAGTCACGTGATATAGTCATTTGCATAACTGTGTAGGGTTTAAAACGTTGCCAAGTGAAATTTACTTATATATAGGTACTCTCAATTGTTTTCTCGTTTGCCGTTTGCGTTCCCATATATATATACTTTTTTTTCAAATTACTTTTTATACCAGTTTTTTTATTCCCTACGCAATTTTACAGATAACTGGAAAGAATATTAATTTTTTTTATAAAAACACACTAACTAATCTGGCTGTGATTGGGTGTGCACCCTGTAACCTGTCGCTATATTTGTCACAAATTTTGTAGTGGCTAGCTTTCTTTAGCAATTTCAGCATATGGGTTTGAGTCCTTGGGTTAAGCCTCCTCTCTTTTAAGAGGGAACTGTTAACTATCTCAACAAACACCACAACATCCCCCCCCCCCCGCCCTCACACAGCACACACACACACGCACGCACACATTGCACACCGTACCTTTTTTTTTAAACTGCGACCGGTCCTGATCAGTGTTGCCACTTTGGATCTTTTGTATCCAAATTTAGATCTTTTTCATTGCGTTTAGATCCTGTTTTTGACGTTTAGATACTAAATATTTTTCTAGATTCTTTTCATATGGAGTTAGATATTTTATAGATTTTTTTTCTTTTAGTGTCATTTTAATAATTATTGAGCAAAATATTTGCTAAAATATTTTAGTTTTGGTCTGGCACGTACATTGTGGCAACTGCCATTACTTAAACTTTGAACTCTCACTAAGGTCAACACTCAAATACCTGACAACCCCGGTGCTGATTAATCGAAATCGCGCGTAAATCATACTAACTTTGTTTCAACCGTATCCTCACTGTGTTGTGAAGTATAGCTGTGATGCTGACTCTGTGTTTCTTTTTCATGGGATTTTTAAAAAATAATTGCTCACCTTCCTGTGTGGCTTTCACTTTGAAAAAAAACTTTCAACATGCCAAAAGTAAAGTATGAGCAAAAATTTCGGAAAGAGTATTTGCATGATGACAAAATTTAAGACTGGGTGATGGCAGTTCCTGAGGATATAACCAAGGCTCGTTGTAAGTACTGCAAGTGTGAAATTAAAGCGAAAATACAAGACTTAAAGAAGCATGCAGAGACTAACAAGCATAAAACTGCAGTTCCATTCAAAGATATTACACCGCTGACGTCTGTTTTCAGAACTACACTGATAAATGAATCATCAAAAGTTGAAGGGTCGGTCGCAATGTTTTTAAGTTGCCATTGTGCAATTTCAAACTGTGACCATTTGATTGATTTGTTTAAAAACACTATTTTTGACAGTAAAGTTATGGATGATGTGAAAATGCATCACAGCAAGTGTACATATATTATAAGAAATACTTTATTTTCTCACTTCGAAAAAGATTTGATCAGTGATATTTCTACAAATAAATATAGTTTATTATTAGACGAATCAAATGATATTTGGGTACTGAAAGTGCTTGGTGTGTGTATTATATATTACAGCAACAATACAGACAAAGTAGTTTCTACATATCTTGGACTAGTTCAATTGGAAAAGTGTAATGCAGAAAGTATAGTTCAAGAACTGAAGAACCTTTTAATCGGCAAACAGTTAGACTTGACAAATTTGGTTGCAATTGGTACCGATAATGCCTCAGTGATGGTTGGCATAAACAATGGCGTTTATGCCAAGTTGAAGGAAGCTATCCCATCGTTAATACTTATAAAATGTTTGTGTCATTCATTGCAGCTAGCGTTATCACATGCTTCATCTGAATGTTTACCAAGGAATTTGGAATACCTTATTGCTGAAACACATAAGTGGTTTTCAAAATCATTTGTCAGACAACAGCAATACAATGCATTGTATTCAGCCTTAAATAATGGTTCCACACCACTGAAAATTCTGTCAGATTGCAAAACCAGGTGGTTATCAATACAACCAGCTGTTGAAAGAATTGTGAACCAATGGTTGGAGTTAAAGACACACTTTGAAATAACAAGACAAAGTGAAAAGTGCTACACAGCTGAGATACTATATGGAATGTACAGTGATGAAAAAAATTTGGCATTCCTTCTCTTTTTACAACCTATTCTAATGGAAGTGCAAAAAGTTATTAAACTGTTCGAATCCAAACATGTTGATAAAGTTAAATTACTTGACGATCTCACTTTGCTATTTTACTCAGTTGGTAAAAGACTGGTGTTGCCAACTTCAAAAGTTGATTTGCTCACTTGCACTATAGAGAGCTATTTGGCTCCTAAGCCATACCTTGGATATCAAATTGAATCAAAAATTGATGATTTAAAAACAAAAGGACTGTTAACAGAGAATGAAGAGAACAACTTAAGAAAACGCTGTCAAGATTTCCTTATCTCATTGTTCAAGCAACTAAAGCAGGGACTTCCTGAAAATCTAGATGTATTGAAACATATTTCACTCTTTTCTGTGAGCAACATACTTCAGCCAGTAAAGGACATACCTAAATATTGTAAAGTTATGAAATTGTTAGGGGCTACTGACAATAATGTCGCTGAAGCAGAATATCAGTTAACCAAAATAAACTTAGTTGAATGGACAAACAAAACAGAAACTGAAGCTTTTTGGAGTGAAGTGAGACAATTAAAAGATGCCTCATCAAACAGTCCATTTGTAAACTCTTTGAATGTGCCATGTCTGCCATGATACTACCCCACTCAAATGCTGACGTAGAAAGAGTTTTCAGTGCTATGAATTACATCAAATCTAACCTAAGAAACAGGATGAAATTAGACCTCTTAAATGCTATCTTGACAATAAAGTTTGGCCTGATGAGAGTAGGAAAATGCTGTTCCACTTATCAGCTCCCTGATTGTGTATTAAAAGAAATAGGAACAGCTAAAGCATACCAGAGTCATTTGGGATCTGAAGCTTCAACTTCATCATCCAAGCTAAGTTTATCCTGTGGATCTTGTGAAGCAGACATCAGTGAAGATGAGGACATGTGTCTATAGGGTAAGTCATCTCAATAGTTTTGTAATCTGTGACTCTTTTCATTTGGATATTTTTTTTAAATATTTTCCACGCAAATTTAGATCTTTTTAGATATTTTTTTACCCCGTTTTGGATCTTTTTTGTCAAAGAAAAGTGGCAACACTGGTCCTGATGTCGAAATTGTCGACACTAGCTGGTAACTGTCATTGTTAGGTTATGTTATTACGGGTGCCCGAACATGTGGGTGTTGGGGAAAGGGGGTGGGGTGTTAACCATTTATAGTACCCCCCTCCCCCACACACACAAGTTAGGGTAACATTATTATAAGTAAGTAAAGAACCCTTTATGCCTTTCCATATCTTTAGGAGTATTGGGCATATCCGGATAACCTTATATTTAATGGAGAAACGGGCATTCGGTCAGATATGGACAACGTTACGCCGGCAGCTTGATGTAAAGTTATTAGGGAAACGAAAGGTGGGAGAGAGGACGAATAAATATCTTTTGTTAAGTTTTTATTTATACATATAGTATTTCAAATACATCTGTGATATTCAGCGTATTATTAATTATTTAATTTTATTATTACCCCCATGAAAAAGGCTTAGGTCAATTGTGTCCCTCCTCCGCCTAGAAAATTCGTAAACGGGTGGAGTGGGTGTTAGGCCTCTTCTTCATATTTTCTTGGTGTATGTGTTTGTGTCCAGTCCTTATAAAGGAGAATAGGGGCTTTTGAGCTGATCTGCTATAGAAAGATTCTCATAATATCTTGGACGAAAAAGAGGAGAAATACTGACATCTTGAAAGAGTTGAACATCAAGGAAGATTGGCTAATAAACAGCATCCTGTCTCGGAAGCTAAAATAGTTTTGTCATATGCAAGCGCCACGACGGATTAGAAAAAAATTTATAGCAGCAGGCATGGTACCAGGAAGGAGGGGCAGGGGTCGACCGACACGAAGATGGGCACAGGATATAAGTGACTCCTTGAGTATGAAAGTACATGAGGCGGGAGAACTGGCGAGAGACCGAGTTTCTTTCAGGCAGACCGCGATGAGAGCGACGTTCTGCAAAGGACCTGCTACATGATGATGATATTTTTGTGTGTGTTTATATGTATGTTCGCGTGCGTGCCCTTGACAGAGCCTGCTATCCTTCTTGTGTCCGTTTTCAAATTGGCAGCCTACTAATGGTTTAGTTCACCACATTTCGTTTTTTCTTTTTTTTTTAAGAATAAGTAATTAAAGGACCCTTATCTGACTCACATGCTTATCCAATTCACCTCCTTGTGGGGTGCAATTTTTCGTTATTTGAAGCCCCACTCTAGTTCTTGCCAGGGGCCGCAATATAGCCCAGCCATAAATATGGTCTAATGGCTTAACGCTGTTTCTGGGACCTCTCCACGGTGATCCTCATCCGCATGGTGGCACTTTGTGTCATCGGGTGTTTTTCGCTTGTGTGATGACCTGGTGGGTTAAAATCGACTACTACTACTAATTATCAGGTCCAGTGGCGCACAGGTAATGGTAGACTGCAATTGTATAGTCACAGCAGTCAATAGCACAGGGCAAGGGAATTCATATGAGCGTGCACGATCAGGGAGGCCCAAAGTATATATGATCTAGAATAATGAAAACCTAACCTGAGATTATGTGAAAGCAGGCAACATTCTGAATCCTTCTTTCTTGCTGTTTGGAGCAAAAATTAGGGATTATTTGGGATAGCTGATATAAAAAGAGATGGGATTTACAGTTAGACATGCGTCATTAATGGTCAACTGAGACATAATGGACTTATAAGATTAAAGAGATGGGACATATTGTATCAGTTTAGATATAATGCGTCAACTAAGACATAATGCGTCAACTAAGACATAATGCGTCAACTAAGACATAATGCGTCAACTAAGACATAATGCGTCAACTAAGACATAATGCGTCAACTGAGACATAATGCGTCAACTAAGACATAATGCGTCAACTAAGACATAATGCGTCAAATGAGACATAATGCGTCAATTGAGACATAATGCGTCAACTAAGACATAATGCGTCAATTGAGACATAATGCGTCAATTGAGACATAATGCGTCAATTGAGACATAATGCGTCAACTAAGACATAATGCGTCAACTAAGACAAATGGTCAGAGACATGCAGTTCAAATGAGACATAGTGCGTCAACTGTCAAGACATAATAATGCTTCAACTGAGACATAATGCTTCAACTGAGACATAATGCGTCAAATGAGACATAATGCCTCAGCTGAGACATAATGCGTAAAATGAGACATAATGCGTCAAATGAGACATAATGCGTCAATTGAGACATAATGCGTCAACTGAGACATAATGCGTCAATTGAGACATAATGCGTCAATTGAGACATAATGCGTCAACTGAGACATAATGCGTCAACTAAGACATAATGCGTCAATTGAGACATAATGCGTCAATTGAGACATAATGCGTCAAATGAGACATAATGCGTCAACTAAGACATAGTGCGTCAAATGAGACATAATGCGTCAACTGAGACATAATGCGTCAAATGAGACATAATGCCTCAGCTGAGACATAATGCGTCAAATGAGACATAATGCGTCAAATGAGACATAATGCGTCAAATGAGACATAATGCGTCAAATGAGACATAATGCCTCAGCTGAGACATAATGCGTCAAATGAGGCATAATGCGTCAAATGAGACATAATGCGACAATAAGACATAATGCGACAATAAGACATAATGCGACAATAAGACATAATGCGTCAAATGAGACATAATGCATCAAGTGAGACATAATGCGTCAACTGAGACATAATGCGTCAAATGAGTCAAAATACACCAAGTTTTACATAACACGACAGTTAGGACATAATGCATTGACTGGGACCAAATGTGTATGATGGGGAATATTGCGACAAGGCACTAAGTTAAAGGCCTTTTCTACGTGGTGCATTGACTTTAGGAATCCGCATCAATTCACCCTCCAAGTGTCAGTCCGTCGAGACTACTGCTGCCTGTTCTTTAGCATAACAGAACCCTTGACCCGTGAGGGTCGTGAGGTGTATCGGCGGAAGCACTAGCAAAGAGGTTCTCAAACTGGGTGCCGCAAGCGTATGCCAGGGGTGCGGCGACAATAATCGATGATTTTTCAAATTTTGCTTGAGATCAGCGAAGACAGCAGTTTAAAACAGAAATACCATGAAGGAAGCTAAGAAGAGTTCTGGATGCAGGTGTATTCAGAAAACAATGCTACTGACAATTAACTAAACTACTCATAAACATAAAAGAAATCATGTTTAATTCATCACATTTAAGACACCTGAACATTACATTTACATTTTTTTTTCTTCTTTTCACAAGTATTTAAACCGGGTAGGTGTGCCAGGAAACAATTTTGAGAAACGCTGCCTAGAACACAAAACCTGCCAAAATAAGTGTATAGTAATTCAGCCCTGTCAATTTCTTGATGCTGTTATTTCCGGTTCTTCTTTGCCCCTCTTCTTCAACCCCTCTCCCTCCTCACCCTAATATTCATTGAATTATAGTGTGCAAGCCAATCAGTCTCTCCACGCTAGCGAACCAAGTTAGCTTGCCACCTTTCATTACTGCCAGAAGAGGCACCCGATGTGTTTATTCCTTTTGTTACAAATTTGTTAGTTGCATGTTCTAAATACGAGTAGCTAATTCGTAACAGGCCAAACAATTTCTTGAGGCCTCAGAGATGTGGTTTTACAGAAGAATGCTTAGAATACCTTGGACAGCGAAAAAGAACAACCAATAGGTTTTGAAAGAGGCGGCAGCCCGAAGACAACTTAGACATCAGAAGGAGACAGTCATCATTTTTCGGCCATGTTATGAGAAGAGGGGAAATAGAACATGTTGTGACCACTGGAAAGATCTGTGGAAGGAGGGATAGAGGAAGACAACGAGAGAAGATTCTTGACAGTCTTGTTGCATGGCATGAAGGTGTGTCGGCACACGAACTGATGCATGCTGTAGGAGATCGTGAATTATGGAGAGGCATGATCGCCCACGCCAGTCGGGAAGGCACCTGATGATGATGATGAGTCGTAACATTATTCTATAGCATTTATACTGGAAAGCCTGAATTCCCCCTTTCCATTTGCGTGGTACGTCCAACTCTCACATCTGTATAAAAAGGCCTGTATTACACAGTGGATATGCTGCTCTTTATATTAACACACCACACTGGTGACAAATACGTTAGGCTCGTCTGCTCATAAGCCACTCCTTGTCGAAGCTCCCCTCGAACACAGACTCAAGGATCGTTAGTTTTGCTATCTTACTTGTTATTACACCTTCAGCCAACAATTGGGCGTAGATTGTCATCAGAAAATCTCCTGTACATCATAAGTGTTTCAACTGCTGGCTGTATTAAAGCCAACACATATCTGTACTTACCCACGCAAAACTGCAGATTAACCAAACCAGCTCGAAGAAAAGGAATTTAATAATAAACAATTGGAAGAGAAAGAATTAACAGTATAAATGTAGTAGCGAAAAAATTAACCAAACCCTCTTGCAGATGAGTTAAAAATGAAAATTGAAAGATAAAGAGTTAACATTAAACATCTGGAAGAGAAGAAAGAGTTAACCTTAAATATCTAGAAGAGGAGCTAATAAGAATTGATGTTGACACATCACACAACGAGTAATGTTCGGGATGCAACAAATAAGCGCCCAGAGCTATTTGCACCAGGAACCAGAGACAGTAAGAGACCTTTAATTTCACAATATCTGCATTAAAAGTTACACATGCCTCGTATGGGTTTTGGGACCCAGTTGGTGGGGGGGGGGGGGGGGGGTAGGGGGAGAATAGCCCTATTGTCCCATAACAAGCATATTATGAAAAGCGACGAGCTAATTACGTTTTCTTCGAAATCAGAGTGCATCTGTCTGAGAGGCGAGAAACCAACAGTCTGCATATAAGCCAATTATGTAAAACTTTTGGTCATGCAAATGTAAGTTCTGGATCAAGATCAAAGTCCAGATATGAACGAATAACCCAAACGTTTCGCTGGAGATTAAAACCACTGAACGAGAAGAATCTAACAAAAACGATCAGGAAAAGAATGAATTAACAATAACTGCCTGAAAAATAAGGAACATTATCCTAAAAACAGGTAAAAGTTTATAATTATCGGGGCCAGAATGTAACATATCTCACTAGAATAAAAAGAGGTACTAAAACCTTGCAAGTAGAAGAATAGAAGCGTTTGATGTAACGGGATAAAAAAAAAGGTGGGGTTATAGATAAAAGCAGTACCAGTTATTTAAGACGGCACCAAAAACTGCCTTAGCCTTCCAGAACAGGAAGGGTTAATCCAGTGTATGGAAAAACAGACGCCTGCACAAGTCATCTCCGCCCGCACCAGTCATCTCGGTGTGTCTAATTGTTCTTTCATATCAGGCCGGCCCACATAGCTGGCTGTATAGACATTCTTCCCATGCCTCCAACGATAGTTACCTGTTATAGGAGCACCGGACCATGTCACTGGAGCGCTGGTAAAACAGGTTATGGTGATTTCAATGGCTGGTCGTGCCATGTTACATACACCAAGCATATACGCGGTTGTGTGGCTTCGTACTTTATCACGCAGGGCCACAATTATTCGATGAATACGTTTTCAATAGGAGAAAAATACCGGTATAAATAGAATAATAAATAGAAAAATGTAGACTAATGTTCCCCTATGCCCTGTTCTTTTTCCCTCACCGGCTGAGGGATTTTCAAATCACAAACGAAATATTCATACACATTTCAGTGAAGAATTGTACTTGAATGTTTTGTATCAACTGGTAAAATTTATGGAAAAAGAAGGCAAGCTTGACAGAGCAGAAGAATAAATTGTTAAACTGTCTTATGCAATCGTGTAGAATGGTATTTACGCATGAATAAAAAAAATGTATTAGTGATAGATTTCAAAATAGAGGATCGCTAACAGCAGTAGACAAGGCATTTGAATAAGCAGATTCTGGTATGTTCTCCTCTCGGGGTCGATATAAGCCCCGACGTCAAAGTCCCAAATACATAACGATGTTGGCACGATGGCAGAAATTCAGAGGAAGGAGTCATAATTCATGGGGGGGGGGGGGGGGGTCACTGGGCGGTCTGTGGATACTGGAAACGAGAAGGGAATTGTTGAAAATAAAATTGAAAGAGAAGAAGAACTCAATATGTCGGCACCATTTAACATATAACATTGATACATTAACAACACTTGGACAGATATGAGGGCATGAAGTGATGGACTATCTCATTCGGAGATACTGTACAATGAGGGTGAAAGACAGAGAGTGTGGTAGATCCATTGCAGCCGACCTTCAGTGTGGAGACAGCACTTTATTGACTGATTTCTGTGGCCCCTAGTTTATACACCTGTCCATACCAGCACCTTTCAGTGGTGATTCAGTTCTCACTGGCCTTCCTATGGGTGTCTCCCAGTGCGACTTTCGTATATCAGGTTTGGAGGTGTTTGAATTGGCGGGTGGCGTGTAGCAGGTCAAAGGAATCCCCTTGTTACAAATGTTTAACTACTCGCTCGTTAAGGACACTTCTGTTGGACGTCATTTGCTTGATTCTAGGCAAGTAATTGACTAGGACAGTGCTTTCTATGTGATTTACCACACACCGAACAGGCGAATGCTGGAACAAACAGAAGAAATTCATTATACATTTGAAGTTACACCATTATTGTGACCATCCGGCGATTAGACCAACAATGTATCGAAAGAAACCATTTGTATTTTAGTAAAATTTATTCAGTTTTGGCTTCGTTGCACGAGGAGGTAACTCTGTAGTACGGCACCTGATAAGATACATCGAAATATGTCTGTCAAAAAATTGTGCAAAGTATTGTTTCTGTTATATACAGAAAACCACGACACTGAGCTACAACCTGGAAACACTGAGGACGACAAAAGAAGAAGAAGATGATGTTTCTGTCCGGATTATTCAAAGTCTGCCAAACTCCCGATTTCAGGCATGGGTTTCCTTCATGGCAACAGGCTAATTAGGAACACTAGTTACCTATCATCCTTATCGCACACATGATAAGTACATAAGCGCTCGGATCCCACCGTCAGTATATATTTCAGCATATGACGACTGGTAACACCACTTTCTTGTTGGTTTACTATTCTTCTTTGACTAGCTTCATATAGTTCATGTCCTGTAATACTTCTTTTTTTTTTTTACATGAAGTTTGTTCATGCAGTTTTTGTCAAGGTTACCGATTCACATTCGTCTCCTGAATCATCTACTCACTTTACCGTCTGGAGAGCTTTGAAAACATCAGTCTGGTCAATTGCTTTTCCAGCGCCTACTGTGGCCCCGCCAGCAGGCCAGTCCGCTCGTTCCTTCCCTCTTATCTGGAACACTAGGCTACTTCCCATTTATAAAGATCCCGTCTAGACTGATGGACATGGGGGTGCAGCCTGGAGCTGCAAGAAATGAACATTTCACTAGGGGGACAAGACGTTTCATTAACCAACACGGAACACGCGACATCAGTCGTTTTACACTGTGGAGCTTTTGAGGAGGAGATCGGAGCACCTATGGATCTGTCCGGAGTGCTGTGATGATAATGCTTTTATAATCACTAATCACTGTTTATATTATTTACACTATTCACTTAGTTTAAAGTACCGGTCTTCGAACTACCCGACAACGTCCTGGATCATTTTTTTTTTACTTCAGTTCGAAAAAAAGAAAGAAAAAAAAAAAAAAAAGAAAAGAAACAAATGTATAGAACAATCAACACACGATATACAAATAGCAAACGATATGCTTTAGCAAATAACACCACTTCTGACAAATTGAAAGATTCATCGGGCTAGTCTAAAAAGTACAAACTTTGGCCGACTTTGTGTTACTAGTATCAAACATTGACTCTCACTATAACTAAACAGTTGACAGTTAAAACCTGAGAGATGAGATCTCTTGGAATAAGTGCAGGGATAACAGCATTGCCGTCTTTACACATGAACCCGCTGGGAACTTGAACGGGGGCCCCCCGAGCCTAGGGGCTCCATGCTCATCTGTGTCTGTCAGGTGACCATTTACTTTTATTCATGTGAGTAGTTGTCGCAGGGGCCCCAGCACACAGGTTTGTCCAGGGGCTGATAATACTGTTAAGACGGTTCTGTGTAACAAGAAAAATTAAATTAACAATAGTTATAGTTAGTTAGTTAGTCGCTACGGTTCCGGCATAATAGCAAACGAGCTTGGCCCATAATTGCTCAACCGCCCATGCCAGTGATTCCAGTCACAAACTGAGCCAGTTACGCTGGATACTTAAAGTGAATGCCGTAGCCATACAAAGTGTCCTCAGTCAGCAAAACACACACGATTTGATCTGACAAACCATAAGGTGTATGCCTACTTAAACACACTTCGAGGTCAGGCGTCATCGCTGAAAATCAACTTTATTTAACGAATGGCTGGGCGATGAGTAGATTAAAACGTTTTCCGACCATTCTCCACATGTCCTCGGCTAAGCTGCAACCACAGCCAGCAAATAAATAGCAGCTATAGCACACGCCCTGTCACAGGAATACAACGAATAAAAATACATCACCCATCATTGCCATAATGTACGAATCTGGAACTCAGTCAATAACCGATAATCACAGCTCATAGTGCCGCGAGGAGCACTAAATTTACTAGCTCCGGTTAAGAGCTTTGCCCATATACCCGATACGTCTAAGGCGTGAAAAGGAATCTTTACTTTTTTTTTTAACACACACAGAGTGTCTTTTAATAGTGCCCGTGCTCAGTATCTCTTTTTCAGCAGTGCCGAAGACAGTTATGACGGAAACGGGTGGCATTAAAAACAAAATGTCCCGGATTAAACAATACGGTGACATAAAACATGCTTGTCTTAATCGTACCTTTTATATTAGGCTTGACTACGTTGCGCCAGCTATTGTACTGGTGCATTGTGATATTTGTTCCCTGCGGCTTCAGCTATGATTTATATTATCCAAGCGATCTGTAGCTTTGTCTAAATTTGAGCCTTATATGATATGAACCGCATTTCCCAGCTACCTTTCCGACACCACGTTGTTTTAGAAGCCTAAATGTTACTTTATGTTTTACTATTATTGTCCACCCGCTAAACACGCACACCCAATCACATCCAACATTGAGCCCCTCTACAGGGCTATTTAAATACCTTGAAATCAACAGTATACAGCCATTTAATAGAAACACGTTGTGTAAAGTAGCCTGTAATATTTGAGAATAAACTTGGCAAACGTGAAATTTTACACAAAGCAGTATGGCATTTTTTCCGGTCTGCTGACTATTCAAGTGTCGTATTCCCACGTGACTGCGAATAGAACAAACTAATCTTGCTTTCCTTTCAGGTACCAGCGCTTTTCTTTTCAGCTTGGGGCGGACGTATCACGTTATCAACAGCACAGCTTGGTTCCTGGATTATATTAGAAATTTGGTAGTATAAATGTTGGCCAACAATTTTAAATGCTTTGGCATATTCTACCCTTGACCTCTCGTATACCAATGTCACTAAATTCGCTCACAGTTCTTTCTTTATAGACAGCGACTTTATTAATTGATATAGCTTGTCTTCTATGTGATAATGTAAACTACACATGTATATTTTACATAAGAGCAGAAGCTGCAAAACTAAAAAATTGACATACGGTTGTCTTATTTAAAGATTCAAGAGATCGGGCCTTATCAAAATGAAAAATAATTTGTTTCGTAAAACAGTTTTCTGTGGAAAGATGCATATTTCAGGCTCATACTGCATGCTGTCAATGACGTGATACGTTCGTTGGTGAGATAAGACATCATGGAGCTAGCGGATTTTGCTGCAGACTTTCATTGACCATGTCTGTCCCTCCGTAATCCTTTGTAACCACATACGATGTAATCCCCCGAGGACTGACGTGTTCAGGTTTTCCCTATCGCAGCACGCCCATTTTGGATCTTCTGGTCAGCCTGGCTGCCAGAAGCAGGCTGAGTCCCAGCGGACTCTCTCTCGTGCTTGTGTCCGAGGGGTCAGGCAAACCCACGAGTTACACACCCAACCAGACCATTGGCTCTCTGGAGGCTCGAGTTGTTCATGTAGTCAGCAAGGATGCCAGCTCTGGGAAGACGCTGAATAAGCCTTCCAAAAAGGAGAAGCCATTTGAGGTAACAGTTGCGAATTGGTGTTTTGAGGTGAAGATATAAATATGTACAATCATTTGTTTGTGTTGGCAGGGTCATTTTTTTTTTAAAACTGTCAATATTTGCTTTGCATAAATTCCCAAAATATTAAATATTGAAAACAATCTTATGACGAATCTTTGGACCCATCAAAGATTCAAGCAGTGATAAATGGAGAATGAGAAGCAAGAAAGAAATGTATATTCTGTTTAAATCATCATTGATCACTAGCACCATGAGGACTTATTGACTGAAATGGCTGGGACATACTGAGAGACTGTAAAATGACAGGTGGATAAAAACTGCTTACACAAGAGTGGTAAATGGTCATATACCACGAGGCGAACCAAGAAGACAATGGGGAGACAATATCCAGATATCCTACAACCACTTGGTTTCACCAACTAGAAAGAGAAGACCAACCTGAGAAATTAATGGAGGCGGGGGATATCTGCAGCAATGAACCCCAGGGGCTCGGAATGCTGAAGATGAAGAATATTGCAGAGGTCACAAACATAACTGTTCTTGAGATCTTCACCTGTAACCCATAGTATGTCTTGCATGATGGCGCCTGGGAGCCTGATTTCTTGTCTCTGACAGGCAAAGTGTGGAACAATCTTTAAGATATGCCCAAAAGAGACTGCTCTGGTGCCACACACTTGTAGACTGCAAACACAGCCCTGTTTGTTATTCCTGGTGCCACACACTTGTAGACTGCAAACACAGCCCTGTTTGTTATTCCTGGTGCCACACACTTGTAGACTGCAAACACAGCCCTGTTTGTTATTCCTGGTGCCACACACTTGTAGACTGCAAACACAGCCCTGTTTGTTATTCCTGGTGCCACACACTTCTAGGACTGCAAAACACAGCCCTGTTTGTTATTCCTGGTGCCACACACTTGTAGACTGGGTCCCCCCCCCCCAAAAACACAGCCTGTTTGTTATTCCTGGTGCACACACTTGTAGACTGCAAACACAGCCCTGTTTGTTATTCCTGGTGCCACACACTTGTAGACTGCAAACACAGCCCTGTTTGTTATTCCTGGTGCCACACACTTGTAGACTGCAAACACAGCCCTGTTTGTTATTCTCAGCGGCATCTAAGAGAACAGAAGACGTGTCAATGTTTCCTAATTTGTAGCTTGCTGTCTTTCACAAATGAACCTCCGATGTCTCTTTCTCGGCATTTCTTGACAAATATGTTCTTGACCAAAGTGTGTTTCGCATCGCTTCTCTGGCTATAGCGATGTAAAAACATTACAGCAACATTCTCAATATTACTATCTTAGTCTGATCTATTGATAGGGTTACATTAGAGCATTGAAATCTAGGGAGCTAAGTTGTCTCGAGGTATGGCGTCCGCCTCGAGTGCTGGAGGTCCCAGGTTCAGGCCAAGGTAAAGCCTGGGATTTTGTCACGTGGACTCAATTTCCCCTGGTCTCTGGACAGTAAGACCCCCACCCCCCCCCCCCCCCCGTGTATATTATTGCGCAAGTAAAAAAAAAAAAAAACTTGGCAGTTGGAAATCGTAAAAAGTAGCCTAACGGCGCTGCCTGGGCAAAATTTGGAGTTTAAAATCTACCCAAAGTATTTCAGGATCCTTGCCGGCGCAGCGAAGCTCGTGCACTGCGCTGAGATTCTTCAGGCTCAGACTTGAGTTAGAAGTAGAAAGGAGCACTTATGGGTTACACCGTGTGCCATGATGTTGATCCATTGTTTAAAAATAACCATAATGATACGGTCAGACTAGAACAGCTGAGCTAGTGTTTTGATGTACACGTGAATTACGTGGATTCTTAGTAAATCCTATGGGAGACTTAGCTTAAACTCTAAAGTTCAATGCACGTATATTTATTTATTCACCTGAGTTCTGAAATATGCGTATATCTATCGGCGTGAAATAGGCGTGGAAGATTTTTTACCGTGACCCTACCAAAGTACCTGGCCAGTCCAGAAATAAGCAGGGTTTGCAAGGCCAGTCCTGGACCTTCTCATACTGGAGAGCCATATTACATTATAACCAGGTCACGATCCACCATATCACCTACAAAATAGGGTTAGACCCAGGCTGGTAATGTTTCATTCACCAGTTTTTGGTATCTCAGTGTCAACAGACGTGAATCCAGTCCTGAGAGGGAAATACAAATGCATGGTAAAAACATTATTTGATGCTCTGGACTTTGATACATGCCAGTTTGGCATGTTAGAAGTGTGATTCGAGCATTGTGTTTGCGGTACTGAGTTGAGTTGAGCTGAGTCAAGAATTGACATCACAGCATTCGGGGCATTCCCATTTGCGCTCCGTCCTCATCTTCAGCAGCCAGCGCAGAGTTCCAATATTGATGACACCGGTCACAATTTGGTTATATGTCCGTTTTGTCTTTCCTCTGAGTGTAGTCATGCGGTACTGAATGGCCGCTATATGTGAATGGATTGCCACACTTTGTCAGGACATTTTTGGGTACTCACTTAATGAGAACACCTTGACGTGATCACACAAGAAACCTTCCTCCCTGCAACTTTTCTTAAGAAGAACATCAACCCAGGCTACTGGACTACTAAGTAGCTGCATTAGTCCCCTTCAATCTCTCTCTCTCTCTCTCTCTCTCTCTCTCTCTCTCTCTCTCTCTCTCTCTCTCTCTCTCTCTCTCTCTCTCTCTCTCTCTCTCTTTTTCTCTCTCTCTCTCTGTGTGTGTGTGTGTGTGCTGTGTGTCACAGGCTGAGGAAAAGCAGACAAGAAATGACGAGACAATAAATAGTATGGTAATAGGTGACAAAGACGAATAGAGGTGGGAAAGAAACGAAAAAGAAATAATTTACGATGTGATAATGATAACGTGTCTAGTGGTTAAATCTCTTAACCATCCGAAATAACAGTATACCAATTTCAGAATCTTAGAAGTCGTCTGCAGATTGATTTCGGCTTACAGCGAGGAACAGTCAACACGGAGCAGTAGAAACGAATCAAAAACGCCTATTAGTAACTACAAATAACAGGATTGTATGGAACACAATAGAAGTATCAAGGCTGACTAAACCTCAGGATAGAAGCAGTGTCAATTACCTGACTCAGTAATACACATAAGTACAATGTCTTAATAGATACGGACACTATATAGAGCAGTATCAGGTAGCTTAAGGACAAATACTTATGATCAAGGTCTCTGCAAGGTTTGGAGACGATCTACCTTCTTTGGCCATGTAGTGAGAATGACAAAACTAAACTGTAACAGTGATAAAAAAGTTCGAGGGGAGAAGAGGCACAGGGAGACAGAGAAAAAAAATGCTGGTAGTTTTACATCATGGCATGGCAGATTATCTTGGTCGTAACTGATTGAAAGTACACGAGACAGAAGGCTATGAATAACACATGACCACCAACGCCATGGGGAATAGACTATAAGGAGAAGACAATTTCAGGATAGCCATATGCTCAATAATATCAAAGGTAGATCACACCAGTAGGTTGGAACAAGTATAGCGACCCAGCTCCTTGCTAAAATGGATACACTCGTAAGAGGAGTAGCAATAGTAGTGTAATGGATATACTGGTAGGAGGAGAAGCCTAGTAGTGCAATGGATACACTCGTAAGAGGCAACACCATAATGGCGCAATGGATATTCTCGTAAGAGAAGAAGCAGCGGTGGTGCAATGGATACACTCGTAAAAGGAGAAGCAAAAGTGGTGCAGTGGATACACTCGTAAGAGAATGAGAAAATAGCAAGTAGAAAACAAAGAGAAGAACACCTGGATGGCTTGGTCATTGACGTGGGCGAGACGAGAATAATGATCTGATCCGTGATTGTGATAACGTGAGATGACTAATTATAGCTGCCTTCGCTTATCGATATGACACATAATGATGTTGAAGGGCTAATTAATCCTTAATGCAGAAGTGTTACCAACGTATTCCCATTGTGACGTATTTGACAAGTGAAGATAAACAGTGACCGATATCACTGCTACCTGATAGCCAAATAGTAAAAATAGCGTCTATGTGGTAACACAGAAAAGGAGGTGAAACTGAATAAAAGACAAGAAGCGTCGTAGTGGTTGGCAAAGAAAAGACTACAAGCCCAGGGCGAGTCGTTTTAAGGACTGGTCGTTGAAGCCAGCTCACCATCACAGCGGTGGAAACTTCACCGGCACGGACCCCGACAGACATCAGTGGCATAGAAAGAAACACCACATAGACTACTGTCTCCACGAAAGAATGGTACAGAGGGAAAACACAATTCTAATTATAAACAAAGCTTATCAAGAAGCATATGGAGCTAGATCGAAATATATTTCTGTCTGTCTCTCCATCTATCTACATGCATGCCTGTCTGTCTGTCTGGCCGATGGATGGTGTCCCCCTTCCCGCTGGTCTGAGTGTGGTTCTGTCTGCTGTCTGTATCTATTAGTTTGCCTGTCGCCCCCCACCCCCCACCACCCCCACGACGCTATGTTTAAGCTTAGTTCTTCTCGCCTCTGTCCTTTGTGTGTGTTCCGCTTTAATTATTTCCAAAACTGCCTATAGACCACCTACTTTTGCATCACCTCTCTTTTTCTTAACATTCAGCGGCTGAAAACTCTGGAGGACAGTTTTGGATGTCCATTCACTTCTGGATTTTAATCCAGTTCTTTAACTTCAGTTTTTCGTGCGCATCCATTATACATAACTTGTTTATCTGGATGCAGACTGCTGGTTCCTCGCCTGTCAAGCAGATGGACTCTTACTTCCCAGAAAACTTCCCCAATTAGTCGACTTTTACGACATGCTTGGTTCAGGGGCATTAAGTCTGTTCGTTTCTTCCCAATATCGCGCCCCTGAAGCTGCACAGGGATCAGCTCTCTGAGACCAGACATTTTCGCTGCTCTCTTGATCATGCGAGTTCCCTCATGTTGTACATTACTTGCCTCCCGCACCAAAGAAATCGCCGAGCCGTGAAATAGATGTAGCATTTGTTAGATTGTGTGGCCTGTTTGATTTCTCATCGCATCGACTCACCAAGTCTTAATGGATGGGAGGCAAATTGATTAACATTTTTTCCCCATTTCTATCGGAAACGTTTGTGAGTTTCCGAGGAAAGGTCAGCATCCGTGGGTGGTAACGTTTGCTAAATGTTTTGTTTTATTGTATGCTATTATTCCTTCTGTTTCTTGTAGTTTATGCCCCATGGCGTTGGCCGCCATTTTTGTTCCCAAGCAAGATAATGCATTCAGCTGGATTAGAAAGCACCGCAGGAATGACATTGGCTATGCACTTAGAATGGATAAGACCAGACTTCCCTATCAAGATATGTCGACACCGGAAGGGAAAACAAAACGGGGAAGACCAAGAGAGACCCCGCGTAGAACCATCATCAGGGAAGGCTCACCTATGGGCCTCACAAACACCCAAGATCTAAATCAGGTGGCAAAGAACCGCCAGACAGGGAGAGCTATGACCTCTGCCTTATGCGCCGCCCTAGGCTCAAAAGGAAATACTAGCTAAGGGGTCTAAAAGTAAAGGACCCTTTTCCATGCATTAAAGCGTATTGGGCATATAGGGCTAGACCTATATTTTATAGACTAATCGGCACTAGGTTGGTGATGTAGTCAGCATCACACCGGTCGCCTTTACTTCCCAGGAATGCACCTGGTACTCTCACAGGACCCGAACCTACGACTTTCCGATCTGCAGGTAAGCTTCTAGCCACTACACCATGGGAACTCTCAACTAAGGGGTGTATTGTTGTTGTTGTTATTAATATTATTATTATCATTATTATTAGTCATTGGTTAACAGGAATTGTCTTATAATATGAACACGATTTTGATCACCTCGAATCCCTGTTAACGAAGTTTTACTACACACATACACGCACACACACGCACACACAACCCACCCCACACCCCACAGACACACACACACATATATATATATATGAAGCCATTATTTGAATAACTGTGCCGAGTTTGTGTATACAGCTGCAGTGTGTAGCCATACAATCACCACTGTATAAGTATTTTTTATGAGAATGAACCCTTGTCTGCAGGTGACACAGCGTTTTACCGTCAACCTCCCGACTGGCCAGAAGACAGTACTGAGGGTCAGCCCGCTGACCATCCTGGGTGATGCTGTGATTTCTGCCTGTAAGGAAAAAGGTCTGGAACTGGAGCTGGACAGATATGTCCTTCAGTTGCCTAAGAAACCCGGGATACCCATCGATCCCAGGGCGACCATACTGCAGGCCGGAGTACAGGAGATTAATTTAGTGTCTCGTGGTAAGTTCATCTGCGGCGTTCTTTGTGTTTGTATCTTTGCTTTGTTAGCCGATGGAGAACATTCCTCAATAGTTTATTTATTCTGCTACTGTATCTCTAGGGAGCCGCCGTGGTGCAGCGGCTAGACACTGGTCTGCTGATACAAAGGTCGTGGGTTCAGGTCTTGACGATGCCGGACTTTTGTGTGTGTGTGGCTCTAACAATTACCTTGGATCCTAGGTCGACCCAGCCTGAAGTGAGTACTAGGTAAAGTCCTGGAAAGTAAAGGCGGCTGGCGTTTTGTGGACCACCGAGTGCTGATTGGTCTATAAAATGAAGGTCTAGCCCCATATGCCCAATGCGCCTAAAGGCCGGCAAAAGGGTCCTTTAAAGGCATTTTTTTTTTTCTTTTACGTATCCAGAACCCATATGCCCAATGCAGCATTGATTCCATTATAGGCCGGCTGGGAAAAGGGCTTTTCTGCCTACCCCCGGGGAGTGAGCCGGACCCTTTCACCCGGCCGCCGCGAAAGTCAGGTTTAACCAACTTCTTTAGAACATTACTGTTTATACAGCATCATCATCGTCATCGTGGTTGTAGTTATCACCACTAGCATGATGTGACTTACTGGATGACAGAGGCTTTCGTGCCTCTCCACAGAAATCAGTCTTTGGTATTCTGGAGTATTTCTTTTAAAGACACGCCTCTAAATGGCTAGCATAGACTAATCGAGACCGTCTGCAGCTGACGGCCATGCTGCTGACGTCACCTAACCCGGCAAATGATACGTTAACGTATCATTAGCCCGGTTTGGTGACGTCAGCAGCATCCCCTGTCTGCTGAAACTGGTCTTGGAATAATCATTAACATTTGTCTCAATCTGCATAGCCTTTTACCGCTACTTCTAGTCGTTACAGTTTCCCTAAGGAGCCACGGTAGCTCAGTGTCTAGACACTTGCTTGCAGACCCGTAAATCTTGGGTTCCAATCCGCGCACTACAGCTGCTGGAAAAAAAAATTGCAGCCTTACCCCCCCCCCCCCCCACCCCCACCCCCCCCCCCCCCCCCCCCCCCCGTTAGTTGCCTATCCTTTACAGAAGCAAACCCAGCATTTTTTGTCTGTGATTTTACCAGTTAATTGTATGTTACATAGTGTGTCATTTCCCAGTAAACTGTCAGCTGTCCGTAAAGAAAAGGTTAGTTGCGTATCCTTTACAGGCAAATTAACGTCCTGCAGTTTGCCATTGCCTCTGGACGGTCGGCTTTCTTGAAACCACTGTCAAAACCAACGCAAGGCACATGGCCCGCAGCTGGGATCGAACCCGGCATCTCGGCATTATAAAGCGTTCGCAATCGACTTAACCACAGAGACGACCAGCTGTCCGTACCACTGTGAAAATCAGCAGAAAGCGGTCAAGTTCACATGAGCCTGTGAAGGTCTTTTATTTTGCTTTTCAATGCTCTCTAATGTCTTTGATTTTTGTCTTCTTTAAAATTGCGTATCCTTTACAGGACGTTACAGAACCAATCCCAGCATTTTCTGACTGTTGTGATTTTTTAAGGCAGATTTTACGTTCAGTAGTTTGCCATTGCCTCTCAGCTGTCAGTTCTCGGTACCACTGTCAAAACGAGCGCAAGACAAATCGTCTGCGAGATGGGATGAACTCAAAGAAAAGTTCAATTAGTTGCTTTTTACTACATGTTTGATAAGGAGCAGTGGGTTTATGGCGCCCCCCCCCCCGGGGTGGGGGGGGGGGCTTTCTCCCTCCCCCCCCCCCATGGGACCCCGGAACCGACACGGACAGCACTACTTTTAACAGCTGTGTCCACTCAAGTCGTCAGCCTACATGTAACAGCTAATCTATTTTAGGCAGTGAATAATTGCGGATACAAACATGACTGTTGGACATGCCTCTCGGTTGATTTCCCAGAAATGCATGCAAACAGTGGCCTTTTTTTTTTCTTGCGTGTACTAGCAGTTAAAAATAGCCAGATGTGGTTTGCATTGCAGGGCTGTCACTGTGCTAGCATAATCAATTGTAGAGAGGGCTGGCGACTGATCCGCTTATTAAGGACGTCTCGCTGTCCTTGATGTGGCAAGTCAGGACACGCGTGTCGTTAGTTATGTCGTGCACAAAGAGACCGCTACTAGGTGTCTGTACATCTCATACGATGGGCTGAAGCAGTGGTTCTCAACTCCCCCTTTTTTGAGTCGAAGGGCCCTTTCACATGGGTCGCCAAAGATCATCCGAAAGCACACATTTATTGAGGTTATGAAGTAGTAATGAAAATAATTGTATGTCTGAGGGTCGCCACAATTTGATGAACTGTATGAACGGGTCGCCACAATATGAGGAACTGTATGAACGGGTCGCCACAATATGAGGAACTATATGAACGGGTCGCCACAATATGAGGAACTGTTAGAAAGGGTCGCCACACTATGAGGAACTGTATGAACGGGTCGCCACAATATGAGGAACTGTTAGAAAGGGTCGCCACAATATGAGGAACTGTATGAACGAGTCGCCATAATATGAGGAACTGTATGAACGGATCGCCACAACATGAGGAACTGTATGAACGGGTCGCCACAACATGAGGAACTGTATGAACGAGTCGCCATAATATGAGGAACTGTATGAACGGATCGCCACAACATGAGGAACTGTATGAACGGGTCGCCACAACATGAGGAACTGTATGAACGAGTCGCCACAATATGAGGAACTGTATGAACGGGTCGCCACAATTTGAGGAACTGTATGAACGGGTCGCCTTAATATGAGGAACTGTATGAACGGGTCGCCACAATATGAGAAACTGTATGAACGGGTCGCCACAATTTGAGGAACTGTTATAAAGGGTCAGGCCATTAGAAAGGTTGAGAACCACTGGGCTAAAGAATATGTGAGGGAGGGGTGATTTATATGTGACTAACAATCGATGTCACTGCACTGGGGAGGCGGGGGGGGGGGGGGGGGGAGGGAGCTTCCTCCTCTTTTTTTTCCCTCTTCCTTTACCTCATCCTCCTCCTTCGCCTCACTCCCTCCTTCCCTTCTGCTCCTCCTCCGTTTGGCTAACATCAGTCAGCAGGTCCTTTACAGAAGATCACTCTCATCACGGCACGCCTGAAAGTCTCTCTTTCTTTAGCCAATTTCCCCAGCCCTATGTGCTTTCATAGCCAATGCATCTTCAATGTCCTGTGTCCAACTTCGCGGGGGTCGGCCTCTGACTCGTTTTCTGGAAACAGCAACCTCCATCACCGTTCTCTCCACGACGCTTAAAGTGGTCAAAATATACAGGATGCTGTTTATGAGCCAGTTCTCCACGATGTATAAATCATGCAGCATGTTGGTGTTCTTCTTTTCCTTGATCCACTGTATGCAAAGAATTTTCTGTAGCATTTCGGCTCAAAGGCTGCAATTTTCTTTTTCTTTCAAAGTTTGGGTAAGAGTTTCATCTCATCACATCCCTTGTATCATTCATTTTTTCTTCTTCTTCTCCTCCTCTTCAGTCTCCTCCCTTTCATATCCTAATTCGCCACCTCACACCATGTCCTTTCCAGACTGGATCATGATTAGTTGAAGTTGAAGCCAGTATCTCTCTCTCTCTCTTTCTCTCTCTCTTATTTGCCAACCTTCCTTTGGCACCTTTTAAGACATGCATGGTAGGTTACAGTGTAACTCTGCTTTTCATATTGGTCCAGGTAATACACAGGGGCATTTCATGTTGTGTAAAAGGTCCCTTTTCCACACCATTGTACCTTTTGGAAATAAAATACATTTTCTAGACCAATCGGCAATCGTAAGGTAATGTGGTCAATATCATGCATGCCGCCTTTACTTCCCATGCCTCTACCTGGTACCCACTTAAGGCTGGGTCAGCCTGGAAGCCAAGGTTATTTGCAAAAAAAAAAAGTCAGGCGCCATTTAAATTTGAACCCACCATCTTTGGAACTACAGGAGAGCATCCATCTACTACGCTATGGTGACCTCTCCCCGTTTCATATTTTACCTATAATCTATCTCCATGTTAATGAACCTTTTTGGTACATATTATTACTTCAGCTAGTTGATAGAGCATCCTCACTGCACACTGAATCAGTTGGTCAATAAGTTACTTGTGTGGGTTTTGGGGCACCACCCATTGTGTTCGGGGGGGGGGGGAGGGGGGGGGGGGGGGGGGGTAGACCCACAGGTGAGCTAACAAGCATGTCATTAAAGGTAGCTAGTTAGGGATGTGTCTTTCTTCTGACATCAGAGTACATCTGCATAAGAGGCAAGAGCCAACAGTCTGCATACTAATAAACAAGATTTGTAGAAAGGATGTTCGGCAAAGGTCAGGTTCTGAAACTGGACTAAAGTCCAAAAGTGGACAAATGACCAGAACTTTTTACCAAAGTTGACATCTAGTAATGCCAAGAAGAAGCAGCAGTAGCAGCAGAAGAAGAACACAGAAGCCGCAGTAGCAGCACTAATAAGAGGACAAGCATTTGTAGAAAAAGGATGTTTAAGAAACAAAAGGTCAGGAATTATGAGGAAAGAAGGCAGCAGTCTGAAGAAAAGAGGGAAGCCAAAGAACCAAAAGTGGACAAATGACCAGAACTTTCTACCAAAGTTGACACCTAGTAATGCCAAGAAGAAGCAGCAGTAGCAGCAGAAGAAGAATATGAGAAAGAAGCAGAAGAAGAAGAAGAAGAAGATCCATAAGTGCACAGATTCTTCCTCAGTGTATCCCTGAATGGATGGCTGCTGGCTAAACCACAGATTAATTTGGCTCATTTATTCTCTGGCAACTCAGCAGGTGTGAACTCTTTCTCATGAACCACATGATTGTGTCATTTTTCACATACTTTTAATGTTTGATCACAGTATACGGAATAGCCACTTTCAAAATATGACTATGAATCCAGGACAAATAATAAATGAGCCAAACAATTTCTTGAGGCCACAGAGATTTGGTTTTGCAAAAGAATATTTAAAATTATTTTGAAGAGCAAAAGTAGTAAAATAGATGTTCTGAAAGGCATAAAGGCCTAAAGATGACTTATTATAAACACCAGAAGAAGACAGTCATCAATTTTTGGCCACGTTATGAGGAAGAACGGGAAACTTGAATATGTGGTGACCACTGGAGAGATTGTGGAGTCATTGAGGACCAAAGACTAGAAGCTTCTTGACATATCATGGCATAGAGGGGTGATGGCACATTAGTTAATGAATGCCATTTGTGGTCACAGTTTGTGGAGAGGCACGATCACCCATGCCGTTCAGGAAGGCACTTGATAATGATGATGCTAAAGAAGTGTTTCCTTCCATCATTTCTTGTCTGTAGCATACTCTCTTTGTTCATCAACAATGTACCAGTGAATCAAGCGAATCCACTTTCATTTGAAGCACAACTGCATAGGGCAGTAAATCTACAATATTGGCAACAATGGTAAAAGACCAAACTTACAGTTTAGTGACACATGGACTAGGCTTGGGCTGTTTTCTGAGACATGAACTGTGTAATAGACAGTAAATGCTTTTCCATTTGAAGTATCAGAAAGCCATTTCATTGCAGCACTAGGAACCCTGAAATCACATTGATAAGTGACTATTTGCCACACCTTCAGACGTTTCAGGTGTATAGTGCTAACCCTATACAAAAACCACATTGAAAATCTTTTATAAATATAGCCTAGTTCCCATGTTGCCAAGGTGTAAGTATTGTCACTTCCTTTATTGTCTTGTCCCAGTTACATCTAGTCAAACTGTTGCACAGCACTAGTGTTGCCTTGTCCTGGTGTTGTCTAAGTCTCAATTTTGCATAGTCAACTGTTGCCTAGTCTAAGGCTTAGGCCCTGTGTTGCCAAGCTGTAAATGTTGTCTTTCAAGCAAAGTTTCAGTGTTGCCAAATTCCAGTGTTGCCAGTTTTGTTGTTGCCAAGTTTCAGTGTTGCCATGTTTCAGTGTTGCCAAGTTCCAGTGTTGCCATGTTCCAGTGTTGCTAAGTTGCCAGTGTTGCCAAGTTTCAGTGTTGCCAAGTTCTGGTATTGCCAAGTTTCAGTATTGCCAAGTTCCAGTGTTGCCATGTTCCAGTGTTGCCATGTTCCAGTGTTGCCAAGTTGCCAGTGTTGCCAAGTTTTGTTGTTGCCAAGTTTAAGTGTTGCCATGTTTTAGTGTTGCCAAGTTCCAGTGTTGCCAAGTTTCAGTGTTGCCAAGTTCCGGTGTTGCCAAGTTACAGTATTGCCAAGTTCTGTTGTTGCCAATTTCCAGTGTTGCCAAGTTGACAGTGTTGCTAAGTTGCCAGTGTTGCCAAGTTTTCTTGTTGCCAAGTTTTCTTGTTGCCAAGTTTCAGTGTTGCCATGTTCCAGTGTTGCCAAGTTCCACCATGCCAAGTTCCAGTGTTGCCAAGTTGCCAGTGTTGCCAAGTTTCAGTTTTGCACAGTTATGATTTTCAACATGTACAAGGAAGAATAATGAACACAATCTTCACATTCAAGTGATTATCTCTGTGTATAAAGATATCAGTTTTCACATAAAGTAAATGTTGATAATTCATGTAAAAATCCATGTATGTATATTTTACTAATAGTTTATCATTATAATGTCTTCCCACTCAGAAAATGCAGACAGACACTATGCCATGTCAATGCCAGATTTATCAAAAATGCCTCCTTCTGCCAACGATCCGCATTCATTTGGGCAACTCAATGGCCAACCCAAAAAGAAGAGAGGCTTTTTATCTTTTCTTCAAAAGAAGGATAAAAAATTCAAAACCGTGAGTATGCCTTTGTTTTTCTGCTTGAATTTGGTTTTCTTGGAGGTGTGTGAGAATTGCAAGATGGTTGTCCCTGTAACGTGCTTATGTTTTAATTTTAATAAAATTGCCATTTGTATTTATCGCTGCTTCCCCTAAGGGTTTCGGGGTCTCATTGTGAGGAAAATTAGAATATACCCACTGCCTCCACAACAAGCGTTGTTCCTCTGTGGATATTTGAAAAGTCTACAACAGTTGCTCTCAACCTTTCTAATGCCATGACCCTTTAATACAGTTCATTATGTTGTAATGACTCCCAATCATACAATTATTTTCATCTTCACTTCATAACCTAAATGAATATGTGTTTTTAGTGACCCCTGTGAAAGTGTAATTTGACCCCAAAAAAGGGTGGAGACACATCGGTTGAGAACCACTGGTCTAGACTGTCACTAGCACAAGACAAGGTATCCATGCGAGTTACCAATGATGAAAGACATCCTCTGCATGGCAATCTGAAAGATTTTAGAGGAAACTGATTGAAAAGAGAAAACCTGTGGCTGAAGACACCATCGGACTGGTGGCCTCAGCTGAGCAAGTACACAGGAGGGCAGGAATGGGTCTATTGGACCACACACAACATCAGTATCAATCATTATTATCCCATTAGGAAGAGAATATAAAGAATGGTGTAATGGTATGGAATAATTAGAGGGACAACAACTGATATCACCTTAGGAAGAGAATATAGAAAGTGGTGTAGCGGTACGGCGTAATTAGAGTTACAACAACTGATATCACATTAGGAAGAGAATATAAAGAATGGTCTAATGGTATGGAATAATTAGAGGGACAACAACTGATATCACCTTAGGAAGAGAATATAGAGAGTGGTGTAACGGTACGGCGTAATTAGAGTTACAACACCTGATATCACATTAGGAAGAGAATATAGAGAGTGGTGTAACAGATTTGGCAGAATTAGAAATGCAACAACTGATAGATTAATTTGCTGGCTCGATGATGCAATGTGGACACCAGCACCATTCAGTTGGCAGCCACGGACCAGATCTGGCCCAGGGAGGTCTAGTAAATGGCCTACGTATCGTTGACAATTGTTTTGTATTGATGTTGTTTCTATCCTGTGGCTTGAAACTCTGGCCTGAGCCGATCCCCACATTCAACATGTTGGCTCCTGAATAAATTCACTTGAATAGCATTGGAAGACGATGATGAACAGACTCATCAGAGTGAAAGATCTGGCTGGGGATTTTTAGCTAGAGTGAAGGAAAAGATCAAGGCAGAACAAAATGATGCTTTCTTATCTGCAGCTTCAAGCATGAGGATGGAGGTGGGGTCAACCACAGCAGCTTTGATTTGGATAGCAGGAGAAAAAAAAGTTACCAGAGGTATTATAATGACTGATTCTCAGTCAGTACAGTGGAAGGTTAGAAAAGGACAAATGTGGCATGAGTGGATACGAAGCATGTGCATGTCAACATTACAGGAACTTGCATAATATACTGTCCAGGACATGCAGGAGTGTGAAGAAATGAAAGTGTGGATATTCTGGCTACAGAAGCAGTA
This sequence comes from Candidula unifasciata, assembly GCA_905116865.2. NCBI lineage: Eukaryota > Metazoa > Mollusca > Gastropoda > Stylommatophora > Geomitridae > Candidula > Candidula unifasciata. Next base: position 28,962 of record CAJHNH020001725.1, read on the forward strand.
GTTACAGGAAGACTCGTACTGGTCAAAGGAGAAAAACTGGGAAATGAATGCTCATAGAAGACATGAAGCTAGATGAAATAACATAAGAGTGTGTGAATGAGAACTTAGGTGGGGATCAAGCAAGAAGGAACGTATGAAAGGAAGAGAACAACAAGTTTATAATCAGTGTGCGACAGGAACGGTTAACATCTACACCTTAAGATGTTTGGTACTGGAGACGAAGCACCTATGGGTATGCCCGGTGTGCTATTATGAAGATTCTTAAATCAGTAATCAGTAAACTACAAGAGCATGAACAGTTATCAGAAGTATGCGGCTTATGGAGTATCCACTGAACTGGTAGTCTGGTAGTCTTAGTTTCAGCTTCATAGCAAACGGGTCACCCCATCTTTGCTCCACTCCTGTGCCAACGAAAAATACACCGAATGTTTATCACAGTATTAGAATTGCAGTTCACTGAACATATGATGCATTGCTTGGTAAGTAAAGAAAGAATAAGACAGCGGCACATTCGGCACACAACATTAGACTCATATTTTAATACATCAGCTGGCACTTGATGGCTGATGTAGTCAGCATCATGCAGGCTGCCTTTACATTCCAGGACATGACCTAGTATGCATTTTAGATTAGGTCGATCTAGACGCTGAAGTCAATTTGGAATTTAAAAAAATTGTGTTTCAATGTAGATTTTAAACCTCGGACATTACACACACACACACACACACACATACATACACACACACACACACACACACACACACACACACACACACACACACACACACACACACACATATATATATATATATATATATATATATATATATATATATATATATATATATATATATATATATATAATACACATACTAACATACACATATGCACACACACATGCAAACCAGCTGTATATGTGCATTCACACAAACTTACATATATAGTATACATTCTTACGTGCTGACATAAATAAATGCGGTCTTAAGAACACAGATTTTTGGATATATTCACTTTCAGAAATTCATATATGCAAACATATAAATAGCCTTACATGTGTGTGTGTGTATGTATACATGTGTAACTTACGTAATATGTTATTGCAAATTTAGTTTCAAGGTTAAAAATTATTATATATCTTCAATTTGATTTGGGAAAAGACACCCCGAAAGAACAAAAAAATGCATGCTTTCTCTTTCTCTCTCTTTCACTCTCTCTCTCTCACACACACACACACACAGATACACTTTCAAGTTTCCTTATGCCTTCTTTAACACAACAGTAGCGATGCCTAAATCTTTCGTAGCGGGAAAAACGGCGACCCGTTTGCGTGGCAACAGCGCCTGACTCTGAGGCATTACAGTAGAGGTTCTAAAACTGGGTGCGTATGACAGGGGTGCTGCGGCGAAAATCAAGAAAAGTCGGCTATAAATTGTGACATTATTAATGAGAAAGTTATTTTAGTCCATCGCAGAGTATGCAGAAATCACTATTCGTATTCGGCCCGACCGCCACTATTCGGCCGAATACCGAATAGCTAGTAGGTCCACTATTCGGCCCCGAAGCGAATATTCGGTACAGCCCTAATAATGATGAATCTCATAAACAAGTCACTATAGACAACTCAGAAAGTGACATTTATGGGGAATTGGACCAAACTGGAAGTGCTGGTGTTTTGGCTTCTTTTGTTGAAAAAGTTAAAATGAGTAAGTAGGGTTGATAATATTTGTGAAAATAGTTTCCCTGTCTTTGTAGCATGCATTTCTAGGAACTCTAGAAGCCCGCCTCTAGCCAATCTTTTGTGCTACTTTTTTGATTTGTAAATTTATCTTATTTTGAAACAGGAAGTTCGTCGCAGTCTCGTCCTTAAATCCACTTCTACCTTTGATGTCAACACTCCACCAGCGACAAGAGCAACTACTCTTCCTGAGCCTACATCACCAGAGCTTGATCAAAATCATCAAATTTCTCGCCCCAAATCTATGTATGTGTCTTCAGGTATACTTCCCTTAAATGACAAACCAATTGAACAACTTTCACAGACTGTTGTGGCACCACCTCGTAAAAAACGTCGGGCTCCAGAACCACCTGTGTCAAACTCCCACATCTTCGCACAACAACAGAATCTATCTGTAAAGGAAAGTATGGAAATTAACAAAGGCATTAAAGAAAGTATTTCACCACTGCAAGAGATCACTGAATCTATTGGCCAGGAAGAAATTCCTTGTGCAACGGTTTTACCACATCCAGTTTCTAATGGAGAGATTCTGCCTGCTAATAAACAGCATGATCTGACTCTAACCAGATGTGAATCACCTGAGGAGCAGAATACTAATCACATAAAAGTTGATTCAAATATAAACACAAACTATTCAGCTAACAAAGAAAGCATCAATGGAGTTAACAAATTATATGTGGCCTCAGAAGATGTGTTAACAAAAGATGCAATACATGAAAATGTAGAGCTCAAAATAGATACTGACTTACCTCAGGGTAGAAGGAGCAGTTTATCACCCAGTGATTCTGATACTTCATCTTCATACAAGAAAGGTAAAGCGCCGATTCCATCATCACCAGTATTGACTTCTTCATCTCCCGCACAGGAGATTTCTTCAACATTGTTATCAACTCCATCAGCAGAAGTTGCAACCATCATTGATACTGTAGAGACCCCAGCAGCTGTAGAAACATTCGTTCATCTTGTCCAAACTCACACAGGTTTGTGTTATTTTTTTAAATTTTAGCAGGCAGCAGGTAACCTATAACCACAGTTCAAACTTCACAACAAATGGATCAGCCAATATTTGCTCCACTCCAACATAAACCACACAGAATGCTCATCTTTATCCCTTGTGAAATAATTAACAGACTACAGTCTCAGCAAAGCAGTATCATGCAAACACATTAAATGCATAAGGCATCCATCAGTAGTGCCAACACAAACAGTCCAGCACTCCATTATTTATGGATGCAGCAATTAGAATAAATCACTAGTTGCACATACAGTTAATTGTATAAGGCACCAACAGTTCTGTGGCAACATGCCGCTTACCATTTTCTGAATCTGCATTCACAAGACAAACTATGGTGGGAACAATCAAAAAGCATTTCAGATAAAATCCACAGCTCACAGTGTTGTGCTATGCACTGAGCTCAGTAGCTTGGCGATGAAAATTGTATACCTTTAGTAACCATTATGAGAAAACTGCAATGGTTAAAAATTATCATAAGTAAGAACTTGCCATGACTAAAAATAGTAGGCTACCTATCCACCACATTGGACTAGAAGTTTTGTATTTTAAGTGAACAGCAAGGGACCAGCTTCCACATCTTGAGGTATTATGTGTATATAGTGCTAGCCTCACTTTAGTAGACCAATCAGTACTGGATAGGGGATGTTTTAAATATTACACTTGTTATCTCTACTTCCCTGAACATGTTTTTATACCTGAGCTGGACAGATCTGGGACACTTTATATTTGCTACAGACAGCCTAATATTTATATGACATTGTATCTTTAGCCTCCTTCAGAGTCGGAGTGCATATGTCTGGGAGGTGAGAAACCAACAGTCTGCCTACAAATAACCCAGACCTGTAAAACAGATGCGCATGCAAATCTCAAGTTCTGGAACAGGACCAAAGTCTAGAAATGGACAAACAACCAACATTTTTGGTCAAAGTGTATAGCGGTGATTGCTAAGAAGAAGTATATTTATCCATGGGCGCTGATGAAGGTAAAGAACAAGGTGGGAAGAAAGTGAACTGGTCAGCCAAATTCACCATACCACTGTTCAGGATATTAAATCTCTAGCATTCACATTTGTACAGTTGCTATGGGGGTTTTCTTTAACATAATTTATTTGGCTATTTTCTAATTAATTATAGTTCATCAGAGTACAAGAAATCAAATCATGCAAGTTTAACTCATTAAGATGTTTTATTCTAGATATTCCAAGCACAATTATACGTCAGCCAGAAATTGAATCTCCAGCCCCTGGAAACCAGAAAGAACTGCCTACCTTAAATACCTCAGAAATACATGGTGGTATGTGTACTGTATATTCTTTTCTGTGAACTTATCTGTGCTGTATTTCATCATCATCATGTACCAGGTCTTTTACAGAATGTCCCTCCCATCACAGCTCACTTGAAAGGAGCTTGGTTCCTCATCAGCTCCCCTACCTCAGGCACTTTCCTGCCAAAGGTGTTTCTTATGTCTTGTGAGCACCTTTGTACTCAGCCTTTGCCTCTTTTTCTCATTACATTGCCCTATAGTATTGTTATTTTTAAACTATAGGGACACTTTAGAATGACTAAAGTACTTCATTTTTCTTAGATAAGATGCTTTTTTTTTTAAAAAACTAGTTTTCTAAAAATTGTATGTCTATTTTCAGCTCAACCGTCCCAATTTTCTTCTAGTGATTGTGAGATAGTCCATGATTTGCATCCTTATGTATGTAGCCCATGACTCACATTCATTCATATGTTCCTAAAGGAAAGATGTTGTTTGGTTTCCATGATAAGTTTCCTGAGAGAGAAGAGAGAGAGAGAGAGAGAGAGAGAGAGAGAGAGAGAGAGAGAGAGAGAGAGAGAGAGAGAGAGAGAGAGAGAGAGAGAGAGAGAGAGAGAGAGAGAGATATATATATATATATATATATATATATTATATATATATATATATATATATATATATATATATATATATATGAATGTGGTAGGGTAGTTTTTTCCCTTTCTTTCCACAACTACAAGGCTTTGGAGTATGCCCTCAGCCTTTAGCAACATTTTAAAAAGCTAAGGCAAATGAGTTCACTGCTCTTGGCACTCTTGCTGACAGCAGAGGGCACCGCAGAGGGCACCCCAGAGGTGTCCAGTTATTCGTGTGGATTCTCAGTCCCATAGCTGAGCTGGCCTCTCCCCCCCCCCCAATCCCAGTGTGTTTACCATTCTCTGTCATGTGGACGTACAGTTGGGATTTTCCCTTCCAGAGTGTTGGGACCAAAACAGAATTTCTCAAAATTCCATTTCTTTTCAATGACATAATATACTTATGGATACGTAAAAAAAAAACAAAAAAAAACTGGGAGACATAAAACATATATTAGCTTGCTTTACGTAAATAAAATTACAATAAACAAAACTAAAACTGTTGGTAAGAAAATTAAAATTACAGTAAATAAAAAAAAAGATGGTGGCAAATGTTGATCATCAAAGAATTAGAAACAAACTACAACATAACACAAAGATGAAAATGACATGGAAGTAACTGTATTAAGGCATTAGTGGAAACACAATAAAGGGTCAACTTCAAAAATTTCCCATAATAAGAATGAAACAAAAGATATTGTAGTGATAAGTCTTTAAAAGAAAACACAACAACCCAGCACAATGGCAGAAATTCTACTGATGTAACTTGGGAGTTGCCATAGAAAGAGATTTGAACAGATGACTGCTGGGCCTGCAGAAAAATGTGCTACCACACCTTCAGCAATATCACTAAAATAACATTGTTGCATGACTTCAAAACACATTGTCAGAACTGTTGACACCTTTCTAGATTTCTAGACGAATGTGTTATTCTGTGCTATAAGGAAACATGCGATCACAGCCCATAGCAATTGTAAGGATGAGTACTAAGACCCATTCAAGCTAAGTAGAATATTCCACAATCAGTGCATGGGATTTATGAACCAGTGTTGCCATCACACATACTTGACATGTTTTATTTCAATCTCAGTTTGATTCCAAAACTAGTTAAGGCCAGGAATAAAGTTCTGCATTTCCATAGCACAAAACCTGGCATGTATAGTGGTAGAGACCAGGTGTTGCCCATGCATTATGGTCTGCTTTGTTAACTCTAGAGGAAATGCAACACAAATGCATTTGGAACAAAGCATGCTGCAGGAGCTGCTGGATCAGAAGAGCAGTGCTCTCTCTTTCTGCCTGTCTGAACTTCCCTTCTTGACCAATCTTCAGTGTGATCAACCTAGTAATAATGATAGTGAATAGACTGTGTAGTTTATCTAGAAAGGCTTTGGCCAAAACATTGATTTGTCTGATTTGTTTATATTGTTCCCCTTCTGTTAAGATTTTTAGTTCTTTGGATTAATTTCTGTGTAATTTGTAATTAGTTCATGTTGCTTTCATCACAGATGCAGCAGACGAGACTGACTCAGCAGAGGTGTCAGCCCAGAATGTCCTTGCTGTCAGTGAACCCAAGAATGAGTCTGCTATCATGGATTTCAATGAAATTCTTGACGGAGTTGTCTTTGAGGAAGAGCCCTGGTCCCCTCAGTTGGCACTTGCTAAAAGAAAAAGTGTTGGGGTTGCTCAGAAGGATGATGATATGATGATGATGATGATGGAAACCTCCTCAGTTACTAGTGAGGACATTGATGAGGTTAGTCAGCACACACTTGTCAACTCAAAAGTCGAGAGGATCAACTTTATTGTACCTAATTATCCCAGAGAGATTGGTTATTCTCTCCACAGAACATTTAGCTGCAGGTGGAAAACATTGCACAAAAAATGAAGTCCATAGCTTCAGTCATGATCCCTGAGGATCTCCGTAAAAACTGCATTCATAAACTTAATGACATGCAGTGAATCTATGACCTTCATAATGTGAGGCAACTAGCTTGACCACTTTGTCACTGTGTCTTGACTTCAGCTTTGCATAAATCATCATCATGTGCCACAGTTTCCCTATGCAGGTTCTGAGGCCTGAATTTGTGAGAACAGTAGACCCTCGCCCCCCCCCCCCCCCTCCCCCCTCTCACCAACAAGCATATCATAAAGTCGACTAATTAGGAGTGTATCTTTCGAAATAGAAGTACCTGAAAGGTAAGGAATTAGCAGTCTGCATACAAATAAGTCAGAACTGTAAAACAGATGTGCATGCAAAACCCAAGTTTTGGAATAAGACAAAAGTCTGGAAGTGGAGGTTGATTTGATTTGATTTGATTCAAGAACCGACATCACAGTACTCAGGGCGTTCCCATAAGTGCTCCGTCCCCATCTTCAGCAGCCAGCGAAGAATTCCGAGACTAATGGTGCCAGTAGCTTTCTGATTAAACGTCCGTCTTGCCTTTCGTCTGAGCCTTGAGCTTCTGCCAGAACCTCTCGTCACCCCCAACTGCATCAATCTCACCAGACTGTGGTGATCCATCTGCTCCTCCGCATTGTACAAGCTCTCCCACAAGGCACTAACCACGTCTGCCCTATCATGTAGCAGTATTCCACCAAGTTGTGCAGAGCCAGCCAGTCTGTCCGCCTGTTCATTTCCCAACACACTGGCGTAATCCAGTGAAAAAATCCAGACAATACTCCTCACTCGTGTCCTCCGCAGCGAAGCATGCCACTCTGCACAAAGCATACCTGTTCTGATCTTCCTCAGCATGCTTTCTGAATCAGTTACAATTACAATGTGTGTGTGTGTGTCGTGTTCTCTAGCCAGCGGAAAGCTGCAGTTACCGCCTCCACCTCCATTCTTAAGCTGGATGTTGTGGTATCATATGCTAGGCTCTCCTGCACCAAACGTTGACCATTAACTTTTGCTAAAAAGCCCCAAACACTTCTTTTGCCTCTTGACACTGAACCGTCTGTGTAAATGATCAAATCCTCTGAGGGAGCATTATCTTGAATTAATTGCTGAATTTCCACCTCTGTGGCACCTGCTGGCCAGTCTCTGCATTCCCGGCTCAGCGTGATTATGACTCTACACAAGTCTGACTGCTCAGGTGGCACTTTAACCCACTCCTCTCCTCGCCTAATGTTCTCAAGGATGCAAACCTGTCTGATTGTGTCTTCTGCCTGAACCATCCATGACCTCCCTCTTATCATCCGCTGACCCTTAACTGCACCCAGAGCTTCATGCAGAGGGTGGTCTGTGTCTGTAGCTACCCTGAGATATAACTTCGCCTGCATCACTTTGTGCCTACCTGCAACCGTCGGCAAACCAAGGAAGTGGAGGAACAACAAATACTTTCTACTAGAGTTTACAGCCAGTGAATGCAAAGAAAGAAGAAGAAGAAGATCATTTGCCACAGGAGATTTTGTTTCACCACAACCATCTGCTAGCTGTGTTCGTGATAAACCTGACGAAAAACATTTGTGCACGACAAGTGATCCAGCAATGTGTTCCCCCTGTCAACCTCCTTCTTCAACATCCGCAAGCTTCCTTGATGTCACATAATTCTCAAGACCTTCTCTACTCATATGTGACCCATAAAGTATGTCTAACCTGAGTGACTTTGTGAATCTGCTTTCTACAGGCATCATCTATCAGATTTTTGTGTGCAGACCTTGACTTCCAATCAGTTGTTACTCACCCCTGCACGCACACACACATACTTCTTCTACCTTTCTAGTCCCCAATGTAGAACAGGCCTTCAACCAACTCACGCCAAATCGTTCTATCCTTCGCTGTCACATGCAGCTCTCTCATTGTCCTCCCAATCTTTTTTATTTTGCTCTCTAGCTCCCTTCTCCATGTATGTTTGGTCTTCCTTTGTTTCTATGTCTCTGTGGGTTCCAGTGCAAAGACATTCTAGTTAAACTATACTCAGGTTTTCTCGACATGTGTCCTATCCAACGCCAGTGTCTTTTTTTCACCTCTTGGTCCATTGGAATTGTTTAGTTCTCTCCCAAAGCTCTGCATTAGTGATTTTATCATACCACTTAATTCCCTCTATTCTGTGCAGGTACCAGTTAATGAATGTTTGTAGTTTATTAGTAGTTACCTTAGTTGCCCTCCATGTTTCTGCTCCGTACAACAGTAAACATTTGACATTAGAATTAAACATTTTTAGTTTAGTAATAGTTTTAAATTTCTTTTAACCTCCACAAATTTCCTAGTGCTGTGAGAGCTACGCTTGCCTTTTGTTTCCGTATTTTAATTTCTCTGTCAGTTCCCCCATCTTTAGTTATCTACATTACTATCCAAGAAGATGTACGACTCCACGTCTTTTAGTGGGATACCATTAAGAGAAACCACATTACTATTTGCCTAATTTATTCTCATTACCTTTGTCTTTCCCTTATGGATTGTTAGAGCTAGCTGTTGTGATCTCGCATCAAGTATATTTAATTTACCTTGCATCTGATTCTGTGAATGGGGCAGAAGAGAAATATCATCAGCGAAGTCCAGACAATCAAGCTGTTTTGTAGGTGTCTACCAAATTCCATACACATATAATATCTTATGGTGAATCTTTAGAAACATTAAAGATGCAAACAGTGAAAAGTGGAGAGAGAGATACAGAATCAAAATTTATAATCTTTTTAAATCATCACTAAAAACTAGCATCAAGTTGAGATTGTGAGGGAGAACAGAGTGCAATGGTTGGGGTTTATAAAGACAAGTCCAAGTAAAAGAGAGGTGAAAATTGCACACACAAAACAGTTGAATGGAAGCAGACCATGAAGCAGAGCAAGAAAATTAGGGTAAGATAATATACAGACAGACCTACAAGTGTTAGAGTCAACAGTTAGAAAGAAGAGAGAATGAGGAAAGAATGGACATGAGTGATATCTGCAGCAATGAACCTCAGGGCTCAGAGTGCTGAAAAAGATGTCAAATTAAAAGTTATAGTCAAATAAAACATCTAGTGATTTGTAAACATGTAATTTGAGTTTCTTGTACATTCTTCAGATTGAAAGTACCTCACATGCAAGTCGACCTTGTGCCTTCATTCCTCCACCACCACCCTCAGAACCTCCTCCTCCAGAGCAACATCCAGTAAATTTTGAGCTTTCGGCATCTACATCAGCCCCAATTTTTGTAGATAAAGGCACTGAGGTCAATGAAGATAGCGAATCTCTTGCAACCTCTAGTGCCAAAAGTTCACCAGGTCAAGGTAGGTACAATTTTAATGTTCTAAATTTAAAAAAAGATGTTTTAAAAATAAAATTTATATTTTGAAATAATTAGGATACTACGCGTATGGGTTCTGCGGCCCCACTGTTGAGGAAATAGGAATAGACCCACTGCCTCCCCAGCAAGCATGTCATAGGTCAACTAACTAGGGGCAGCCTTCAAAGTCAAGAGTACATCGGCCTGAGAGGTAAGGAAACAAGAGTCTGCATTCACAACACTCAAATTCTGGAATAAGACTAAAGTCTGGAGGTGAACGAACAACCAGAACTTTCTGCTGGAGGTAAACGAACAACCAGAACTTTCTGCTGGAGGTAAACAAACAACCAGAACTTTCTGCTGGAGGTAAACAAACAACCAGAACTTTCTGCTGGAGGTAAACAAACAACCAGAACTTTCTGCTGGAGGTAAACGAACAACCAGAACGTTCTGCTAGAGGTAAACAAACAACCAGAACTTTCTGCTGGAGGTAAACAAACAACCAGAACTTTCTGCTGGAGGTAAACAAACAACCAGAACTTTCTGCTGGAGGTAAACAAACAACCAGAACTTTCTGCTGAAGGTAAACAAACAACCAGAACTTTCTGCTGGAGGTAAACAAACAACCAGAACTTTCTGCTGGAGGTAAACAAACAACCAGAACTTTCTGCTGGAGGTAAACAAACAACCAGAACTTTCTGCTGGAGGTAAACAAACAACCAGAACTGCTGGAGTTTACAAAAAGAAGAAGAATGATGTACCTGATCATTCCTGCACTCCCCCACCTCCACTGTTTCCCACCATCAGGAGCTGACATGAAAAGCTATCAAACCAGATGATGTGTAGCGCTATTCGGTTTCACGTTATCACAATCATGAACAACAGTTGAACATTTTAGCTAGAAAACCTTCATCAGCAAATGAAATAATTAATCAAAGATCATGGAACCACCCAGACTTCAGAAATATTTTAAATATGAATAATAGGTCATTTGGATTATATGTCTTGTTTGTTTATGTGTATGTGTGCAAGCCTTCTCGATCTGATACAACACACAGCAATTTGCAAAATCATCTTAATTTTTGTCACAGGGCATGCTGGTGTCAAAGGCAATGAGAGAGCAGATGCCATGGCTGGCAGTGCGACTATCAGGAATGAGCCCAGTATGAACAGGAGAAACATCATCAATGCCATATGAGGGACTAAACGCTGTTAAGCTTTTCAGTTTCCTGGATTTTTCACCTGGGTGTACACACTGGAGCTGCGAGACAGAAAAACCATGAAGGAGCCACCCATCGTACATCAGCCAGGACAAATTAGGAGCTGTTAGCCCAAAAACACTTGGAGACATACTCAGAAGGAGATCAGAGCAGTTATGGTTATGTCCAATATGCAATGAACAATCCCAAGCTTGGATGAGAAAAAAAGAAGTTTTGCACTTGGAGTCAGCTTCCCTACTCTGGAAAAATAACTTTGCTACAGAAACCAGCAAGCAGAGAATCACCAAATAGGTACTTATATGGGAAACAAATGGATTGCAGAAATGAGAACATCCAAGGAAAACCATAAAATGAATGTTGATGAGAAAAGCCAAAGGTGCTCGACTGGATTCCATCCATAATATCTAAAAGTTTGCACATGATACAATGGAAAAGAGGACTAGGCTGCATGTCCTGTGTATCATACTATGGCATAACAGAATGATGTTGGTGATGATAATGATGATAATGATTATGATGATGGTGGTGATGATGATGGTGATGATAATGATGATGCTGATGATGGTGATGATAATGATGATGATGATGATGATGATGATGATGGTGATGAGAACCATGGTGGTGGTGGTGGTAGTATGCACGTATGTATAAATGCATGTTGCATGTTTTAATTACATGTTTGTATCTTGTTAAATTTTGTTAATGTCTTTCTTCTTCATCCCCCTCGCCCTTCCACAACACTTCTCTGCAGCTTCCTACGGTGGCTTGAATGAAATGGGGGTGTTTATTGAACAAATGAACAGCATATCCTTAGAAAATCCAGTGGATCAAGAAGAAATATTACTGAATGACAGCGCAAGTAAAATATACATCCCTGCCCCTCTCATCAGTTCAGATTCTTCAACTCAAAGTTCCGGTTTGCAAGCTGCCTCTTGGGACACAGACTCTAAGGTGGTTTTGTTAACCAGCAAGAATCAGAATTTGAGTAACACGGTAGAGGCTCTTATTTTAGCAGAGTCTGGCGATATTGAGGAGACAAGTACTGAACCTGAAGAAACCATGGACATTTTGCCAACCCTGCCTCCACCACCACAATTTGAAGACAAGTTTGATATTTTGCAGGAAGATTCATCTCCTATTAGAGAAATAGAAGATACAGCATATGAAAAGGAAGATCAAACATATGAAAAGAAAGATACGAAAGCAGAAACGGAAGAAAGAAAAGTAGAAAAAGAATACATAAATGCAGGAAATGAAGTAATACAAATCGGTAAAGAAGATGTAAAAATAAGAAATGAAGAAGAAAAAGAAGACCAGAAAATAGAAATAGAAGGCAAAAATGAAGAAAAGGGATACAACAAAGCAGAAAAAGAAGACAATAAAGTGGAAATAGTAGAGAAAAAGACAGAACAGGAATGTCCAAAAGTAGAGGGAGAGGAAGAAGAAGAATATTATACTGAGATCATAGAAGAGCTGATTATTCCACTTGGGCCCTTTGGGTATGATTTTGCTGCAGCAAGGAAGAAATCTGACGTGGAATTGGTAGAACCACCAAAAGAGACAATAAAGAGTTACAGAAATGAGACAGTCAGTGCAGAATCAAGCATTATCGGTAGAAAGCCTCCCATTGTCACCTCAGTCTATCAGCTTTTAGCAAAAACAGACAAGGTATCGAAGGTAACCTCACCATACAAAAAAGAAGAGTTTGTTCTTACCACAAAAGATTTGTCACAAGTTACCCTTGTATCACCAAGATTTAAAATAGAAAAGCCTTCCTTGGAAAATCATTCATCTGTGGGAAGTCAGCCATTTGTGAAAAGTCAAACATCTGTGAAAAACCAGCCTTCTGTCTATATATCTCACAAATTCCCAGTAATGCCAAACTTTGATCACTCTACTGAAAGAAACACAACAACCGGTAAATATAGCTATGAAAATGTTCAGCCAACAGTTGTACAAAATGGCATCATATCTCAATCAAAACCACCACAACAAATTTCTGAATCAAAAGAAAAACCCACCATTTTGCCAAAGCCACCATCTTTGACATCAAGTATTCACTCAGAAAATGTGCCAGTTTCATCTGAAGATGAAAGCTTATTTAGTATTGATCCATTGCTGACCAAATCAAGGCCACATCTTCTGATGAACTCACACAGTAACCCACTGCGAAGATCAGCAGATCGCATGAGAGGGTCAGACTACTCTAAAAAGGATGTCTACAATCAGAGGTCAACCCAAGCTGGAGCAGGTTCAGATGCGGTAGCAGATAGTGGGGAACAAACCAGTTTTGTAACATCAGGTTATAAGTAAGTATCCGTCTCTCAGTAAAGATTGTACAAGAAAAGGATAGAGTGGGGGTGGGGGAAGGGGGGGGGTGGGGGTGGTACAAGGATACATTTCTATAGGTTTCATCCTTCACTGAACAGAAACTGGATAACAGAATGCTGCTCCTCTTTGGTGCATGTCAAAAGTGGGGTGGCCATCTTTAAACTGTCATTATGACATCCTGATGTTCATCTGCACAGTGTCATGTGCTCAATACCCTTGACGTGCTTAACAACAATGCTGATATGCTGAGGGGCAACCCTTGGGGCTCCAAAAAACATTGTATATAATAAACAAATAGACAAAGCATTGATTAACACTCATAGAAAGAAGTGGAAAGATAGTAGACACTACTTATTTTTTTGCCTTACTAACCCCTAATGGAGCATAGGCTCTGAACCAACTCATGCCAACTAATTCTATCCTTCGCTATCGCATGCACCTCTTCCCATGTCCTTCCCATGTCCTTCCCATGTCCTTCCCATGTCCTTCCCATATTTTTAACTTTACTCTCTAGCTCCCTTCTCCGTGTGTTGGAAGGACACACTAGACAACATAAAAATCCAAAGCTGTAGTTACAGTGTGAAGAATCAAAACCCGTTGCCCCCAAATGACATGTGCACCTCACTGTAGAAACAAGTGCACTAAGATACATTACCAACAATATTACAAGACAGTGGTATGGCTATTGTCATTTCGGTCACATTTTTAAGGTTTTCTTTGAAATTAAAAAAAAAAACTTTAAATAGTAGTGGCTCTTTTGGCATTATTCATTTATAGAACTATTTGAACTAGATGGGTGGTGTTTCAGTGTCATTCCAGCCACTGTTACCTTCCAGGATATTCAGCTTTGAATTCTTTTTTTTTTACACTGCATTAACAAAAGTAACTGATTATATTTTGTGTGGTTTTTGGTTTCTAAAACATGCTACAAACAGCTCCTGACTCCGTCCACGATTTATAATTTGTCTCTTGCTTTTGTACCTTTAAAATGAGGCAAATACAATTCCTGTATGGGTTCCAGGGCCCCAATGTGGGTTCCAGGGCCCCATTGTGGGTTTCAGGACCCCATTGTGGGGAAGGAAAGAACAGACCCACTGCTGCCCTAACAAGCATGTCCTTAGACTAAACTATTTGGGGGTTTCTTCAAAGTCAGAGTGCATCTGTAAGAGGCGAGGAACCAACAGCCAACACACAAATGAGCCAGATCTGTAAAACAGATCTGCACACAAAGCTCAAGTTCTGGACCAGGACTAAAGTCTAGAAGTCAGAGTTTGCAGCCAGTGAACACAAAGCAAAAGAAGAAGAAGAAGAAGAGGATTCTTCTTCTTCTTCTTCTTGTTCACCGGCTGTGAATTCCGGCGGTAAGTCACGGTTGTTCGTCCAAAATGGACTTTTGGCTTTTACCTTGACCTGAGTTTTGCGTGTACATCCGTTTTACTGGCTTATTTGTTTGCAGTACTCGTTCCCCGCCTCTCCGGCAGATGTACTCCGACTTCGGAGGAAAGAAGAGGATAATAAAGGTGAAGAAGATGAAGAAGAAGAAGAAGAAGAAGAAGAAGAAGAAGAGAAGAAGAAGAAGAAGAAGAAGAAGAAGAAAAGAAGAAGAAGAAGGAGAAGAAGGAGAAGAAGGAGAAGAAGAAGAAGAAGAAGAAGAATATGAAGAAGAAGAAAAATATGAAGAAGAAGAAAAATATGAAGAAGAAGAAAAATATGAAGAAGAAGAAAAATATGAAGAAGGAGAAAAATATGAAGAAGAAGAAAAATATGAAGAAGAAGAAAAATATGAAGAAGAAGAAAAATATGAAGAAGAAGAAAAAAAAGATGAAGAAGAAGAAGAAGTAGAAACAAATACCAGATGATATACAGTATTGTCTTTTCTTCTTCTGCCTTTCTATCCCCCAATGGAGCATAGGCACTCAACCAACTCACTCCAAGTCGTTCTATTCCTTCGCCATTACATGGAGCTCTCCCCATGTCCTCCCAATCTTTCTAACTTCATTCTCCAGCTCTTTTCTCCATGTGTTTTTTGGCCTTTCTTTATACCTATCCCCTTTTGGTTCCAATGCAAAGACATTCTAGTTATGCTGTTTTCCTGTTTTCTCAGTGTGTGTCCTATCCAACACCAACATCTTTTCCTCACCCCTTGGTCCACTGGAGCCTGTTTAGTTCTCTCCCAAAGCTCTACATTAGTTATTCTATCATACCATTAAATTCCCTCTATTCTGCGCAGGCACCAGTTAATGAATGTTTGTAATTTATTAGTAATTGCCTTAGTTGTTCTCCATGTTTCCGCCGCATACAAAAGTACTGATTTGACATTAGAATTAAAAATTGTTAGGTTAGTATTTCTTTTAATTTCTTTTGACCTCCACAAATCCCCTAATGCTATGAAAGCTCCTCTTGCTTTTGTATTCTTATTTTAATATCTTTATCAGTTCCTCCATCTTTATCTACATTACTGCCCAAATAGGTGTACGACTGCACGTTTTGCAGTGGCGTGCCATTAGGAGAAACCACATTACTATTCGCCTGATTTATTCTCATTATGTTTGTCTTTCCTTTATGGATTTTTAGACCAAGCTGTTGTGATATTTCATTAAGTATATTTAATTTATCTTGCATCTGATTTTGTGAATGTTACAGAAGAGAAATATCAGCGAAGTCCAGATCCTCAAGCTGTTTTGTAGAGTTTCACTGAATTCCATTATTGGTGTTAGCGGTTACTGTTTTCATAGTCCAGTCTATGGCCAGTAAAAATAAGAGAGGCGACAAAAGACATCCTTGTTGCACACCTGTTTTTATTTCAAATGTATCTGTTAGCTTTCCCTCATGAAGAACTGGACATTTCATGTCTTTGTATGTTGCAACATACAACAAACATACAGTATTGAGAGTTATGTTAACTGTTCCAAAGTTGGCACATGGAGAGGCAGAAGCAGAAAGAATTAAAAGAAGAAGAAGAAAAAGGAGGAGTAATACAAGAAGGGAGAGAAGGAGAAGAAGAAGAAGAGTAACAGAAGAAGGATACTAGGTCACTAAACACAGTGCCAGTTTAGATGATGTTTTATAAACTTCCTGCTCTACACATTTATAACTGCCACCTTTAATTCTGGTGTAATGATTTGTTTTTCAAAATAACAACAGTGCAGACACTGAGGACCAGCAAGATGTCCTTCAGAGACAATATCTAACCCTGAAGTCCCAAATCCAGCAGTGGCAGGATCAGCTGGCCTGGAACCAGAGCTTGCTGGCATCACAAGCTGTAGGATCTGAGCATCAAGCTGAACATTACCAGCAGCTGTCAGACCAAATGGCCTTGCAGCAAGAGATGGCCATGCAGCAGTTACAGTCTACTCTGCTGGCCCCTAGCAGCAGCAGCAGCAGCAGCAGCACATGCCAGCCAGTGGGCAGGCAAATGGGTAAACTTGCAGTATTATACTTTTTTGTATACTGACGGGAGACTTCTTCTGTATTCACACATTAAAGGGCAATTGGCACATTGTGGTCTGGCTTATAGATCGGCTGCAATAGCTGCATCTTTCGGCCCAACGCACATACGATTTAAGCAAGTTCCTTATTATTTGTATTTAGGACTCTTGTTAGGGGACAGGAGGTCTATTCTGATGGGTAGCAATGGATTCTGTGAATCTGTGTTGATGTATAAGGTCTTACTGTCATCAGTTCATCATCACCTAGGGCAGCCTCTTGCTTTCACATGAGATCTTTCACCTGTGTTTGTAGCTGATCTGGCTGCATTCTAACAAGATGACCAAATAGTTCAGCGAATTTAGTGCATATTGTTGTTTCCACAGTCTGTCTTTCTTATAGTATCATTTCTCACTTTGTCTCAACTGGTTAAATTGGTGGCTTTCCTCGGCCATCTTATTTCATAGATGTTAATTTTACGTACGTTAGCCTTTGATAATATCCAAGTTTGGCATTGGTAGCACTGTACTGTAATTATATGCTGGTTATAATTTCTTTCTTGACATTCACACTTATTTAATTCTTAGTAAAATGGGTACTGGGTATTAATAAACAAAGATTTAGGAAATAATCTGGGAAGGAAAATTGAAAGGCCAAATACTGCATACTCAATGTCCGCTACCATTCATGACCTTTTACATGTATTTTCTGCCACAATATTTGGCTGCTGCTCCTCTGAACAGTGAGCTACTTTATAATTAAGTGGACAGGGTGAAGGCTGTATGAGACAAGTGGATAGTGCAACAGAGCAGACAGTGTGTCTATACCTCGAATAAGTAAGTCAGCAGTAGACAAAGAGTTTGAAAAGTTTTCAAGGCACAGGGAAAAGGACCAGAGGACTTTTAATTTGGTTGTGACTGGCATCACCAGTAACGGAACTTTTTGTTTGTTACCTAGGATGGGAACAGAGCAGTGTGGAAATTCCCTGAGTGCAGTGATGACAGTTATTAATTGATTTATAGCTTGATTGATTCATTTATTACATTGTCTTTCAGAGAACCATCTGCAGAGCTTGTTGCCAGGGTTCACCAGCCAGTGGCCGGTGCAGCAGAACCCACATATGTTGCCACTGCAAGTCCTCTGTCAGTATTAACCACCCCTCAGAAACAGGCTAGCGATCTGAGGTCAGGGGTTAACAGTGTTAAAAAGAGGCCAAAGGTTGAGAGAGAACTTGAACCTCGAGAGCAACTGATGATTGCTATCAGAACATTTGCAAAGAGGGACCTGAAATCTGTAAGTTTTCTGCAAAAATTGATTTAATTTGTATCCTAAAAGCATCTCTGTGTTGGATGGCCAACTGAAAATGCAATGTTCTGTATGGAAGCTCTGAGAGCCAATATGATATCTATTTATTTAACCTGTGTATGGGGTAGGGGGCCTAAGTGGTCTCGAGGTATGGTGTCCGCTTCGAGTGCTAGAGGTCTCTGGTTCAAGCCCTGGTGAAGGCTGGGATTTTTTCATGTAGACTTCTAGTAATTTTCCCTGGTCTCTGGGTAGTAAGATTGGATGCCAGTGTGTATTCTTGCGCACATAAAAAATCCCTTGGCAGTTGGAAATCAAAAAGAGAAGCCTAACAGGCAAAAATTTACTACTTAAAGTATTTCAGGATCCTCGCAGGTGCAACAGAGCTTATGGACTGCGCTAAAATTCTTCAGACTCAGGCTTGAGTTAGAAGTAGAACAAAGCACTTATGAGTTACACCCATGTGCGATGATGTTAATCCATCAAATAAACATAAACATTCCTAATTTGAACTGCACAGTTATATTTAAGAGGTGTGTGGGAGTTATGTGTGAGAGGTTAAAGCTGCTCAGTTCTGTGTAAGAATCTGTATTACCAACGTTTCAGCATTTCTTCCTGTAACCTGAATTGTATAGTTCTGTGTAAAATTTCTGTTTATAAACTCTGTGTGTAAGTTCTGTGTAAAAGTTCTATGCACAAGTTCTTTGTGAGAGTCATCATCATCATCATCATCATCATCAGGTGCCTTGCTGACAGGCGTGGGCGATCATGCCTCTCCATAATCTGCGATCTCTTGCAGCATGTATCAGTTCGTGTGCCGACACACCTCCATGCCATGCAACAAGACTGTCAAGCATCTTCTCTCAATGTCTTCCTCTATCCCTCCTTCCACAGATCCTACTTATCCAGTATACACAACTTGCTACCAGTCACAAGACGCAACTAAAAGCTTAGCTAAAACTAAAGTAAACTAATAACGTATTAGCCTAATTGAATTAAAATGTTAAGAAACTTACAGCAAGTATTTCCCTGTTGTTCCACCATAAGACTTAAGTCTGGACATCGACTGTCAGCTACCAGTTAATCTAAATAAAAAGGTTACAGCATTCATTTTGAAAGATGAAGCCACAAGCAGCAGTAAAGATCCAAAGATAGCCTGCTTTTGTGTACAGATATTTTGAAAGAAGTGGATGATAGGTTAGGAATAGGAATGTGCATCTAAAAATGGAAAATCAAGAATTTCAGCTTGATAAGCAACATTTAAACTTTAAAGTGTTCTGATCTGAGAGTCAGTATAATATCAGTCTATTTCACCATTTCTTTAAATTAAATTTTCTAGTGACATTTTTCATAATTTTTCCCCGCAGGTGCCCATTGAAATGACAAGATGGACACCTAGTGCTTTGTCGTAAGGATAGCTTCATGGAGAGAATGCTCAAATGAGTGGAGGAACAACTAGTGCTCTATAATAGAGATGACAATAAACTATTGCTCTGTGATAAAGATGACTGGATGGGTAGAAGTTTTGAATATAGAAATGTCTGAGTGAACAAATACTTGATCATAATCAAAGATAAGTCAATTTGAGCTTCAGGTACTGAAAGACAACTGTGATATAGGAATGTTACTGTTTGGAAATTCCATTTCACCAATAGGATATGACAGGGTAATTCAAACACACATTACAGGCCATATTCACTTCTATGTTATATAGAGACCATACCAACCAAATTATGCAACCTCAAAACATCACTACAGAGTTGAAAAAAGTTCATATGAATTAATTTATTCTCCCCATAATTATTTATGGCAACTGGGCAATGTTCCCTCTAAAACGTGTTGGTGTGCATATCTTTCATCTTCTTTTGGCAGCAAGGAGCATATTCCACATTGATTTACAACTAAATTATCTATCATTTGAAACCAAAAAAGTGAATAGACATTATTTTGGTTTAGTAAAGAATGGACACTTACAGTTTTGCCTCGTACGTGGTTTGGTTTGATTGGTTGTTAAATGCCCTGGAAGATTGTTCCTGCTATGCTAAATTACAGTGATATAACCACATGTAGTTATTGATTCATATTTCCTTGTACAAGAGGTGGTGATTTAAATACGGTAAAAATATTTAATTACCGCACATGCTTACCACTTTTTAGGAAGGTGTAAGGATTGTCTTAGGATTTAGGACCACAACGCTCCTGCAGTCACTACAAACTATGCAGGTTATTCTTTTTGCCCCTGACAGAAATAATTTCCATCACATTATCGAAGATTCAAATCCACTTCTCCCAGCTGGGACACCAGCATTCTAACCCTCTGGCCAGCTGCTCCCTTAAACTGAAAATCTGTCACTACTGTTTGTGTTTGTCACTTTCTAAGGCAGTGTAGACAGGGGGTCATGAGTCTGAGGTTTAGGGCCACATGGCTAGAGCTGTTGCCATCCACTGTGTAGGTTAGGATATTTAATTTTCCCCCAGACAGAAAAACGTCAAACCTTACTGGGTGTCAAACCCGGGATTCCTTCATAAGTACCCAACATAACCGTTCAAAAAGCTACTCTTACTTTAAAAACATTGTGATTTCTAACTGCAAAATGCAAAAAGTAATAAATGCTGATATAACCAAAAATCACTTTGTGTTCTCCATTTTTTCCTTCCGAATTAGTTTCAGAACTTCAGTTTAGATTTGTTTCAAATGGTAAGGAGTGAAAATTGTTTCACCGTAAGAAATAAATAAGATTATATATGTTAAAAGCTATCATTGGCTAATACGCTATCTCTTTTTTTAATCATTGACCTCTGAAAGGTGATTCTTTATAAAAGTAATTTACAAATAAAAGTCCGGCTGATTACGGGTTATTATTTATTACTTTGAACAAAATCCACTCTTTGTTATTATAGAGCTATTTGAACCATTTTTCTTTGGTGGTTAATAATTAAAATATCTAATTCAGCATTAAAATACAGACAAATTATCACACAACATGAGTTCTGAGAACCAGTATAGAAGCATTTCTTCCAAATTTACAAATAATTACACATTGAATTATGTAGCCTTAAGGGCAGCAGTTGAAGGTTTTCACAGATCACTGCATGGTTAGCCATCTTTTCTAGCTGCCATTACTTCCCAGACTTTTCCGAGACAATTATTTGTTTCCAGTATTGCTGGGTTGAGCTGACCTTCATAAGGAGTTGTGCTCCAGGCAACTTTGTTAATAAGTAAGTGCACTAATATTGCATTGCTTCTTCTATAACTTAACAAACTTGATTGGTTTTTAGCAACACATCAGGTCGTTGATTTTTACTGGGTCATTTCTTTCTGTCTCAAGAGAGTATAGACCATTAGCATGTCATGAAAAAGCTTCTTATCATTTTTTTTTCATGTGTTTCCTCCGGTATCTTTTATTACTTACCCAGTTTTGTCTGCAGTTCATTCCTCATATATTTGCTCTTTCATGTCTCTAGTTGATATTTGCACACTTTCCTCATTCACATAGACTGTAGGCTACACTAAGCTGTAGTTTGTGTAGCTGTTAATGTGGATTTGAATCCAATTTATTTTTTAAACCAGACTCCAGATGTAGTGTGCTGAATACAAACTAGCATCATACGTCCACCACAACCAACAGTTTTTTTTTTTCGGTTTTTTTCCAAATTTAAAATTTAAAAAAAATTAAATCAACTCTAAATGTGCCCCATCATAGAAATAAGTTATTTCCTGCTTAAGAATGCTTCCTTGGGATTTTTTCACTGATTTCTTGCAAATGTCAAAAGTGTTAATTATTGATAATAGAGCTCATATTATATGTATATTATGAAACATTATTATCTTTGCTTTGCGAGTTCATGAAATAATTATCAGTGTCTCACATTATTCAGACTTAGGTGATGTTCATATGTTTTGTTATATTATTATATATATATATATATATATATATATATATATATATATATATATATATATATATATATATATATATATATATATATATATATATATATATATATATATACATGCGCACACTCACACATATGTTGGGATTTTTCTGGGGTCAAGCTGTGGAAAAGTACATACCTGGAACTGAAGATCTACTTGATGAAATAAAAGTCACAATAAACAGAGACTGTTGTGGTGACAAGCTTTCATCAGCAAACAATAATAAAATCCACAAAGAACAATACACACTCACAGAGAGAGAGAGAGAGGGAGAGAGAGAGAGAGAGAGAGAGTGAGAGAGAGACAGAGAGACAGACACAGAGAGAGAAAGAAAGAGAAAGAGAGAGAGAGAGAGAGGGTGAAAGAGAGAGAGAGATGAAAATGAAACAACTAAATATAGGAAGGAGTGTTTAATAATAACATGTGAGATAGAAAGTACCCAGCAGAATACAAGATAATATGTTTTAATTATTTCAGTGGCCTTGATTATTTAAATGTTACCATCTTTTTTGCTATTTGTCTTTTGATTTTTTAAAATACTTTTTTTAATTATGGTTTGCTGATGACGGCTGCAACAATTTCTCTTTTTGTAATTATATCTTTGTAAAGTTGGCCCTTTTTGTCATGATTTTAAATTGTTGACACATTTTATGTTACTTATCTTTATGTTTTATGTTACGTATCTTTTTTCCCCCCTTAGCTATTTGAGTGTTTATCATTTGCAAATATGTGTTCAAATATGTACTTAATGTGTTCAGTGGAACTTTACAATATTTTTGAGTTCAATTGCATGTATTGTCATAGTGACAGTTCCCACTATTTCCTGGTTCAGTTGTATGGATTGTTATGATAAGATTTACACTATTTCCTGGTTCATTTGCATGTACTGTCTTAGTGAGATTTCCCACTATTTCCTTGGTTTGTTGTATTTATTCTTATGGTGAGATTTACACTGTTTCCTGGTTCAGTTGCATGAATTGTCATAGTGAGAAATCTCACTATTTCCTGGTTCAGTTTAATGTATTGTTATAAGTAGACTTACCACTATTCCCTTGTTCAGTTGTATGTATTGGCATAGTTAGAATTCCTACTATTTCCTTGTCCAGTTGTATGGATTGTTATAGTGAGATTTCTTTTGTTCAGATTGAGGTTTTGCATGTATAATGTGTAATCAAGAGGTGCTATACATACTTAGTAAATTTTAATTGTTTCAGAAAAGTTATGGATGTGTTATGGATGCAGTAAAATCTTTTATATATAAAAAAAGATGTTTATTTAACGTAAAGTGGTGTGTGTTTGATGTAATATTACTAATTTACTCTAGTTAGAGCTATTATTTCTTTAGTGAGATTTCATCATGTTCTTTAAAAAAAAAAACATATGCTCAATTGACACTTTTTGAATGTATTCAAAGTAAAATTTCATGTGTTCAGAAAGCAGTCATATATCGTCACAGTAAGATTTTGCATGTATATAAAGTGAAATAATGTCTTTGTTTGCAGTAATATTTCATATTTATTAAGAATAGCATTTGTCATTTCTCCAGTACTACAAGAAGTATGTCTTCAGTCTAACCATGAGCTTATTAAAAATTTATAGGGAAACATTTTTGTTTTTGCATGTTGGTACGCAGTTTTGACCATAACTAGGGTAAATTAGGGTAATTTGACCATAATTAGGGTACATTGACCTCAATTAGGGTAATTTATATTTTTGGACTGATTGTGGCTGAGTGTTACCTTATCTCAGCAACATCTCTTCAACATATCTAAGGCAAGACAGGTATGCTCTGTTCAGATCCTAATTTGTTGCTTTTTATAACATGCTTGTTTGGTGTCACTGGGTCTGTTCTCCCCCTCCCCCCCCCCCCACCCACACACACACACACCAAAATGGGCCACAGAACTGACATGGGAATTCAACATGCTGACTATTGTGCATAGTTGATCTGTTTATTTTATGTCTGGCTTTCTGTACATATTCATGTTAATAAAAAATTATGGTAACTATTGTTTGATTGGGAGTTATAAGATAGGCTTTGCTGTTCTATTACTTGCATTGTATAATTGAAACTTAGGGATTCATTATAGCATTGCCTTATTATTCAAACAAGAGTTGCAATGTTTCATGGGCTACTCTTGTGTTAACAATTTTTTCTGACTATGATAATGTATTCCCTGCTAATTTCATGATGTATTTTTAACATTATTCACAGTCACTTTATCCAAGTAACATGCTTTACCATGTTAATATATTTCATAAATTTTATATTTTATTATGTTTTGTTATTTTTGCGATAAACATCCCTGTTGTGTCAAATATAGCTAAACAAATGTTGACACACACAGAGACATACACATGCACATACACACACACACACACTGCATACACACATTATCATCATAATTAACATCACACACCATTTGGGATTCTCAACTCCAGTCTGTATTTGTATCCTGATTAAGTAGTCATCCAGATATTTATCTCAGTCCTGCTTGTGCACTTTTCCAATCAAGTTTACCACTGGTCAAGTTCAGTTCATTTTATTTCACAAAATGTCCACACACAAAAAACTTGACTGTCTCCATCCTTCTTCTTTCTCTGCAGTATCTGGTCACGTGTTTAACCCTATATGGGCCACAAAGTGGAATGCCCGATGAAAGTGTCAGAGGTTTTTTCCACAGCTTAGTTGTCAGGTCAACTGTGGTTAGCCGTATATTTCTTCCCATCTCCTTTTGGAGAGGACAATCTTATAAGACAAATTCCATAATGATTACTGAGGACTGTCATCACAGCACTATGGACAGTTCCATAGATGCTCTGATCTCCTACTCATAAGCTCCACAACATCAAATGATTGATAGTGCCTTTTCTGTATTGAATAATCAAATATCTTGTCCCCTTGGTGAAATGTTCATTTCTTGCAGTTCCAGATTGCATTCCCATGCCCCGCAGCCTGGACAGGGATGCAAACACTTACCTTTTGTCATATTCGTCTTTGCAGTAAGTGCTGTGGATGGCATTGATACCATGGCTTCTATCCAATACATGACCAAGCTAGCAAGAGCAATGTCTGCAAGAAAATCTGTAAACTCCATGTCTCCAGTACCTGCATGACCTGACATGAAGATAAAGGTCAGGTCAGCCATATGTGAAGTGCTTAGTAATACAATCCATTCTTGTCTGATGAAACACCCTGGATTGTCTTAAACATTCTCGTGAGTCACTAAGCATGCACACTTGTGAAAACTATTGAGTATGCAGCATGCAAATGCTCCCTGTTACAGCTACAGTTTCAATTGTGAGGCGCTAGTTGTAACAGCAAATGCGTCATTCCTGGCCTTGATGGTTTCCCCTTGTGCTTACTGTAAACACCACATGCACTACACTTGCCCTAAATTACTGATCCGTCTGTGTAAACTACAGCATCACCTTCATCTGTGCTTTCATCAATTATCGTTCTGACTAATGTGGTAGCTATTCCAGGATTCTGCAGTTTCAGCAACAGGCATGAGTTTCCATTCAATTCCAGGATTAACTTTGATGAAGGGGGCATATCTGTTGGATGGCATTATCATATGACCCGTCAAGGATTTCCATCTTTTAAATCTATTCCATTTTTTTAGTTTGAAAATTTCTCATGAAAGTTTTGACCAAACCTTAAGGAAAGCAGCAACCAGGTATAAATTGATTCTGTAATCCACTGAGGGGGAGGTGTCTCTAGTGCATCCAGGAATAATATGCATTGCCTGTTTTCCAGCCTACCAGCTGACTCACAGAGCATGTTGAGAAAGGTGAAAACAGGCAGACTATAGAGGTCCTGGGTAGTTAGCATCCTTTGGATATTTTCTCCAGGTTATGCCAGTGTGTTATGAAATTAGCAGGCAGGTAGACTGGCTGGATCTACACCACTTGGTAGTGAATTGATGTATGACAAGCTAGATAATGTGGGGGCCCTTTGGGAGTGAGTGAACAGTGCGGAGGCACATATAAATCATTACGGTCTAAGGAGAATGACGCTGTGAGGAGTTACCAGGGGATCTGGCCTACATTTAACCCTCTGGGAAAGGATGAGACAGATATACAATCAGACGGTTACTGGTACCATCGGAATTGGAACTCTTTGCTTGTTGCTGAAGATTGGGACTAAGCACTTATGGGAGTATCTTGAGTGCTGTGATGTTGATTCTTAATTTGACATTCAACATTCAATGCCAAAAATACCAGCAGGACCCAAGTGTGCTATCATTTGATTTGTTATTTGATCAGTTCCAGGTGTCTTCCTTTTCTTAAGTTTTCTAATGTGCATTCAATTTCTTGGGTACTGAAGAGTTTATTCCTTGTATCTTGGTTATTGTCTTGCTTTTAACTGGGTTTTTTCCTCTTTTCTCTCGTCGCTTCTTCTCTTACTCTAGGTATGAAGATTTTTCTTTCTTCTGCAAAACTGTCGGCTATCAGGTTTGCTGCTTGTTTTCCAGTGAAAGTTTTCCCACCATCTCCAATGACAGTGTTGGCATAGCTGGTATGATTCTTCACATTTAGACTTTTTACTAGATGCTATAGTTTTTTTTTACTGTCTTTATCCATGTTGAGAGCTGCAGTCTTTTCCTGCCATCTTGTCCGGATGCATGTGAGTTTTTCTCTTTGATAAATAGCCTGATGTTTATTCTGTTACGTTGAGGTCAGAGTGATTTTGTTTTATTCTGTGCTTTTTTCTTGCAGCTGTTTCAGGTCTTGGGTCCAGAAGGGTTCATAGTTTTGCCTTCAACCTTCAGGTGATAAATTTGTGTGCTGCTTTGAGTATGATTTTGGTGAGAGTTGTGGTGTTTTTCCTAACCTCATTGGTTGGAAAGGGCTCCAATAGATTCTTTTCAGTTAGGTTTTTGTAGAGGTCCCAGTCTGCTTTCTTGTAGTTTTAGCTGGCTGTCTTCTTCCTGTTTTTGTGTGGCCAAGGCACAGATAGATCGTTGCGGTCTGAGAAGAATGGCGCTGTGAGAATTTACAAGGGGATCTGGCTGATGCTCAACACTCAGGGGATTGGCAAGATGGATATACAATCAGACAGTTACTGGTACCATTGGAATTTTAACTCTTCGCTTGCTGCTGAAGATGGGGATGGAGTGCTTATGGGGGTAACCCGAGTGCTGTGATGTTGATTGCTAATTCAACATTCTGGTGGACTGACCTCTCCTATCATGACTTGTTTATGATCACTTCCTCTCAGCGGTTTCATTGCTTCTCTGTCTGCCCGTCATTGGATGTTTTCTGTAGCTATAGAGGCATCCAGGGTCGATTTTATTAGTGATGGAGACTCGCCTTGCGCCATAGCCATGTGTGTTACAACAGATAGCACCACATATAGGTACGGTTAGCTTGACTGGCAGAGGCTGTGAGTTGCAAGCAGACATTTTCCATTTATTAGTTGGTGTACATACCAATCCTTGCTACCCACATTTCAACTGCTCAGTTATTCTGTAATAAATTTACAGATGTCACCTGTTTCTTGAAGGGCTGCCTTTTTTGTTTGATGTCCCTCCAGGGAATCTAAGTTTTTTCCCCAGCAAACCATATTTCTGCAACCTTTACATGTTTCTGAGCTCCTCTTGTGAATGTTCATATTTCACATGCATTTGCCAGTAATATTTTCTGAATGCTTTTGAAAGATGTTTACTGATGAGTATGTTATCCATCCTGCAAAAAAGGCAAGAAACATATACATACACATAGATACACACACACACACACACACACACACACACATATATATATATATATATATATATATATATATATATATATATATATATATATATATATATATATATATATATATATATATATATATATGTAATTCAGTATGTATTCAGTAATAATATTGCTTGCATATAAGATGTTATTATGTTCTATACCATAAGTCTAATATCCTGTTTAGACCAAACTCATGCCGGCTGTGACTTGTAATAAATCAAAAACATATCATGTAAACAGTAACATATATATATATATATATATAAATATACATATATGATATTTATTGTAATATGGCACATGTATTTTGCTCCTTTCCTTCTTGTATTTATTCTTAATGCACATCCTCTTCTGTACATTTGTTATGGCATAAGTTGTTTTTTATTTTTTTTATTTTTCCATACAATTAGGCATTTTCTTGATACATGTGGCAAGCAGAGAGTGATACTTCAAAGAAATAAAACTCTGTTTTGATGAATAAAAAATGTCACAATGTTACTAGGGTTCATGAGGAAAAAAAAATAATTATTAACACTTTATTCTGCCATGGTTGTCACAGAAGCTGACTCTTTTACCAGGGCTGGCTTTCTCAGTGACTCATTGAGTATGCATGCTCGGGATAATGGAGGTGGGCTGGGTCTGAAGACAGGGGTTAGAGTTCAAGGCACCTGATGATGATGATGTTTTGCCCTTAAAAAGAGCAGCTGGCACATTCTATTGTGGTTTACAGCTATGCTGTGATATCTACTTGTTTCAGCCCAACATATACTATTTAATATGTCATCTTTTATGACATGCGTGCCAAGGGGCAGCGGTTCTGTTCTTCTTTCCCTCAAAAAGGAGCCCTAGAACCCACACAGGAAATAAGATTTCTATATGAAAACTCTGTCACTTTTAAGGGACTGCCTGGAGTGCTGGAGGTTCCGGGTTTAAGCTCCGATAAGGCTGGAATTTTTTCACTTGGACTTCTAGTAATTTCCTCTGGTCTCTGGGTAGTAAGATCGGATACCCTTGTATATTGATGCGCATGTAATAAAAATCCCTTGGCAGTTGGAAATTAAAAAAGAGAAGCCTAACGGTGCTGCCCAGGCAAAATTTGGAGTTAAAAATCTACCCACAGTATTTCATTATCCTCTCCAGTGCTACAGAGCTTGTGCACTGCGCTGAGATTCTTCGGACTTAGGCTTGAGTCAAAAGTAGAACATTATGGGTTACTGCCCTTGTGCTAGGAAGTTGATCCATCGTCTAAACCTAAACCTCTGTTACTGTCACAGGTTAAAGTCATACATAAAATCACTATTGGTGAATCAGGTAATCATTTATAGAAAAGAAAAAAAAAAGGGTTTAGAGGCGAATGGGTTGATTTCACTGAACAAGGTTGAGAGGGTTGATTTCACTGAACAAGGTTGAGTGGGTTGATTTCACAGAACAAGGTTGAGTGGGTTGATTTCACAGAACAAGATTGAGAGGGTTGATTTCACCTAACAAGGTTGAGAGGGTTGATTTCACTGAACAAGATTGAGAGGGTTGATTTCACCGAACAAGGTTGAGTGGGTTGATTTCACCAAACAAGGTTGAGTGGGTTGATTTTACCAAACAAGGTTGAGTGGGTTGATTTCACAGAACAAGGTTGAGTGGGTTGATGTCACTGAACAAGGCTGAGTGGGTTGATGTCACTGAACAAGGCTGAGTGGGTTGATGTCACTGAACAAGGTTGAGAGGGTTGATTTCACTGAACAAGGTTGAGAGGGTTGATTTCCCCAAACAAAGTTGAGTGGGTTGATTTCACTGAACAAGGTTATAGCCTATATGGCTCAGTCTCTGGCTGCAGAGTAATGGGTCACCTGAAATGATTTGCTCAAAGCACAAACTCAGTAGCACTAGCAACAACCCTTCGGGATCTCTGAAAGACCTGCATTTGCAAACAGAAGAACAGTGTTCAAAAACTACCATGAGAGGATAAAACAATCAGCTTGCTCTTTCACCACAGAGACATTCAATTAGTAATTCCTGAATGAAATGGGGTAGCACATTTATAATGCCTGAAATAGAAGATATGTCCAGCTGCTCATGCAAACAGTCAATAGAGGTACCTTGAAGTGGCTGCTGTATCCGAGGACTGAGCATGCTGGGGAATACCCAGTATGCATTGACGTCAGTTGTGGTAACAGAACAACTGGCTATCCTCCGACTAACGGTCGGTAAAGATGGCGGCCGCAAAATATCCTTTTGAGCCACAGTTGCGTCGCTTAATTTGCGGTTCTCCTGCGGTTTTCCGGCGACTATCGCCACTGCCACGTGTCCCCCACACTGCTCACGCGGCGTGGAATGGGGCTAAACTAGATGGCTAGGACCCACGAGCAGCAGCCTCGGTGTGCTCGGGACCACTAGTGCGCAATTGACACGCGACTGTGGCTTGAAAGGATATTTTGCGGCCGCCATCTTTACCGACTGTTAGTCGGAGGATAGCGGAACAACTTAACATAACAATTTCTTTATGTATAGAAAGTAAATATATGAAACATATGAGCTCTGTCTAAACATTACTATAATCAATGATTCAAAGTGGCTTCATTGGTAATGAATGTTCATACAGATATACTTTATCCATGTTAACTGCTGTTCTATTTACACTGTGATGGGTATTGTATTTCACGAGAGTTTGTACAACCACATGAACAGAAAGAAGGCCACATTCTATCATTCTGCTTGTTATTATAATCCATGTATTATGTTATCATATTTACCAAGATCAGTAAATGAATAAACATTTTTGTACTTAACCATGTTTTGTATTTGAATTGTATGGTATTGTTGCTCTGGTATGGTACATCTGTATGGTATAGTTCTTGGTTAGGTATATTGAATCTGTACGTTTCTGTTGGTCTGGTATATTGTATTTGTATGGTATTGTTAGTCAGGTATATTCGGATTGTATGGGCAGGTACTTTGTATGAAATTATTGGTCTAAAACGTTTACTTGTATACCAAGTGTCCCATAAGTTTTCAAACATAGAACAAAATCCATATCAACGATGTAGTCCCAAGTATAACTCCAGCTGTGCTTATTTGTGATTGTGTGGATTTTTAAATGCTATCCCTACTTACAAAACAAAGATAAGACAGAAAAAGGAAACATCTGGCCCACAGAATAAATAAGGTGCTTGGTGTTATTGTCTCTGACTTTAAGGAATCACAATGAAATATTCACTTAATAAAACAGGCTCATTTTTAAAAATAGATAACTGCATATATAAAAATATGTCTCCGCCTCTGTAAAATGACATTACACTCTTTTGTCGATGGTAAGCGGGAAAAATTACCTCATTACAAAATATGTCTGAAGGGACAGGAGTCAATGCAGACATCAAATCCATTGCGTCTGACCGACAGGGTTTGAACAGTTCAGACAGTCAGCATCAACTGTGACGCAAAGACCCGCAGTGATATGAGACTATAGTGATGATGATGATAAATTATTTTTGGTCCTTGACTGTAGTTATTATTAAATGTATGGACCTTGGAAAGCATTCCAGAGTTATTTTGGATCTGAAGCTTCAACTTCATCATTCAAGTTAAGTTTATCCTGTGGATCTTGTAAGGCAGACTTCAGTAAAGATGAGGACATGATTCTATAGGGTAAGTCACGTCAATTGCTATGTAATTTGTGACTCTTTCCATTTGGATGTTTTTTCTAGATGTTTTCCACGCAAATTTAGATGTTTTTAGATATTTTTTGAATCCGTTTTGGATGTTTTTTGTCAAAGAAAAGTGGCAACACTGGATGAGATGCTGTTGAAAAGAAAAACGTCCGCGTGTGCAAGGGCCTCACGTATCGTTGCCAAAGCCTGCATGCGGCCAATGTCACCAGTTGACATACCCTAAGGACACGATAACTCCAAGGCAATCCTGATTGACACTGGCCCAACTTTTCTACAACACATTAACGTGACTTCACAGCACAGCCAATAAAACAGCTGTCGGGAATTAAAACATAAACAAAACAACCTTAACTGTAACAATAGACTGCCAATTACTGCCCGTATTTGCCATTTCTACCGTAGGGGCTTCTTTGGGCTTGAGGCTTTGAGATCACATGACTGGCTAGTGTTGTCGCCACCGACTGTACATATTAGGATTTTTAGTGGGCCTCCGACAGGAAAAAAAAGACCATGACCTTACCCAGGATTCAACTTAGGGTCTTCCATAAAGAGCCCAGCCGTTTTAACAGCTCGACCAGCGTCTGCTCACACTGCAACCCAAGGCTTAAATATCACCCAGAAAAACATCACCGCTCAAGTAATATTCTAAAACCAAATGGTTTCTTTTGTTTTGTTTCGGAATTTAATCTCTATTATCAGACCAATTTTTTCATGTTTTGATTGTTTTTCATTCTCATGATTCAATTTTTTTTAAATTTGTTAACTGATTCCAAATATTTGGTCCATAATTTTTATTTTATTTTTGCACGAGTTTTCCCTTCCTGAACCACCACCCCCCCCCATCCTTAAGTTATCTTTGGATGTTAATTTGTTTTCGATCTTAGCCTTCGCTTGACTACGAGTTCAATTGAATAACTGGCCAGTTAGCTGTTACGGTCAGGAAACTTGATTACCCCTTTCAGTACAGCCTGATCCACTTTAGCTCAGTTGAAGGTGGGGAAATGAGGGGCGGGGGAGGGCAAAGAGGGTGGGGGAGGGGGGGGGGGGGTTCTTCCGTGGCGAATTGGTCAAGCCGTTTGCCTTGCGCTCTAAATATTGTGGGTTCGTTTCACGGATGCATCGTTCTTTTCACAAATACTTCTCTTCCAGATCTTGAGTTTTGCGTGTACATTTTACAGATCTTGCTCATTTTATATGCAAACTGTCGGGACCTTGCCTATCAGGCAGATCCACTCCGACCTTAAAGGAAACATCCCTAATTAGCCACCTTCTACGACATGCTTGTTAGGTGAGCATTTGGTCTATTTTCTTAGTTAGTGGACAGATTATCCTCATTGCACGCCGGACCATAAGTACTCGGATCCCCTCCTCAGTAAATCCCGCAACGTGTAATGGCTAACGACACCAGTTCTGTGTTGGTTAATTATTATTTTTTGGCTACCCGTGTAGTGTTCTTGTTTGGCGGCACCCCGTTTAACATGTTGCTCTTGCAGTCTGACCATGGTTGCAGAGTCACAGTTCTCAGTTAGTTCACGCAAACGTCTTAACTCTCTTAGAGTATTCATTATCTCAGCCTGGTCCATGGCTTGTCCGGCTTTCACAGTAGCCTTACCTGCAAGTCTGTCAACCTGCTCATTTCCTTGTACCCCCAAATGTCCTGGCACGAAAATGAAACTAATCCTTGTCCGTCGTGAATTCTGTAGAACCACCAACCACTGCCTTCGGACCCAGCCCTTCTCCGTCTTCCTGAGCATACTCATCGAGTCACTGAGAAAGCATGCCCCAGTGAAAGTCTGTGGTCTCTAGCCAAGTTACTGCTTTAGTCACAGCCATGACCTCCATAGTCAGACTACTTGTAGTTACGGCAAAAGCTCCAGAATCTTCCTTTACAACTCTTCCTCCAAACTGAGCTGTGAAAGTCCCAACTGTGTAAATGACAGCATCACCCTCTGGAGCGTTCTCGCTTTATTCTTTGCTTTCCTAAATGGAGCCAGAAAGCCTACAAGAGGATGCACACATAACAAAAATATGGGACGAAGTGATTTAATGTAACTAGTGTGCTATACTGGATTAGAATAAAAGAAGACTACAACAGACGAGGTCAAGAACTGTTGTTTTATGGATTAACGTACTGTTAATTGCTTGCTGCATCCCCAAACAAATGTCTGATGAAAATGAAAATAAAATGGGGTTAATTCAAAAAGAGTAAAGAAAAAAGAGAAATGTCTAGTCAACCACTAGTTGCATCAGTCATAAGGCAAAAAAGATGGCGCTACTTTGGACATAACCTGAGAAGAAACTATCAGAAAATCACCAAACGGGAATTAAAATGGGAAATAAAGGGGATCAATGAGGCGAGGACGCCCAAAGGAAACCCTAAGATGAACGTTGATGAGAGATGGCAAAGCTGCTAGACTTAATTTTATCCAATGTGTAGAACTGATTGCACACGATAGAAACGGAATGGAGGAATCGACTACGAGCCCTATATGATGTGTAGCTGCACAGAGGGATAACGAATGAATGAATACCCGGCTCTCTAGTGTAGTTGGCTAAACCGGATTGCGCTGTGAGTGGGATGACGAACTCCTTGAGGTCCGGGTTCACTCCCGGTGTAAGGCAGAAAAGCCACATTTCTCTCAGATTTACGGTATTTACAATGGAATCAAGGCCGAAAGATTGCGATATCCATAATACCGAGCCTAAGGGTTAACAACTCATGGCTTCTGGATACTAAAACAAACAAACAACAAACAATGAATGAATAAATGAATTGCTAAAGTAAAGCTAAAGTGGTTGGATAAAAATGACTTCAAATTCCCGTATGGATTCTGCCACCTCTATTGGGGGGTGGGGGAAGACTAAACTTAGTGCCCCCTCCCTTTTCCGCCCACAAGCATGCCGTAGAGAGCGAGAAATCAGGGATTTCCTTTGAAGTCGGAGTGCATCTGCCTGAGAAGCGAAGAAGCAACAGTCTGCACACAAATAAGCAATGCTGGATTTGGACATGCGCCATATAAGTCCCAATTTAGGGTCTAAAACAGGGACATTAGAACATTCTATTTTTGGTGTGTATTCAGTGATTTTGCATTGGGGAAATCAAAGGGAAAACACATACTTTTAAGCGATAACTTTTAGAAGACTATATACAATAATTTTATGTGATCTTGCAAATAAATTCTTTATTGTTTCTTATGATGCAAATTAAACGACAATATGTTTTCTTTATCCATAAATATAAAAGTCATTTATATTTTTTTCTGAGATTAGCTGGTGCTATTTGAAACGGTAGGGCCTCATGACCTCATATACCTTAGGGCCTCATGACTTCATATATCTTAGGGCCTCACGACTTCATATATCTTAGAGCCTCACAACTTCGTATAACTTAGGGCCTCATTACTCCATATAACTTAGAGTCTCATGACTTCATATATCTTAGGGCCTCATGACTTCATATATCTTAGGGCCTCATGACTTCATATATCTTAGAGCCTCATGACTTCATATATCTTAGGGCCTCACGACTTCATATATCTTAGGGCCTCACGACTTCATATATCTTAGGGCCTCACGACTTCATATATCTTAGAGCCTCATGACTTCATATATCTTAGAGCCTCACAACTTCGTATAACTTAGGGCCTCATTACTCCATATAATTAATAGTCTCATGACTTCCATATAACTTATATATCCATTAGAGCCTCATGACTTCATATATCTTAGGGCATGACTCATATATGACTTCATATATCTTCATATATCTTAGAGCCTCATGACTTCATATATCTTAGGGCCTCACTTGTCATAAAATATCTTAGAGGCCTCTTAGACGTGACTTCATATATCTTAGGGCCTCTTAGAGACTTCATATATCTTAGAGCTTTATCACAACTTCGTATATCTTAGAGGCCTCATTACTAGAGCCCATATATAACTTCATCTAATCTAATAGTCTTCATATATCTTAGAGCCTCATGACTTCATATATCTTAGGGCCTCATGTCTTCATTTATCTTAGAGGCTCATGACTTCATATATCTTAGGGCCTCATGACTTCATATATCTTAGAGCCTCATGACTTCATATATCTTAGAGCCTCATGACTTCAAATATCTTAGGGCCTCATGACATAAAATATTTTAGGGCCTCATGACTTCATTTATCTTAGAGCCTCATGACTTCATATATCTTAGAGCCTCATGACTTCATATATCTTAGAGCCTCATGACTTCATATATCTTAGGGCCTCATGTCTTCATATATCTTAGGGCCTCATGACTTCATATATCTTAGAGCCTCATGACTTCATATATCTTAGAGCCTCATGACTTCATATATCTTAGAGCCTCATATATTATCTTAGAGCCTCATGACTTCATATATCTTAGAGCCTCATGACTTCATATATCTTAGAGAGCCTCAGAGCCTCATGACTTCATTATATATCTTATAGCCTTCATGACTTTATATATCTTTAGCCTCATATCTTAGAGCCTCATGACTTCATATATCTTAGAGCCGCATGACTTTATATTCTTAGCATATATCAGCCTCATGACTTCATATATCTTAGAGCCTCATGACTTCATATATCTTAGAGCCTCATGACTTCTCATATACTTCAGAGCCTCATGACTTATATATCTTAGAGCCTCATGACTTCATATATCTTAGAGCCTCATGACTTCATATATCTTAGACTCATGACTTCATATATCTTAGAGCCGCATCATTCATATATCTTAGAGCCTCATGATCATATATCTTAGGGCCTCATGACTATATTATATCTTGGGGCCTGATGACTTTATGACTTAGAGGCTTTCAGCCTCGTGACTTCATATATCTTCATTTATCTTAGGGCCGCATGACTTGATATATCTTTCAGCCTCGTGACTTCATATATCTCAGGGCCGCATGAATTCATATATCTTAGAGCCTCATGACTATATGACTTCATATATTTTTAGAGCCGTGATTTCATATATTTTGACTTCATATATCTTAGAGCCTCGTGACTTCATATATTTAGAGCCTCATATATCATGACTTCATATATCTTCATATATCTTAGAGCCTCATGACTTCATATCTTAGAGCCTCATGACTTCATATATCTTAGAGCCTCATGACTTCATATATCTTAGAGCCTCATGACTTCATATATCTTAGAGCCTCATGACTTCATATATCTTAGAGCCTCATGACTTCATATATCTTAGAGCCTCATGGCTATATTTATCTTAGGGCCTGATGACTTCATATAGCTCACGGCCTCAGTAAGTCTAAACGCGGTCCTGCAGCTATTCCAGATCTGTAAAAAAAACAATGTGCACTCAGAACTCCAGTTTTGGAACAAGACCAAAGTATAGAAGTGGACGAGCAACAAAGACTTTCCGCTGATCCCATGTACAAGACAATGTTAGTCAACAGATTATTCTCATGGCATGTCTGACCACTCCATAAGTGCTCGGATCCCCTCCTCAGTAAATCCCGCATCGTGTAGCGGCTGACGACACCAGTTCTGTGTTGCTTTATTCTCCTTTTTTTGGGCCACCCGCGTAGTGTACTTGTTTGGCGACACACCGTTTAACTTGCTGTTCTTGCAGTCTGACCATGGTTTCAGATTTACAAGACAATCCCGAATACAAAACGATGCCATATATGAGAGGATCCCATGATTAGGCGATCACCTGTCAAGGCGATCTCATGTTCAAAACGCACCTTGATTTTCTGACCGGAAATTTTAGGCGGGGGGGGGGAGGGGGAGGGGGAAAGGGGGGGGGGGGTGGAGAATAATATGATAACATATTTTCTTTGAGCTCACGTTTTATTCATAATAGAATCCTAAAAAGTCATAATTACTGTAGAAAATCTCAGCCATTTGATATCTGTTTTAAGCCTGTTCTTGTCTATTTTTTATATTTAGGCATGTACAACAAAGCAGCCATCAGAGCAGCTGATGAAACATCTGATTGGTTCAATGTGCAAAAGGGGGTGAGGCAGGGGTGAATTCTCTCACCCTACCTATTCAATATATATGCAGAAAATATAATGAAAAGATGTCAAAAATGACCAGACTTGTGACAGTTATGATCCGCTCAAAATTGGTGGCAACCCTTTTCTGGAACTCCGCTACGCAGATGACACAGTCCTCCTTTCGAACAGCGTAGAGGGACTAGAACATTTAATATTGTCCGTCCAAAAGCACACAGAAGATCAAAATCTGTTCTTGAAATTGAAGCAAACGAAAATAATGTCCACAGATAAAACTGGCTGTCACCCAAAAATAACAATAAATGATGAAAAAATTGAAAATGTCACAAACTTTGAATATCTAGGCTCTGTAATAAACAACAATGGAGACTGTTCAACAGAAATTAAAATTAGGTTGGTTATAGCAATGCAAAGATTGAACAGCCTTAAAAGTCTATTGTTAAGCACTAACAAGGAGATAAAAATTATAATTTTGAGAGCAGGCATCTTCCCTGTGGCTACATACGGATGTGAGTCGTGGACTATCTCTCAGTCCTTGAGAAAGAGAATAGGGGCTTTTGAGCTGAAATGCTATAGAAAGATTCTCAGAATATCTTGGACAAAGAAGAGAAGAAATATTGACATCTTAAAAGATCTGAACATCAAGGAAGATTGGCTAATAAACAGCATCCTTTCTCTGAAGTTGAAATATTTTGGTATTATCAAGCGCAGCGACGGATTGGAAAACTTTATAGCAGAAGGCATTGTACCAGGAAGGAGGGGCAGGGGCCGACCGACACGAAGATGGGCACAGGATATAAGTGACTCCTTGAGTATGAAAGTACATGAGGCGGGAGAACTGGCGAGAGACCGAGTTTCTTTCAGGCAGACTGTGATGAGAGCGACGTTCTGCAAAGGACATGCTACATGATGATGATGAGGCGTGTACTTTCCTTTAAAAAATCATCACGTTCAAAAAGCATCTCTGAAGGGGAAGTTTTAGGTTATAATTGTGACCAAGTTATGTGAGCCATATAAAATGGCTCAACATTGTAGGCCACCAAGCGCCCTGAAAAAGGACTTCTGCAGTGTTGTTGCGATCAAAGAAGACAGACACAAATGCTGTCCCCACCGGCGAGCCAATCGGCGACCCGGTCGCCAGTGTGTATGAAGACAAATCACTGTCTTCATATATTGCCTTATCGTGAGTTCCATCCGCCGTATTTGAAATGTCACACTTCTTGAAGGACTTGAATTAATCAAGTAACAGAAAGTGTATTGATCGGCACTCATAGAAGGACTTTATTTGAAGGACTAGAAAACGATCTCAGTCTTTACCTCACCCAGGATCTTTTCACACACGTCGCAGAAATCATATACTGCAGTTGGTTTCTTTACACTTCCTGTTGGTGTCAAATCGTCCCCAGAAGACCATCCAATGGTTCCATATGCAATTGCAACTCTGATTGTTTTGTAATTCTGACAGCAAGCGGTTAAACCTTTGTGGACATAGGAAGAAATGTTAAATGTACAAAACAGTGAACGAGAAGATAAGAACGGAAACTATTACAACAGGAAATAACTTTTCATTTTTCAGTCCCCCCCCCCCTCCTCCCATTTATATCGCTACTGAATCGGCATTTAAAATTAGGCCCTCTGGGCATTTTTTCTTACAATTCATTTTGTAAAAATCTGCTACCATTGTATATAAGACACCCTGTTTTTACACTCCATTAGTGAATCGTATCTAGGTAGCCTTAATACAAGGGTCCTAATATAACTCCAACCAATGGATTCAAGGGGGTTTCTGGGACTGGTTTCAGGTTGGTCCTCATCCAAATGGTAGCACTTTATGTCACTCGTGTTTATCGCTCGGTGTGTTGTCCTGGTGGAGTTGAACGTCAGTCAGTCAGGCCGTTAAGACGGCTCTGAGTCATACACTTGGGGAACAACGGTATTTATCACCTAGAACCTATTCCCCAGAGATAGAAAACACGATTATTTACATGACATCGGCTGAACTATGTAAATGAAAAACACCCCCCAGGGAGCGCATGAACTGAGCCAGGGAATCGGTTTGTCCATTACAGGAAGAGTTACTGGGATCTCCGACATCTTGCTTGATCTTATCGGTCAAGTTCGCTAACTGCGGTCAAGCCGCAATACTGATCTCCCCTTCTTAAATACATATGTTGATTTTACTCATTTATAAATGAAATGATCATAGCGTATCTTTGTATGCCATGCTTCTTTTTTTTTTACCATGGCTTTATGTCCCAACGGAGGTAGGATATTAAGAAAGCACCGAGAGGACTAGAGTGAGGGAGAGAGTCTGTCTACTTTTATGTCTATGCCCATGTGAGTTCTAATGTAAAGACTTACAAGTTATATTGCTCTCATATTTTCTCAGTGTCTCCTATCCAACTCTAGCGTCACTTCCTCACCTTTTTGTTCACTGGAAATTTGTTTTCTACTCCAAAGCTTCACTTTAGTAATTCCATGGCATCATTATATTCCCTCTTAAAGTTGTAACATGTCATGTGCCAATTCAGGTGAGTTTCTTAGGGTAAAGAAGGTGCGTCAGCGATCAAGACGCCTTTTGGTATTCTGCCCACCGTAAGTGTAAAACGGGCCTGCGTGCCCAATTTGTATGTAACCCTTTGGAAATAAAGTTCGGTCGTTCGTTCGACTGAATCACCTATTAGAAGATTACCACCCCCCCCCTCCGGTTTTACTTTTAGACTTTTTCACGTTTGGCTGGCTTTTACAGCTATTATATATTTATGAGATGAGGTAGCCAACCCTATAAAAATAAGAGGAGCTCCACAGGGGAGCATGTACAGCAGGAGTCTACCAATCATCAGTAGAAGTGATCCCTCGTCAACAAATGTTACGGTTACGATCTCCTAGACAACTGCAAAGGGTGGGCCCACCTGAGTTCATGAAGCTCAGGATTGATCTGCTCCTGCTGCACGTATTACCGGAAGACAAAATTGGTGAATGTGCAAAGGTACTGTGAGAGTCGAAGTTTATTTATAGTCGCTGCGGTAGCCTGTTAGATCAGTCGGCATACCTTGACGACCAAGTGGGCAAGCTTACGGTAAGTTTATCGGACACATATTAGACTTTGTTGGCAATTGGCAGAGGGACACCGACAGACAATTCAGACACTGG
Source organism: Candidula unifasciata (assembly GCA_905116865.2). Taxonomy (NCBI): domain Eukaryota; kingdom Metazoa; phylum Mollusca; class Gastropoda; order Stylommatophora; family Geomitridae; genus Candidula; species Candidula unifasciata. The sequence continues at coordinate 69,595 of CAJHNH020001725.1, forward strand.
ACTTTTAGAATACCCAGACCAGCCTACCGAGGCCGTCCCCCACGACGTTCCGTTGTGTCCAAAGCCAGCCCGAGGCTCTCTCTGCAGCCTCGCCCAATTGTTTTAGTGATCGTTTGCTCTCGTTTCCTCGCAAGCCCATTTGTATATTCACATTGTACATAGAAGTATAGATAAGACCTTTTGCGCCTACCTCGACGGCGAAGATTCCCACAGTGTAATATTTGTCTCTCTTCAGACCAGCCACGAGGTCACTGTATTTCTCTAGCTTATACATGTGACTTTCGCCCATTCGTGACTCATACGGCATGGTCAGCTCAATCAGGATGCAGGCCGGTCTTCCAGAATAACTGTGGGTACTTTTCGTGACTAGGCAAGTCGAGCGCCAGTAGCCAGTCCCTCGCACAGTCAAGCATCGATGGAGCGTATGCGACCTTGTTAAATTTACATTTATAAATCTGCCCAGCCTTGAGGAATCGCACAGGGACAACGGTAGGACTGGCCCTCACATTGTCCCTCATCCTAGCTTGGTCACAACGTCTGCTAACTCTTTCAGGACTTTGTTGTGGGGCCAAGTGTAATAACCCTGACCTATTCCTTTTCTGCACGCGAACAATACGTGCCTGAGCGTCTGTTTAGCTCTTCATAGTGGGCATATTGGGTCGACAGCCGCATGCCACTTGACCATGTTGACACCGGACAGTAACACATCGTATGCAGATCGTACGATAAAGCTCAGTCGCAGCAGAGCCATCAAACAATGAATGTGATTCAAACCAGCAACACAACTTGTTTCTTGCCAAAATCTTCCATTTAAATTCTGCGATGGTCTCTCTGTTAATACCAAATTCATCTGCCATCACACCCACAGTCAAACAACGATCTTCTTGTATCCGTTCTCACACTTTTGCAATTAATTCATCATTACGAACAGCAATTGCGCGTCCAGGTCTAGCTGCATTAGTAATCATTCCAACACCACTTTTGAATCGTGAAAAACAACCTGAAAATCTGTGCACACGATAAACAATTATTCCCATAAACTTGTCTCATCAGTTCAACTGTCTCAATTGGCGTCTTTTCTGAGTTCTAAACAGAATTTAATGATAGCTTTTTGCTCCATGCTGTTTGCGTAACAATGCACCTCAGACTAAGTCAACAATATGGCGGTTAGTTTGTTGTTTGCTTATTTGGTGGCAATAAAAAGTTGCCAGATTGTAGATGAAGCTTACCTCTATAGATCCTATGCTTTTCTTCATAGATGGCGTTTTTTCCCCTGCCCATTACAAAATCAGTCTCATTGCTTCATTGCCAGACTTTATATGCTTTCATTGAAGTGAAACCACATTTACAAAACTTTTTAAAGGATGGATTCAGAAACAGAAACCAAGCCCAGATTGAGTAAAATGTAGAGGAGGCATTCACTACTTCCACAGATCAGCTGATAGCGGTAGTTTGTGTGTTGACAAGCGATGACGTTTTCTTGTATAACTCCATCTAATGTGCTGAAAATATTACAAATCATTTTTTGATAATTTTATTTAACTGATGAATACTACAACATTATCTACCTTTATATTCAAGTTATCAGTAACAATAAGGATTTATTGTTCTCCCTTTCCCTCCATCGTGTACCTCTTCTTTCTCTTTTTCTTCTGTCGTCTCTCTAATACCAGGTTGCAGCGCAGTGTCGTGGTTTTTTTCTGTATTTGTCTTGTGCTTCTAGGGTGGCTTGGGTGATGGATTTTTTCCTATCTTTTTTGCAGGTTTCAGCTACACCAAGAACTTCTATAGTGAACTCTAATGTTTGTCAGGGCTGTGTACTATCGCCGCTTCTTTTTATAACATACATGGATACCATATGTAGCGAAACAAACTTTAATCATGAAGAAGATATTACAGAATTACTTTTCGCCGACGACCAGGTATTTATAGCAGAAAACACGGAATGCCTACAGAACCAACAAATTAGTAACAAAGGGGAGAAATATAATATGAAAATAAACACTACGAAGACAGAGACAATGATGATAGGAAGACATAAAGACAATTTGAAAATTAAATTTTTAAAAACAACACCCTGAGACAAACAGAGGAATTTAAGTATTTGGGAGCAATTTTTACATCTGACGGAAAACTGGACAGAGAAATTAGCTCCAGATGTGCCAAAGCTAATCAAGTAATGGGTCAACTATCTCCCCTGTTGACACACAAGCAGATACCTCGGAGTACTAAATTAGATCTTATCAGAACTATTTTTTGGCTAACACTATGCTATCAATGCCAATCGTGGACACTTACATCCTCCAATGAACGTAAAATTGTGACAAGAAGAAGAAGAAGAAGAAGAAGAAGAAGCTATACCATTTATCCATCTATTTCTTACTCTCGCATGTCTCCAAGATGTTCTACTGTAAAAAGTCTCATTTGCAGTCTGGTCAAGAAACGTCTCCTTTATGTGCGGCAATAATCGCCCCCCCCCCCAACCTCACTACCCCCCCCCCCCCCCACTGCTTTCATCCTGTCCCTATCTGTCTCATTCTCTATTTGTCTCTTTCGTCTCAACTCACGTATGTCTGCCTCATTTTGCCTCTCTGTACGTATGTCTTTTTCCACTGCCTCTCACACTTTCGGTTGACATCTAACTACCTCTTCCCGCCCCTCTTTCCTTATCTTGCCTCAACTCTATTGCCGTGTCTTATTCTTTCTCTCCCTCAATCGCAAGCCCATATTCATAAATCGTCCTTAGATCCCTCCCAACAGACAAATGAGTCTGGCAGAATTCATTCTTTTGGACGGAGCCGCCAAATTTCCCAAGAGTTGATAGTTCTACTCTGTAAAAACTACGTCATTTTTCTCTAGCCTCCCACTTTTCATGATAACTTGAAAGCGCACTTACCAGTTGCATTTCCTTTGTGAATCTTTACTTACCGCTACTTCTGGTTTCCCAGCTGGCACTTCGCTTGCTTTATATACTCCTTACAATCGATTACTGTGAATGAATGGGCTGTTGTAAAGTTTTAACCGAAACACGTTTTTTCCCGGCGCTGAACATTTGAAGAGTATCGCAACGTAAAAAATGTGTTTGTGAAATGTTTCTTGTCATGAGCAGGAGCTTCCGCGATATCTGTGGAAAGATCTTTTTTCGCGTCTTGAAAAA
>CAJHNH020001725.1:76836-91836 GCA_905116865.2 Candidula unifasciata
CTTTCTTTTTTTCTTTAGGAATTTTCAGCATCTTGCCCCCTTTGATAGAGGTTGCAGAACGAACCCCAGAAAAGTTCTGATTTTTGGGTTGTGAAAGGGAAATTTTTCCCTTGCCAGTAGTGTGCCCCAAACTTCCCGATGTGGGTCAAAGATTTTATTTAAAGCATTGAGGAAGAAAAAAAACCAATTTGGGAGTTTTTGAACTTAAGAGCTGCAGAAAGTTTTTTGGGAATACCACGCACGCGAAGAAGAAAACACCGAGTTTTTGAGCATCGTGCCAAGTATTTGGCCCAAAGTTCCCCCCTTAGTGGCTTAGCGATGAAAAAGAGGAGGGTAAATGTTTCTCAAAATGAAGCAAAGGCAGACCTCCGCGATGGTAGCCAAAAAGACATTAAGATGTTTTGGGTTAAAAGGGCACATAGGGGGGGGAAAAAACGGGTTTAGAAAAAGAAGGGATTGAATGCCCCCGAATGAGAACGAAGTTCTGTAAAGGGTTAACCATTGTTTTTAAAATAGTCTTCTTTTTCTTTCTTCAGTTTTCAACCCCTTTTGAGGTCTTGCTGCAGATATCCCCCGCCTCCATTCAGCCTACTGGTTAAAATTTCTCTTTCCGGTGGGGGACACCAAGTGTTTCGGGTCTTTTCTGGACTTTACCCTCTCCACGTCTTTTTGGTTTCCCCCGGGGCCATCAAAATTTTCATCTCCCGGGGTTACAGTTTTTACATCTTGTCATCTGACATTTTTCAGTAGCCCCAAACCCTTTTCTTTTATTATTTTTGGCCCCTAAATTTTGCCATAAATCGGGGTGATTTAAAAAAAATTAGAATTTCTTTTTAATGATTCGTTTTTAAAAGTCAGCGCTAAATTTTATTGTGGGAAATTTTAAAAGCAAGGCGGTTTGTGCCCATGGGCGCTTTAAAGTAAACAGAAAGCGCGTTCACAAACCCAAATAGAGACGTTCACAATGTTTTTTAAGCCCCCGAAACAATGAGTTTTTAAACCCTTTTGGGGTTTGGTTTTTCTTGGTTTACGAAACCCTTTGGGCCTTGATCCACGATAGACCCCGAAATTTCCGGAAGGGAAATGTGGTTTTTCTGCCTCCCCCAGGGTGTAAACCCCTGATCACAAGGGGGTTCGCCCCCCCAGTCGGAAAATTCCAATTTGCCAAAATCGCATTTTTTGTGAGGGGATTTTGGCAGCAGAACGGCAAGGGTTTGGGTTTAAACAGGGTCCCCTTGTTTATGCCCATCTTAGTAAAATTTACCACCTTTTTAAATAAAGGGGTTTTTCCTGGCATTTTGGGTCGGGTCCCAAAGGGCCGGGAAAAGGACCGGACGGGAAAGACCAGAAATTTTTTTAAAATAGTAACCCCTGGTGAAATACGGACGGGACCGCAAAATTTTCCCCCGGTTATTTTGGTTGGGTTGCCCACCCCGGGGAGACAGTATTTTGGGGTAAAGTCCCCTAAAGGGCAGCTTTTTCCACAAAACCAAAATAATACAAACCTAATTTTTAAAAATTTTGGTGAACAACGACTGCTGTATAGAGTGGGGAAAAAAGAACAGCTAAAAATTTATCAAAAAATTACACACTTTCAATTACCCGGGTGCCTGAGAAAAACATAGATAATTAGGGGTTTGAAATAAAATCGTGATGTGAATTTTTGGGGGAAAACTAAACAAATTCCAGTGAAAAAAAGAGTTAAAGATGGAAGCTGCATTGGATTTATTTTCATTTGAAAAATTTTAAGTCTTTATAGCAAAATGATTTGCACGGGAAACCCCACAGGGCAAAAAAATAAAAGCGACAAAACCCCATCCTGAGAGGGGAATTCGGATGAAGTTAAATACCCCAAAAAAAAACATGGAAACATGCAGTGTCAAAGTATAGGGTGACTTGGTGAAAGTTAGTGAGAGCCCCTATGATCTGGTGGGGGATAGAGTACAGAGTAAGTGTGACTGGGGATGATTTATAGAATTGTACAGGAATTATCAGGACAGGAAATGCGATGAGGAAAAGATCTGTATCACCCAACGGGGGCCTTAAAAGTAGAAAAGCCTTAAAATTTGCCAGTCGGAAAGAGGTTTTTTCTGCCCAAAATGGGAAAAAGTCGCTTTTCTCTCGCGAAAAGGGGGAAATTTGATTTTTTTTGACTTTGAATTCATTCCCGAGAAAGTTTTTTTAAAGAAACTTGCGATCTTGGGGAGTTTAAATTTCTTTTTTTTGGGACGTTCTTCAAAAATGCACCCAACCGCCTTTAAGAGGGGCCCTAAAATGAAAGGGGAAAGACTATCAATGCACACTTTTCCCTTGGGGCAAAAAATTATTTGGGCGGGGGTTGGAGGGGGAAGACGGGGAAAACACCGTTCTGAAAGTGGTCAGTGTTAACAGATTTAAAACCCAAACAAAAAAAAGATGGGCCAACACACAGAAGATGGACCCAGAAATACCCACTAAAAAGTTTCAATATACGAAGCAAACAGAAAGGGTCCTTCCAGAGATTTTTCCTGCCCCATGCTGCGGGCATTTCCGGGAGACAGAAAAGAAGAACAAGTAGAATATGCTAGTAGGGAAAGGCAAATTTAAATTTTTAATAATTTTTAAAATAAAAAATTTTCCCGTGTCAAAATTTAAAAAAAAAAAAAAAATCGTAAAAAAAAGCTTTATTACATCTTCTAGGAAGAGGTATTTTAATTTTAAGCGTTGATACATTAGAGATTCAAGAAGCGCGCATGCAATATGTGCTTTTTTGGATGCGTCTCATTTCAAAATATATTTGTCGTTATAATTATATTATACAACTGTGCAAATTCTCGGCGCGTAAGAGATGCGGCCTTAATAAATACCTTAAGGAGTCAAGATATTATGTAATATGCATAATAACCTATATATTATATTATATATATATATATATATATATATATATAGTATAGAGTATATATATATATGGCAGCCCTAAACAAAAAATAACTCATAGTACTTTCTTCTTATATTGTGTAGCCACTTATTGCATTGGGGTGCTCTTCGATTTCTGAGTTTCAGAAATTAGGAACAAGGATTGTCAAATTTTGATTTCTAACATTGTCGCCGCAATACAATTCCCACCTACAATGCTTCCTTCCTTCAGGGACACTTTCTGTCAAGTTGTTACTTCTGCGAGACACGCGACCACAGGACTTTCTACTGCTGAAGTTGGGTTATGGAGATTTGTGTGGAGGGAACCTAATGTGCAGATAAGTGATTTAGTATTGTGTCTTGTTGTAATAACGCATTATCCTTTGTGTGTTGACCCACACATGATGAAGGCTTTCAAGCCGCAACGTCGTATGGTTTGTGTTTTTCCTGAAAATGACAGCTCTATAAATCGTTTGATCTACACACACACACACACACACACACACACACAAATAATTATTATAAAGAATACTTGTATAAGTCAATAATAAACACAGCTACTAAGACTTAGATTAAATGAAGAAACAATCTGCAGACTCCACAAATGACATACAAGTGCAACATACATCTTGTGTAAAAATCTAAGGACATAAATGTTGCAGAAAGAATCTTGGTATGTTAAGGACCTAGTTCTTCCTTAGTACTTGTCGTGGACGCTCATGGGACACTATAGAACTTTATTAGGACAGATCCATATAAGGACTACAGAAAAGAAGAAGACTCTCAACAAGAGCATAAACGAGGACGAACTTTCAAGAACGGACGTCAGAAAACTACGATTCCAAAAGAAAACCACCGCATGAGATAATAGGCGTACAGCCACACTTACATATTCCCCCCTCCCCCACAAAAGAAACCACACACACACAACACATTACACACACACACTCTCGGCCACAGGAGCTCAGTGGAAGACCCAGACAGGATTTAGCGTGACACCACCACATGCCTAGGAACAGTAAGCCACACCCTTGGTACGAGACACAATTTGAGTAGTCAAACTTGGGGCACATGTAGCCAGATCATAATCAAAACCGACCCTGTTCTCAGCCGGGTTAAACCTGGTCCCAAACATTTTTCTCCGTCAAACTAAGAATATAGGTCTAGAATAGGGATGATACGGACACTCCTCAGGGTGTCAACAAATAAAGGGGACTGCACTTTTAAAGTATGTTGTCTTGGAAATTACAATACTCTAGCATAATGGTTTCGAGAGGACAGCAATGAAGGGTGATGTTCCCGAAAGAAGGGCTAGAGGTTGAAAGCATATCAAGTCCTCGGGTGCAGCACAGAAACGAGGGGAGGAAATTGGCGCTGGGGTGTCTGGCTTTCCGGCCTGCCAGCGAAGGAACATGATGATGTTGATGAATGAGCGAGGGAATGAAGAAGATAACGAATGCAAAAGAAGAAATGAAACAATGATGACTAACATTTTGTCAAGAGCATCCAAACGTTTGCGGAGCAGACCAAATTATGTTGACCTACACTTTGAATACAAACTCTGAAGGTCTCAACAAGGACAAACTGACTTGGTAGCACAATGACTCCTCGAGTCATATCTGGTATAGGTCTTGTAGTTTCCCGTGTGTGTCCTGGGACCCTATAGTGGGGGACAACAGAAACTGATCCACTAATCCCCAGCAAGCATGTCTATGTCGTGGGGTTGACTAAAATGAGAGGCATGCTCCGAAGTCGGAGTACATCTGCTTGAGAGTCAACGAACCAACAGCCTGCATACAAATAAGCCATATCTGAAAAACAGACGTGCACGCACACTCAGGTTCTGGAACAAGACTTAAGTCCGAAGATGGACGAAAACCAGAACTTTCTGCCGGAGTTTACGGCTGACGAACGTGAAGAACTGGAAGAAGATTTCATAGTTGACACCACTATTTAGTTTGTCCTCTCTTAGCTGATACTTGAGCCTTTTATCACTCAAGTAACTTTAACAGTCAAAAAGGCGCTCCCTGGATGGCAAAGCAGCAGTGACAATCACTAATACCTACCCTAGTTCAGTGACGAAAAAACTTACAACTTTACTTTAGACAGGTCGATACTGACAAACATGGAATAACTTACAACTTTACTTTAGACAGGTCGATACTGACAAACATGAAAAAACGTACAACTTTACTTTAGACAGGTCGATACTGACAAACATGGAATAACTTACAACTTTACTTTAGACAGGTCGATACTGACAAACATGGAATAAATTACAACTTTACTTTAGACAGGTCGATACTGACAAACATGAAAAAACTTACAACTTTACTTTAGACAGGTCGATACTGACAAACATGGAATAACTTACAAATTTACTTTAGACAGGTCGATACTGACAAACATGGAATAACTTACAAATTTACTTCAGACATGTCGATACTGACAAACATAAAATAAATAATCAGAAACGAAACAGAGAAGTTATAAATAAAAGAAAGAAAGAAATCCTGCTTCGGCTCTGTAAAAACTGTTAAATGCACATTAGAATGATCATCTTTATTTGAAAAAGCCCTGAGGGATATTCTATTTCCTGAGGATAATTTGTCTCGGAAGTGCTAACATAACGACACCACGGGAGATGTATCTCACCTAATGACAGAAAATTAACCGGCCATTAATTCCACTATGGAAGTAGCCTAATGTTAACAAATGTGATCACCTTCTTTTTCTACAAAAGGACTGAACACAAGTATCAGACTGTATAGTGTTTGCGCGGGTGGCGGGGAAGGGTGGTGGATTGAAATTACCGATTTGGGAATGTGTTCATTACACTGTAAAACAGCTCCATGGGTTGTGACTTTCTGAGCCAGAAATTGCTGCTTTCTAGATTCTGCTTCAATTATTCAGTCAGCTTTGAAAAACTGATTACAGTGTCAATCATTTCATCAACTCCGCTTCAATATGGGCGAACATTATTTTTTTATTTTAATGCTCTACCCCAGCCTAGCAGTTCAACGGGTTTCTGCGACTTGTGCCAGGGGGTTCTCATCCGAATGGTGGCACTTTGTGTCACCGCATGAATTCCCTTGCTGTGCGTCCTGTGGGGAAGGGGGAGGGGGGGGGGGGTGTGGCGTGCGGATGTGTACTAGAACGCACCACTACTGAGTGAGCAAATAAGACGTCAAAACAATACGTCAGGTTGTGAAGGGGTTGTATTCTAGGAGATGAAAGTCGAAGTTTGACCAAGGCGGACGTCTGGTCCGGCCTTGGTGTGGATCCTTGAGGATGCTTTACCCCGGGATGCCATGGTAAGAGTTGATGTTTACAGTCCGAAGGAGACGGACGTGTGGATCCTTGAGGACGCTTTACCCGGGGATGCCACGGAAGCAGACGTTGTATACAGTTGGACCCTTGAGGACGTTTTACCCCGGGACTGGTATATTGTCACAGTTCGGCAGTAAGCCGGTATACTTTCATTACTTAATTCAGACTGCGGAACTGAAGACAGAGATGACTGTCTGGATCTCAAGGTCGGACTGTGGCTCGTCGTGAGGACACATCAGTCCATGGATGTACGAGCGGGCTTTTGTTGATGTGCTTGAATGAGTCTGGATTATTAATTTCATATTTTACCCCGGGATGCCACTGAAGGAATGATAATCAAGTTGGATCCTTGAGGATGCTTTACCCCGGGATGCCATGGTAAGAGTTGATGTTTACAGTCCGAAGGAGACGGACGTGTGGATCCTTGAGGACGCTTTACCCCGGGATGCCACGGAAGCAGACGTTGTATACAGTTGGATCCTTGAGGACGTTTTACCCCGGGACTCCACTGTAGACCTCAGCAGAAAGCTGGTATATTGTCACAGCTCGGCAGTAAGCCGGTATACTTTCATTACTTAATTCAGACTGCGGAACCGAAGACAGAGATGACTATCTGGATCTCAAGGTCGGACTGCCACCCGTCGTAAGGACATATCAGTCCATGGATGTACGAGCGGGCTTTTGTTGATGTGCTTGAATGAGCCTGGATTGTTAATTGCATATTTTCTCCTTGTGTTGATCATTGCTATTGTCAATACACAAATGGAACCTTTAAAGAGAGTTCTCGTTCCGCTACGTTTGGAAGTTTCAACATTCATCATGTTGTGTTACTCTTGGCCAGTGACATATTAAGTGTTGATGCCATTTGTTACAATGCGACGCCCTTATTCACCTTTGGTACGCCGGACATCACCACGCAGCCTTTACAGCACGTTACACTGTAGGCCCAAGCTTACGCTCGTCACAAGGGGGGGGGGGGGGAGGATTGTAAAACTCGAAGCACCAGCTGATGAAAGGATACTGACATTTGCAAATGATGTGCTCGCATATAGGCAGAGTAAATGATAGACACCAGACAGCTCAAGAACTACAGGCAACTGTAAAGTGACTGACTGATGTGCAGAGATGGGGAGCTGGCGAAAACTTATAAAAGGCGGCTGTTTTAAGCTGCTCTCTAAATTAATTTTGACGTCCTTTAAAGGATGCAATTTTTCGTTATTAGAAGCCCCACTCTGGCTCATGCCAGGGGCAGCAATATAGCCCGGCCATAAATATGGCCTAATAGCTGAACGCGCTTTTTGGGACCTCTCCACGGCAATTCTCATCCACATGTTGGCACATTGTGTCATCGGGTGTATATCGCTTGTGTGATGTCCTGGTGGGGTAGAAAGTCAGTCAGTCAGTCAGCTGCTCTAAGGACAATAAGTAAAAAGAAAAGTAAAGATCCCTTTTCACGCCTTTCGGCGCATCGGGCATATGGGCAGAGCGTCCCATATTTTTACAGACCATCAGCACTCTGTGGGTAATGTGGTCAGCATTACGCCGGCTGTCTTTACTTTCCCAGGACAGCCCATCCTGGTACCCATTTTAGGCTGGGTCGACCTGCGACGTCCCATACCACGATAAAAATCCACGCAGCCTGCAGTGGGTTTCGATCGCGGTATGCTGGCTTACGAGTCGGACTCGCAACGCCTTAGCCACGGACGCCGCTCTAAGGACAATAGAGAGCCCTAATTTCCAAGCCCCGACAATTATTGGAAAAAATATTAAAACAGAAAGCAAACTGAGGTACCTGGGTATCAATTTCGATAGAAGCGTGTCCTTCAGGGATCATGTAGAGACAGTTACGGTAAAATGAGAAAAATGTGTCAATGCTTTCAAGATTATTGCAGCAATTGGTATGAACAAAGAACGCTGTTCACAATGTTGAAGCATGTGGTCGTGTTGGGGATATATTATGGGCTTGGAATGCTTACCATATCAAGGAGCCAGCTGATAAAAATTTAACGCAAACACGGAATGAAGCCACGCGGGTAATTTAAGACTATACAAGAGATACTTTGGTTAAACTTATGCGATGTATGCTTGCACTGTCGACTAGTATACGCAGGCTTAAAGTGCTGCAAGCAAAATCATATCTTATAGTAGCTGCAGACATGAGGCACTTCCTGCATGAAGCTCTAGGAAAAGCTAGGGGTCACAGACTAAAAAGATGAAGGTTTTGGATGGCGCAAGCTGAAGTCACAGTTAGAAATGTGTGCAGGTTTAATAGAGAAGAGAAGTGGGTCAAATTGTCCGAGGAAGAATCGGACTTGTGTAGGGTGCTAATCACGAGAGGATATGGATTGCACGATAGCTTTCATAAAGGCTACCGGCCTCCTGATATAAGTTTTCTGACAGAAAGATCGAAGAAGAAGAAGAAGACTGTAGGTTACGAGTGCATGGACTGACAGAAATTCAAGAAATATTTTATGACAATTCCCACCTAGGTAAAGTGATTATCAATACATATGGCTATGTGTTGAGAGGTAGAATACGTGCATAGTTTTTTTTTTTAGCAAAAGCGAAATGACGTCGCTTAGTGCAACAAAGCCTGCGATATAATATCACAATGTTTACTTTGAGAATGGAGTCGCTGCCGCCTTTCGCTGAATTGAGAATCAGCTGTACACACATACATGTCATAATTGTAACAGACTCACAGAATATGAGAAAGGTGAAGACAGATATGCTCTGTGCAGAGTGGCAAGCATCGCCTCAGAGGTTCTGGGTAGAAAGTGACTTTGGAATATTTTCTTAGAGCATGCCGGTATGTTGAGAAACGAACAGACAGTTAGACTGGCCAGTTCTGCACCACTTGGTAGTGAACTGATGTATGACAAGCTAGATGTTCTGAGGACAGTGCGGAGGCACACGTAGATCATTACGCTCTGAGAAGAATGATGCTGCGAGGAGTTACCAGGGGATCTGGCGGATGCTCAACACTCTAGAGAAAGGCCAGATGGATATACAACCAGACAGTTACTTTTCAATCGGAGCTGGAACTCTTCTTTTGCTGCTCAAGATAGGGACGACAAAAAAAAGAGGGGGGTGGGTGGGGCTTATGGGCTGTCCAGAGTGCTATGATGACAATTCTTAATTCAACATTCAACATTCACTATTCACGTGTGGAGGTTGCCTGACAATGAATTCACAGTGCTGCGATGCATGGGGAATATTTTGATAGTCTATGCTGCATGCAAGGAAAAATTCACAACTCATCGAAGACTAACGTGGAGATGACCACCTACAAATGAAACGCTATGAAGGGAGTGCAATTTGATGTTTTGAAAAGTTCCCCTGTATTCAGTTAACTGCAAGCTTGCGGACTGTTAGCTGATACCGCAAACAGGCCAGAATTATAACTAAATGTCGTTATAATTAAAATCAAATTCTTATCTTTATATTAACAGGCTGCCTGCCAGATTTCAATATCTTACACTGAACGGATACTGAGTTACAGATCTTTAAAGCTGGTCACGATTTCTGGAACGGATTATAATAGGATTACAGAGCTGCTCCCCAGTGCAGCGCTACCACAGGTTGGTTGGTGGGTTGGTTGGTTGGTTGGTTGGTGGATGGGTTGGTTGGTGGATTGATTGGTGGGTTGGTTGGTAGGTGGGTTGGTTGGTGGGTGGGTTTGTTTGTTGGTTGGTTGGTTGGTTGGTTGGTGGGTTGGTTGGCTGGTTGGTTGGTTGGTGGGTGGGTGGATTTGTTGGTTGGTTGGTTGGTTAGTTGGTTGGTTGGTTGGTGGGTGGGTGGGTTGGTTGGTTGGTTGGTGGGTTGGTTGGTTGGTTGGTTCGCTGGGGGAGGGACGCTTAACGAGCTAAAGCCTTGCCTACGTGTGCAATAATAATCATAATGTTGTACTGAATGGCAAATATACGCAATACATTTGATCTTCGCTGACGGTGATTTCACGTCGAGTGGTAGGAAGTTTATGTTTCTCAGTGACCTCGACAGCTTTATCGGTTGCAGCGCAGAAACCACTAGGGCCTCGTTAGACAAATGGGTCAGACAGCTCAAGACAGCCTCGTTCTCCAGGTTAGAGGATGCAGTGTCGGACACCCGGCCTCATCTTTGTGGAAACATACATGCATCATGCAGATGGAGAGCGATAGCTAGGTAACAGCAATCAACCAAGGAAACAGATCTCTAATCACAAACTTCCAATGTTTGTTTAATGGATACGCCTTGGTTGACCATGGGTAAGGAATCACACCCTAACAGAAAAGCACACTAGCTCGAATGTGACAGGGCCGAAAGGCGCGGATAGCCCAGAAAGGATGTCGCAAACAAACCTGAAAACTACGGCACCAAATAACCCCAGAAAGGATGTCGCAAACAAACCTAAAAACTACGGCACCAAATAACCCCAGAAAGGATGTCGCAAACAAACCGGGAAACTACGGCACCAAATAACTCCAGAAAGGATGTCGCAAACAAACCTGAAAACTACGGCACCAAATAACCCCAGAAAGGATGTCGCAAACAAACCTGAAAACTACGGCACCAAATAACCCCAGAAAGGATGTCGCAAACAAACCTGAAAACTACGGCACCAAATAACCCCAGAAAGGATGTCGCAAACAAACCGGGAAACTACGGCACCAAATAACCCCATCCCGGCGTGATGCTGACCACATTACACATCGAGTGCTGATTGGTCTATCAAATATAGATCTATCCTTTTATGCCTAATACGCCCATAGGTGTGAAAATGGTCCTTTACTCTATTACAAAACCCCTCGTTATAATGCAAGTGTCCGAAAACGAGAATGTTGTTTGTGATGTTGTGTCTCTTTAACGCTAGTAGCAAGTTTTAAATGCAGTAAAGCAAACCAAGTATTGGGACAGCTAGCCCCCCCCCCCCCCCCCCCTCTTACAGCATAATACAATCCCAATCAGCACAAAGAGACATCTTATTCAAAGCATGTTTATTCCAAGTTTGTGCTACCAGTGCCAGACATGGTCACTCACAACAAACCATAGAAAAAAATTAGTAACCATGGAAATGAGATGTCTGAGAAGGGCTGAAGGAGAGACCATAAGAGATAAGATCAGGAATGAGATCATAAGGGAAAAAGTCGGCACAGAACCAATTCTAAATTACATACAAAGACAGCAAGTGAAATGGTTTGCCCACTTAAAGAGAATGCCTTGTGACACCATACCATACAAAGCATACATGGAAAGAGAAGAAGGTCGTAGAGCAAGAGGTAGACCAAAAACAAGATGGAGGGATAACATCAGAGAAACTCTACAACAGCACGATGTGCCTATGGTTGAGGCAGCCAGAAGAGCCAGAAACAGAACCTTATATCTCCCTAGACACCCACAGCGGTAAAAGAGGAAGTGAAGAAGAAGAAGAAGCTAGTTTTAAAACTATCGGCAGTCATTGCTCGATGTGCCTGACCCCCTCGTGAACAGCCTGTCACAAAATTCACGTATTTTCAAATATCTTACTATATTCTAACATGTGTTAGTCGATAACATATTTGACCTACAATCGCCGATGAATTTCTATAGGTTTTACAAATTCATCGATCAACAACAGATAACAGAACGCTGCACTTATTTGATGCATGTCAAAAGTGGGATAGCCATCTTTAAACTGTCATTGACAGGTTACAACCAGTGTCACGGTTGTTGTAATTTCTAAAACACTTTTTGATTTTTTGATTTGTCCCGGTCGCACCGACCAATTGTCCCGTTTAAAAAAAAATCTAGGAATAAGCAATTTGAAAATAGAAATTGTCGTTGTATCCTGTTTTTAGTGCTGTTAAAGAGCATTTTGTTTCTTTATTTCTTAACGACAGTGGTTCGGATTTTAAAACCAATGTCAAGAACGCAATTAACTCTTTGTTTGAAGGTTTTTCTCTCCAGGGATGCAGTCTGCAGGATTAACACCTCGAGGATCCGAATCCTGATTATACAAATCCTGATAAGCCCGGTTCACCTGTAAGGTTATACTAGGGCCCCCGAAAGATACAGCCTCAAGGTTAGTTCGACGTTAATCTCCCAAGACCCTGAATATTTACACACTAGCTCACTTATGATTGGTAGTTCCTGCGCCCAGTGACTTCGAACACTGTTACGTGGGTGTTCAGCAATGCCGTTGATATCGCGTGTTGTATATTTCAGCACACGAGCGCTTTTAACACTCCAAAAACATGGAGAAATTGGGTCTAACGCAACTCCACTAGAGTGCTGCAACATATGTCACAGGCATTTTCTTTATAGGAATGAAAACTTTAATGCAAATTCTCGCAGAAAAAAAAAGAGCGGGACACACCCGTAACGTTCAGGAAAGTCGACTACCCTAACCAAAGTGTGAATGAAAAGTGACCTACTCGTTTTAGGAAGACTAACGTTGAACTAACCAAGCCTGAATTCCTGACAAGACAGAGCTAATAGTCTGTTTTTCAAAACCCCTTAACACCGGTAACATAAAGACAAATCATCGCGTACAACCAGCAGCCCCAATGCTTTAGTTCAGATTATCATTGTAACTATGTTATGTGCGCCATATAAAATGACTTAGCATCAAACGCCACCAAAGACCCTGAAAAGGATTCCTGCAGCATTGATGCAATCAGAGGAGACAGACCCGAATACTGTCACGACCGGCGACGAAGTCGTCTACCGGTTAGCCGATGGGCGACCCTGTCACCGATGTGTGTGTGTGTGAAACTGTCTTGTCTGGGATAACCCATATTCAGTTCAAAATATCAGTGGGATGTCCTGTTTTTAGGCTTCAGGTATTAAAGCCAGCTTACCATTCGTACATACGTTTATTTAAAAAGAGAATATGTTTTCAAGGGGTGCAGAATGTTCATTCCCCTCCCCCTTCCGCCCCCCATCCAATAAAAAATTATGGGACAATGGTGTAGCCCCCTCCTATTCCCCCACATAAATCTGTGTGGGGAAGGAGTCTCAAGTTTCCCGCGCCTATGACTCTAAAGAATTTCAGCTACGGAAAGGCGGGTGTTTTGTTTTTAGATATTCCTACTCTGCAAAGATCAGCTAGAAAAAAAAATACAGCATGTCGCTGCACTGGATGCAGAGAATCTCACGAGATTCCAACACATCGATCACTCCATGTAGCAATTTCAGCAAGCGCCATCAGGCACCAGAGTTCGCATTAAGGATTGAAAATAAGGCTATAAATTATGGCCAAAGTAATCCTGTGATTAGGTTCATCCGTGTGAGCATGTGTGACAATCCTCGATTACCTATTGATTATCTTACCACTAGAAAAATGAAAGCCACGGACTTCTTCCTATATGTGCATGAAAAATTACTGGATTTATCATCAAACAGAAAACATGTCGTTTCTTTATGTATTGATAGTTATCGACGATTTGTCCTTCTTTCTGTCTGTCTTAATTTTTTTTTTCGCCACGAGTTTTCGTAGTGTATTATTGTTGTTGCCACAAATTCTTATACTGTATCATTATATTTTAAAGAAACTTGTTTAATAGTGTTTTACAGCGTTTTCAGACACTAGTTTTCGTGACTTTAAGACATGCGTTTAATTGTTTTCTTTGTCACAAAATTTCATTGTTTAATTGCGTTTTTATGTCACAAACATATTCGATGTTTCGTTATTTTTTTGTTGTAATTCTTTTCTTATGCTAGAAAGTTTGCAGATGTTTCATGTCAAATGCGAAAAGTTGTCCTAGGTCATCCCGCTCCCTTCCCCTTTCCCACCCTTTGAAAAAAAAGGGGGAGGGGCTTAAAAAGTTGTGTTTTTGTCTCATTATTATTGTTTTATTATGCCTTTGTGAAGGATCTCTGTGTGTGTGTGTGTGTGTGTGTGTGTATATACATATATAGATATATATATATATATATATATATATATATATATATATATATATATACAACATTGTGTTGCCAGCTAGTGTGACTAAGGGAGCTATCGTGGTGTAGCGACTAGAAGCTCGTCTAAGGATCCGAAGGTCACTGGTTCTAGTCCTAACAGTTTTTTTTTCCAAAAATGTCTCTGGCTCTCAGTTCGACTCAGCCTTTAATGGGTACCAGTTAAAGTCCTAGAAAAGGGTCCTACAAAATATTGACTTACTGCGACTTAACTATGCAATATTCGGATTCTGACCCACACAAGACTGCAGGTTTCACCGCTAGGCTGCTGTGACTATTACTGGTACCCACACTTTAACTTCCTTGTAGGTTGAACGGGGTATTCGAGCCTGCCCCGTAGGTCTGCCATCAACATTGAGATTCTCAAGTCTCATGGATTCAAACTCTCGTCCTATGTCTGCCATCAACATTGAGATTCTCAAGTCTCATGGAGTCAAACTCTCAAGTCCTATGTCTGCCATCAACATTGAGACCTTTTGACCTCATAGTGACAAACGTTTTCAAGTAGTCGTCTAGAGAGGATAAACGCCACACCTGCACGTAAGGGCCAGATTTGTTTTGGTTGGTTAAACCCCCCCCCCCCCCCATACCCCCACCCCTCCCCGATCAGGACTTTTAATTTGATATATAACCGTCGAGAGCCTAAATGTAACTAACTGTTCCGTATGGTTGAACGGAAGTTCTGGGAATTGCACACATGAGATTCTTATCC
Source organism: Candidula unifasciata (assembly GCA_905116865.2). Classification (NCBI taxonomy): domain Eukaryota; kingdom Metazoa; phylum Mollusca; class Gastropoda; order Stylommatophora; family Geomitridae; genus Candidula; species Candidula unifasciata. Next base: position 91,697 of record CAJHNH020001725.1, read on the forward strand.
CTGAGGTGGCACTCCTGCGGACTACAGTCCTGGAAGGTAAAAACTAGCCACCTACCTGCAAGAATTGACGGTGAAGAGATTGAGACAGTAGACCATTTTACCTGTCTGGGTTCCACAGTGAATAGCAAACTATCGCTGGA
>CAJHNH020001725.1:94336-129336 GCA_905116865.2 Candidula unifasciata
ATTAAACACAAATGTTGACAACAATGGTCCTGAAATCCCATGCTATCATTGTGGAAGACTTTTCTTGACCCGGGCGGGTCTTGCTAGTCACACTCGCCATCGCCATGGGTTGTGAGTCTTATGCCTACTCATAGCGCAATATAACACTATTGTCTGAAAAGATGGAAAGGTGCCAATGAATGAATTTAAATACACACGCACACACGCATATGTATATATAAATTTTTAGCAATTTACATATATTTAACAAAAATAAACATAACATAAAAAATAACAGTTTTGGGACTGATCATGTTGCATTTTCACTAGAATGATTGCTTTTTGATACACTGAGGTTATTTATTAGAATGCAATCCTGAAGGTGGAACATTTAAAGAAGAAAAAAAAATATTACGTTAGGTCTTTTCATTCCCTTATGATTTGCTTCCTCAGATATATGTCACAACATTTCTAAACTGAATGCAATAAATGCATTAATGTGTTCCAGATATCGCATATCTGTGCATCAACATCGTGGATCAGATTTATTCTTTATGAATACTTTAATTCTTTGGTCCAGGGAAGACTGTCCCAGACATTCGTTATTTTGATGGGTTTGTTCCAGAGTAGATGATAAAGTAGATTATCTACTTTTTTATGTATCCTGTGTGGCAGAGATTGCCACTTCTGGATCGTACTTTACAGTCACAGTAGATGTTGTTCCCACACCCAGAGTCACATCTTCATAGTCACCTAGGAACTGACGGATGCCATTACTAGATGACGGGGGTAGCTGGGAGAGTGTTAGTGTTCCGTTATCACAATCGATGTCATTGCATATTGGGTATTCCCATGTGTGCTCAATCCTCCGGCGCAGCAGCCACTCCAAGGTACCTCTACTAACCTTCTCCGTGAGAAGTGTTTGCAGGTTTCGAAGGCGGCATGGACGTGCTTCAGCTAGCTTTACTACAGGTCATTCAGTCATGTTAGCGGCCGAGATTCGTAATTATTCACTAGCACAGTTCATACAGCAGTGCTAATTTCTGCTCTGTCCATGCTTCTTCCTGCATGCACTGCTGGATTGCTTCCCAGTTGGTCCGCTCGCTCATTGCCTTTAACTCCGACATAGCCAGCTGTGTCCAGCTACTGAATGAGATGGTTGTGGTGGCCTCCTTGTATCATACAATCCCAGGTGGGTTGTCAACCGGATCCAGTTACAGATTACCGACGAGGAGATAAAGACCAATTGCAGAAAGAAAACCCAAAATTACAGATCACCAAGGTGGAATGGCTGGGGTCTGAGCCATACCCTACAATGGTCGCTGTGGTGACAAAAGAGAGTGACCCTAATCTGGATAAAGTTATGATCGACAGGAGGCCACATATACCTGAGCAGAATGTCCCACCAATACAGCAATGTTTGCGTTGGAAAATGCTCTAAAACTGTTCTTTACTTACTTTGTTATTTGACTTTTCATGATGTTTTCTTGCACCCTCTTAAGGTTAGATCGACCTGGGAGACCAGGGCAGTTATGATTATCCACATTGGTGAGATTTCGAATTCAAGTACTTCAGATAGCAGGTAACGTCTAGCCACTGCTCTACCGTAGATTCTGCCATTCTCATTTCTCTTCTAACTATTTCCGCACGTGTAGAGAATATTGCAACTGGGGCGTGTCTTTAGGCTCTGGGAGAGGGACCGGAAGAGGGGTGGGGGAGAGAAGGCAAGATGAGTAGTAAACCAGATGACAACGAGTACCTTCAGTATGGAAACTTTTCGCTCCTCTTCAGGACGGAGACTAGGTGGAGTCGCCGTAGACTAGCGGCTAGACGCTCGTCGCGGATCGGAAGGTCGTGTTTTCGCTTCCTAGCGGAGCCGGACTTTTTTTTTTATAGAAATGACCTTGGTTCCCGGGTCGACCCAGCTTTGAGTGGGTATCGGGTGCAGTCCCGGGAATGTAAAAGCGGCCGGCGAGGAACTGACCACATAACCCATCTTGTGCCGATTGGTCTATATAAATGTGTCTGGCATTATATGCCCTATACGCCTAAAGACGTGGAAAAGGGTCCTTTACCTTACTTTACTTTTAGGAGGGAGACTGAGCTAATATGAGCTTGCCATGAATGCTGCGATGCTGAATCTTGAGCCAGATGAACTCAGATTCACAGTAATAGTTCTGTGAAAAAACTTATCCTGTGAGGATCTTACCCTCTGACAGCACAAAGTTTGACTTCGGCAAAAATATAAATGTGGATTATTATATGTTATTAGAAAAATCCTATCTTTAGTTTAGGAATAGGTTAGAAAAATGTGACATCATTTATACTCAATATATCACATAGTCTAAAATCTCTCCAAAGTAGTTTCTCTAGGTATTGTGTAGGTGATGTGTAGGTGACGTGTAGGTGTTGTCTATATTGTCTATATTGTCTATGTGTTGTCTGAATGTTGTATTGATCTTGTCCAGGAGTTGTCTATGTGTTGTAGATATTGCCTATGTGTTGTCTGAGTGTTGTCTAGGTCTTGTATGGGGGTTGTATATATTGTCTATGTGTTGTTTAAGTATTGTCTCGTGTGGTCTAGGTATTGTCTATGTGTTGTCTGTGTGTTGTCTAGAACAATAGTTCCTAGCTAGAAAAGACCTGATGACCACTTTTATTTTCTCCCACAATTTGTAACAGTAAAAAGGTCAAAGGTCGTTGTCATGGTTTTCATTTTTTTCCCTCACGAACCCTTTTTTCATTTGTATCGCGGAAACACCAGGGGCCAGCCAACCACAAGCTGGGAACCACTGGTTTAGAACAATTTTTTTTTTTTTTTTAAATTATCAAGTATTACATTTAGAATTTACTCGGCTTCATTGTTATCTGAATATCTGCTTCCGGCGTTCTATCATCGTGTATCTCTCCTGTCTGTGGAAGGATTATATTTTTTTGCCAACATTATGTTCCTCTATCTATGAATTTAAAAGGTGCAAAGGTTTTTTCATTATGTAAAAATAATAACGTGTTGACATACAGAATACACGTCTCCCCCCCCCCCCCCCCAGAGCCCCCATATGATTTGTCCCAATCTGCTTACATTTCTGACTCAGCCACGAGTATTTAGCTTATTTGCATTTATTGTTAATTTCTTGTGGAATGTTTTCTTTTGTTGCGCCTGTCGGCTTTCTGTTGTGAAGCGAATTAAAAATGGTGGCTGGCTCATTACGTTCGGAATGGCGTGTACTTATGTAGTATTGCGTGTACAATGCCGGATTTTTTAGCTGACAGCTTGCATCAGCAGTGTGCTGCCATTCTGATGTTTAACAGTTGCTTTATGCATTTACTTTGCGTGTGTGAGCTTCCAGATGTTACTAGGACTTACATATTTTTTGACTGTTGCAAAAAGGACAGTAAAGTACATTTGGCCTGACTTCTACGAGCACAAGAACGGAGCATTTAATGGGACAATCCGTCTGCAGTAGGATTGGAACCTCAATTAACCGCTAATTACTTTGCATTTACTTACTTGTTTTCAAACTGTTCCGCTATTTTCTTCCTTATCCTTTTTTAACCTTGCGATATTCTGCAGAATTGTTTTTCTTCCTCTGTGTTAAAAAAAAAAAAAAAAATTTTTTGAGAGGGTCCATTTATATGAAAAAATGCATTTCTTTTTTTAAACGACAAAAACAACAACAGCAGGAAAACAACAACATATATTCTATCGACACCTTTCCATCTTTCCAGACGACAGTGTTATATTGTGCTATGAGCATGCATGGGACTCAGCCCACGGTGATGGCGAGTGTGACTAGCAAGCCCCGCCCGCGCTAGGAACAGTTTTGCACAATTATTGCATGGGATTTCAGGACCGTTGTTGTCAACATTTGTGCTTAGAATGTTTCTTCTCAGACGGTTCAGCTCTCATCCTCTCTGCAATAATTTCTCTCATCATTCCCATTCCCTTCCTAATGTGCCCCCTCCACACAACCAGATCAATGTCATTGTGTTCCCACAAACCACCCTCAATACATGTATCATTCATGTCCCGCGTGCACACGATTTTATATTGTACTAGAGGTCGGCCTAGACATCTTCTTTAGGTTACCAGGATGTCCTTATGGTCTCTGCCATCCCCCATTCTCCAGGTGTGACCCAGCCACCTGAGCCTTCATAGCCTTAACATTAAGAAGTCTTTTGCAATACCTGCTCTTTCCAATACACCAGTGTTTGTGATCTTATCCTGCCAACAACAGCAAATGTATGTAGTATTTATATATGGTACTTATATCCTTGTTCCTGAACAGTCGGATCATCTGCATATTATATCTAGCGCCGTGTTGAGGATGTCTGACGCCCCCTCATTCCTCAAACTTCCCATCGCTTTTCATTATTACACTTTTTATTTTAAATATTATAACTCTAATAATCTATGGCGAGTTTCATATTGTTAATGGCAATAACAATATATAAACATATCTCTGCCAACAATTATACTCTGCCACTTCCCAATAAAAATACACGCAAAAAATAAAATTATATGTGTGTTTGCGCGTGTTGCAATGACCAAAAACAGCCTGGTCATATCAGTTTTGTAACGTGCAAATGTATCTTTCACAGACAAATTCTTTGGTTGAATGCCAGATCTCATTGTGCTCTCTTTGAGGCCCCTTTTATCACCCCAGTCATCATTATCATTATCATCATCATCATCATTATCGTCATCATCATCATCCGTCATCATCCTATAAATGTTAAGGCATTCTCTCCTACCCCCCCCCCCCCCCCCCCGCATATCTGTCATCATCATCATCGTGAGTTTCTTTTTTGTGTCGTATATGTGTACACACACACACACACACACACACACACACACACACACACACACACACACAACAAGAAAGACAAACAAATCAAAAGTTGTACAACACGAGAGGAGAAAGCATATGTTGACATATAGGCTAAAGGTGGAGAACAGACAACAGGTAAGAGTGGACACAGTATACGATACAATACACTGAAACAAGTAACTAGTACTTTCAAACTACAGGTATGGTCCCATTAAAAGTAAGGATAGTACAGTTCTTGCATCTGATACAGAGCAAAACATTTTAGAGAAATGTTGGATAAACCTAGTCCGCAAGAATCAATGAGTTTTGATGGATGGCGACCCACTGGACACACCCTTAGAAGAAAACAGCAGAGAATCAAGAACAGGCATTAAAGTAGGAAGATAACGCGATTAAGGAGGCGAGGACGCCTCAAAAGAAAAACCTAAGACGAACGTTGATTAAAGAGGCCAAAGCTGCTGGACTGGATTCCGTCCATGATGTTGAACTGACCGCACAGGATAGAAACGGAAAAGAGGATTAGACTGCGCGCCCTGTATGACATATAATGCCAGAACAGGATGATGAATGAGTTGATTGATTGATTGGCACCTTTCCGTCTTTCCAGACGATAGTGTGAATAGATGAATGAATAAATGAATATCATATGTATCTATAGATGTGTGTGTGTGTGTGTGTGTGTGTGTGTGTGTAAAACACAGCGCTTCCTGTGTATTCCTCCCTCCTTCTCTATCCTGTGTAATTGTTTCTATATCATTGATGGAATCCGTTCCAGCGCGTCTACATTCTTGCATTAATGTTTGTTTTAGGGCTCCTCTTGGAAACGCGTTTATTCAATAATTTTTCCCTATTTCAATGCCTGTTTGGTGATACTGTGCTCGTTTGGTGACACTGTGCTTGTTTGGTGATACTGTGCGTGTTTGGTGATACTGTGCTTGTTTGGTGATACTGTGCTTGTTTGGTGATACTATGCCTGTTTTGTGATACTGTGCTTGTTTGATGATACTATGCCTGTTTTGTGATACTGTGCTTGTTTGATGATACTATGCCTGTTTTGTGATACTGTGCTTGTTTGATGATACTATGCCTGTTTTGTGATACTGTGCTTGTTTGATGATACTATGCCTGTTTTGTGATACTGTGCGTGTTTAGTGATACTATGCCTGTTTTGATGATACTGTGCTTGTTTCTCCATTTTATAGTATTAGGCTTCATCACTATCTTTCCTATAACGAAGACTATATCTTCAAAGAATGACAGCATGGATTTCTTTAGGCCAGTGGTCTCCACTTTTTAAAAGGGGACGGTGGGTGTTGAAGGGGCGCCGCTCCCCCCCCCCCCCCCCATGGGACGCCAGAAGGTTTGAAGGGGGCGTCGAGCAATTTAAAAATGGAGTGCATTTCTATTTGTAATCTTCTTCTACCATTCTATCTGCCAATAGAGCTTATGCCCTCACCCAACTCACGCTAAGTCTTTCTACCCTTGGCTGTGGCATGTAGCTCTCCCCACGCCCACTCATGTTTTTCACTTCACTATCTAACTTCCCGCTCTATGTGGTTTTATGCCTTCCTTTATTTCCATGCGCCTGTAGGTTCAACTGCAAATACATTCTAGTTATATTCTTCTCTGGTTTTATCAACGTGTGCCCTATCCAACACCAGCGTCTTTTCTTCACCTCTTGATCCTCTGGAACTTGTTATATATGCCCAAAAGCTCTACATTAGTGATTCTTTCGTTTCAATTTAATTCCCTTTATTCTGCACAGTCACAGGTAAGTGAATGTTTGTATTTATTAGTAATTGCCACAGTTGTTCTCCATGTTTCCCCTCCATACAACAGTACTGATTTCACATTAGAATTGACAATTTTAAGTTTACTTTAGTTTTAGTCGCGGCGTCCGTGGCTTAGGCGTTGCGAGTCCGACTCGGAATCCAACTTACTGCGATCGAAACCCACTGCTGGCTGCGTGGATTTTATCATGGTATGGGGCGTCGCAGGTAGACCCAGCCTAAAAGGGTACCAGGATGTTTGTCCCGGGGAAGTAAAGACGGCCGGCGTAATGCTGGACCACAATACCTACTCCATTGCCGATTGGTCTGTAAAATATGGGACGCTCTGCCCATATACCCGATGCGCCTTAGGCGTAATAAGGGATCTTTACGCACTTTACTTATTAGTTTTAAACTTTTTGAACCCCACAAATTCCATAGTGCTATGAGAGCTCCTGTTGCCTTTGCATTCGTATTTTATTATCTTTAGCTTTTCCCCCATCTTTATCTACACTTCTGCCCAAATAGGTGTACGACTCCACGTCTTAAAGTCCATTTGTGCCTGTCAAAACCTTTGAATTTAATTTTCTTTTTAGTGTTTTAGGACGAAAGGAATTTTTTTTTTTTCAAAACGCAGGAAAGAATTCTTGACAAGTAATTAAGATACAGAGATGATGGAGTTAGTTGCCGGAGACGACCAAGGATGCGATTGCGTGGCAGCAGTTGTTGGTTGATAGCCTCTTCACCTCTTTGGGATAAAGGAAAGAGGGAAAAACGAAGAAGAACGAACGAAAAAACGAATTTTAATTTCAAAGGGTTAAGGACTGAAGAATACGAGGAATAAGAAAGAAAGCTTGAGCGAAATAAAAAGCGGAGTAAATAAATAAAGAAGAAACATGAGAGAGGAAGGAAGAAGGAAAATGGAGAAATACAATAAACATAAAGGTTAACAGGAAGAAAAGAACAGTAGAAAAAGGAAAAAAGAAGTCGCTGAAGAAGAAGACATATTTAACATTCTGTTGCAATGATCTCCAAGAGGCTCTAACAGCTAATGTTTCTGGAAATACAGTAACTGAAGTCTCCATTACCAGTTATAAAATGGCAGCCTGAAGTGTTAACAAACCCACACAACCATTCTCCTTTTATAGCGATGCTTCTAATGCACTTGTGATTGGAATTCAATGCACATCGCATGCGTCAATTGAAATCTCGACTGAAACAAATATCTGAATGACGCCATAGATTCCTACTACTACGCTCGTTATTACTAGAAGCATTGACAAAGAGGATGTTTACGATCTGGCAGCCACAAATAGGATACCCTTGTCAAACTCAGAACTGTTTTTTTTTTTATCTTTGAATGTCGCCCCTGTTTTAATTGGTTGAACAAGAAACGAATCTCTGGTCATTTGCATTTCAAGACAGGATTCATTACAAGTAAAAGCAGGGCTGTTGTTTATGGTGCCAAGTTTTTGTTACATTTTGATGTTTTTCTTGCACAGTTCCGCCAGCAATCGATGAATGTTGAATGCCATGTCGGAAATTAATGAGATATTGAAAGGGAAACGGCCTGCCTACAATAGGGTATGTTCTTCACTGCACTTGTCGTTGATGTCATTACCCTTGTGTTGACTATTGTTCTTTCCACGATGAAGGACAATAGAAGTGGACGAAGCAACACAATAATACCTGCGTTCATGAATAAAAAGGATAGAAAAAATGCATAAAAATGCAAAGTACGAAGACATATAGAAGATAATAGTGAATGCTTTTTTATAAATTCTTCTCCATAGATCCTATTGTTCCATTTAAAATATATAAATAAATAAAATTAAAGCCGACATTATTAATCTCCAGGCAAAATTTTGCTTGTACAGTTTTTATTATCAGATGCTGAAGTGTATGAATGATGATTGTCTTCAAAATCATCAGAATTTAATATCAGATAGACTCTTCTATCAAATGATGAAATTTACTTCGAGAGGAGCATGTTTATTTTACAATTTTACTTTTCTTACTTTTGTCTTATCTTATATTTGTATTTTATTCTATTTGTTTTATCTATCATGCGTAGTTTTAGCCCTTTTACTATTATATATTGTCACGGCCACTTTCCGAGATCGAGTGAATAATGATACTATCAAACTGTGGGAACGACACTTTGTAGTAGATTCATCCTAGAACAGCAGATCAAGTGGTCTGGCCATCTCGTTAGAATGCAGCAAGATCAGATATTATCACAAGCACTGCATCTCAGAAGATCGGCTTCAAGAGCAAGAGGACGGCCGCGGAAACATGGATCGACAACATTAAAGACACTCTACGCACTCACGGTATGTCAATAGCCAGTGGGATACAGTGTGTGCTGGATCGCAAATTATTCATCCGCATGTCGCTTAGCGGCAGAAGCGGTTATGATGATGATGGTAATGATGATAACCATTAAATTTTTGTTTAAATCTTAACCATTTTCGATCTTAAATTTATAGTATTTTATTAATTCCACATCATCTTATTTTCCTCCTATAGTTGACAGTTATTTAACTCAGTTTTTGACAATAAAGTACAGGCAGTATTGCCAGTTTTTTAACAGGAAAATATAGGTTGTAATGACAGTTTGTTGACATTAAAAGTACGGGTGGTAATGGTAGTGGTTAACAGAAAAAATACGAACAGTAACGCCAGTTTTTGACAGTTTAGTAAGTGCAGCAATGCCAGTTTTTAACTGTTAAATACAAACAGTAATGCCAGTTTTGACAGTTAAGTACAAACAGTAATGTCAGTTTCTGAAAGTTGAGTACAAACAGTAACGCCAGTTTTTGACAGTTAAGTACGAGCAGTAATGCCAGTTTCTGAAAGTTGAGTACGAACAGTAATGCCAGTTTTTGACAGTTAAGTACGAACAGTTATGCTAGTTTTTGACAGTTAAGTACGAACAGCAATGCCAGTTTTTGACAGTTAGGTACGGGCAGTAATGCCAGTTTTTGACAGTTAAGTACGAACAGTAATGCCAGTTTTTGACAGTTAAGTACGGGCAGCAATGCCAGTTTTTGACAGTTAAGTACTGGCTGTAATGCCAGTTTTTGACAGTTAAGCACAGGCAGTAATGCCAGTTTTTGACAGTTAAGTAAGGGCATTAATGCCAGTTTTTGACAGTAAAGTACGGGCAGTAATGCCAGTTTTTGACAGTTAGGTACGGGCAGTAATGCCAGTTTTTGACAGTTAGGTACGGGCTGTAATGCCAGTTTTTGACAGTTAAGTACGGGCTGTAATGCCAGTTTTTGACAGTGAAGTACGGGCTGTAATGCCAGTTTTTGACAGTTAAGTACGGGTAGTAATGCCGGTTATTGACAGTTAAGTAAGGGCGGTTTTTTTAAGCGTCCAATCCGGTGCAACCACCTGCATATCATGTATGGCATCCAATTCAGCGTCTCTGGCCTCTCTCATCCAGGTTCGCCTAAAGGTTTCTCCTAGTCCTCCACGACTGATCAACTCTAATGCTTCCTACGTCAGTGTATGGTGATTTCCTGTCGTCTCTTTTCAGAATGTGTCAGAATTAGCGCAGTCTTCTCTGTTTTATACTTCTTCATACTAACAGTTGCCTAGACTTGAAAGTACAAACGTCATCCCCTTGTAGGATTACATTGTTAGTTATTCTGAAGCCCCACCCTGGCTTTTCCCGGAGGGCCCTAAACATAGCCGGGCCTTGAATATGACCTATCGGCTGAACGGGATTTTCGGGATCTCTCCAAGGGTGATCATCATCCACATGGTGGCACTTTGTGTCACATTTTGACAGTACTTCGACGGCGAAGACTCTTACTGTGTACGCCTGGTCCCTCCTCAAACCGGCTGCTAAGTAACTGTATTTCTCGAGCTTATACATATGGCTTTCGTCCATTCGCGACTCATACGGCACGGTCAGCTTAGTCAGGATGAGCTGACGTTTCTCCGCAGAGTGGAGAACTATGTCAGGTCGCAGGCCGGTCTTCCGAATTAACTCAGGGTACCTTTCATGGCCAGAAAGGTCAACCGCTAGTTACCAGTCCCTCGCAGGGTCTAGCATAGATGGAGCGTATGCGACGTTGTTGAGTCTACCTTTGTGAGTCTGCCCAGCCTTGAGGACGCGTATGGGTACGACGGTAGGACTGGCCCTCACGTTGGCCCTCATCCTAGCTTGGTCCACAACGGCTGCTAACTCTTTTAGCACCTTGTTGTGGCGCCAAGTGTATCTGCCTTGACCTAGGACTTTTCTGCACGCGGACAAAACGTTCTCGAGCGTCTGCTTAGTTCTGCATATGGTGAAACTATGGGGGTGACTGCAGTCAAGCTAATACAATGAATTCCAGTGAAATTTGACTAAAAAGCTCAACAAAATGGGAAAGAGGAAAACGTGCACAAAACAACACAACGTAACGTTTCGGCCGGGCAGCCTTTTTCAAACACAAGTGAAAGACACAAACGAGGAATGGAATCTACACACTCTCCATTCCTCGTTTGTGTCTTTCACTTGTGTTTGAAAAAGGCTGCCCGGCCGAAACGTTACGTTGTGTTGTTTTGTGCACGTTTTCCTCTTTCCCATTTTGTTGAGCTTTTTAGTCAAATTTCTCCGGAATTCATTAGTTCTGCATAGCGGGCATGACGGGTCGTTAGTCGCACTCCACTTGACCATGTTGACACCAGACGGTAATACATTATAGGCCGAACGAACGATGAAGCTCAGTCGCAGCGGGGTCATTCGCCAGATCTCACCCCATGTGAGTACTCTTGGCAATGCGCTCTCCAGGCTGACACAATGGCCCTGCTGCGACTGCTGGGCTGCTTTCTGAACCCTAACCTCATTTTCGTTGTCCCTTATTTACTGTATCACCATTTCTCGGCGCTCTTTGGCTGTGGCTTTGGACCACCAACTGACTTTCCCGTCACCTAGGCACGGGGTTGACAAAATCAATCAAGCTGCCAATATTTGTCAATAGTTCTCTAAAGAAAATGCGCCTTTAACCGTAGATACGTTCAACTCTGCGGGACCTGGAGCAGCATTTTACGTACCCGAGTCACTGCAAAGACGCTATTCTGTTCTTGCAATAATATATGTTCTGGCAGACACGAAAATGGTCTTACACACACAATACTGTTCTTGCAGAAACTATAATGTTCTTGCAGACACTACACTGTTCTTGCAGAAACATACTGTTTTGCAGAAAGTATACTATTTTGCAGACACTATACTGCTTTGCAGGCAGTATACTGTTTTGCAGACACTATACTGTTTTGCAGACACTATACTATTTTGTAGACACTATACTGTTTTGCAGGCACTATACTGTTCTTGCAGACACTATACTTATTTGCACACAACATACTGTTCCTGTAAGACACTATACTGTTCTTCCATACACTATACTGTTTTTAGACACTATACTGATTTTAGACACTATACTGTATGAGTGCAGTGGAATACGAGACCTATACTGTTCTGCATTATTCTGACTATCGCAGACTCTTACTGTGTAAGCCAGTATACTTATCTTGCATACACTATACTGTCCTTCTAGACACTACACTGTTTTTTAGACACTTTGCAGATGTTCTTGCGAGACTATACTGTTCTTGCGGACATCATACTGTCTTCGCAGACAATATACTGTTCTTGCGGACATCATACTGTCTTCGCAGACAATATACTGTTCTTGCGGACATCATACTGTCTTCGCAGGCAGTCTACTGAATGCGGACATCATACCTTTCTTCGCAGACAATATACTGTTCTTGCGGACATCATACTGTCTTCGCAGACAATATACTGTTCTGGAGCGTATCACGTGTCTTCGCAGACAATCTACCTGTTCTTGTGAATCTGCCCAGCTTTGCAGACGCGTATGGGTACGACGGTAGGACTCATACCTCTTCGTTAGACCCTCATCCTAGCTTGCGGACATCATTACGTCTTCTAACTCTTCTTAGCACCTCTACTGTTGTGGCGCTTCTTTCTTCTATAACCTTGACCTTAGGACTTCCGTTCTCACTCGGACTCTCTCTCTTCTCTCGTCTCTCTTAGTTCTGCTCTCGGGCTCTGACAGGTCTCTTAGTCGCAACTCCTTCTTCTGACTCTCTTCTCTTTCACCTCTCTTCTTCTCTCTAATACTCTCATAAACCTTCTTCTCTCTTCTTCTCTTCTTCTCCCCCTCTCTCATCCTCCAGATCTCTCTTCCCATCTCTCTAACTCTCTCTCTTTCTAACCCTCTGCGCTCTCTAGGCTCTCTCTAATCTTCTTCTCTGCTCTCGACTGCTCTCTAACTTCTCTCTTCTCTCTCTACCTCTCTTTCTCTCTCTTCTTTGCTTCTCTTCTCTTCATGTCTCTCTCGCTCTTCTGCTGTGGCTTTGGACCCCCAACTGACTTTCTAACTCTCACTCTCTCTCTAGGCACGGGGTTGACAAAATCTCTTGCTCTCTATTTCTCTCTCTCTTAGTTCTCTAACTCTTCTGCTCCTTTAACCGTCTTCTTCCCTTCTCAACTCTCTTCGTAGAACTCTCTCTCTTCATTTCTTCTTCTCTTCTCTCTCTCTCTTCTTCTAACCTATTCTTTCTTCCTTCTTCTTCTTCTTCTATACTCTTCTTCTAACTCTCTCTCTCTTCTTCTGGTCTTTCCCTCTCTTCTAACCCTTCTCTTGCTTCTCTCTAATGCTTCTTCTTCTTCTTCTCTCTCTCTCTTCTTCTCTCTTCTCTCTACTCTACTCTCTCCTCTCTCTCTCTAAGTTCTCTTTCTCTCTAACTTCTCTCTACTCTCTCTCTAGGCTCTACTCTCTCTCAGACACTCTCTGTCTCTTCTCTCTCTCTACTCTCTCTGTCTCTACTATCTCTCTCTCTGCAGATCTCTCTCTCTCTTTCTAGACTATACTGTTCTTCTGGACTCTCATAACTCTCTCTCGCAGACTCTCTCTAATATAATCTCTCTTGCATCTCTCTCTAACTCTTGCTCTCTCTCTACTGGTCTCTCTCTTCTCTCTATAACCTCTCTCTCTTAACTCTCTCTTAACTCCGTTCTCTCTCTCTCTCTCTCTCTCTAACTTTCTCTCTCTAACTCTCTCTCTAACTCTCTCTCTAACTCTCTCTCTCTCTCTAACTCTCTCTCTCTAACTCTCTCTCTCTCTCTAACTCTCTCTCTAACTCTCTCTATCTCTCTCTCTCTCTAACTCTCTCTCTAACTCTCTCTCTCTCTAACTCTCTCTCTCTCTAACTCTCTCTCTCCTAACTCTCTCTCTAACTCTCTCTCTCTCCCTCCCCTCTATCTCTAACTCTCTCTCTAACTCTCTCTCTCTCTCTAACTCTCTCTCTCTCTCTAACTCTCTCTCTAACTCTCTCTCTAACTCTCTCTCTAACTCTCTCTCTAACTCTCTCTCTAACTCTCTCTCTCTCTCTCTCTCTCTCTCTCTCTCTCTCTCTCTCTAACTCTCTCTCTCAGTCTTAGTCTCTGTCGAAACATTTTGATTATTCATTTTTGGCTGTGTGAGGAATTGTAACCATTCAAGTGTGTAAAGCCACAGCTTCTACAACCGTCGCCATCTACACGTTAGAACAGTCTCTGCAGAAGAAGGAGCAGCTAAAGGTATGCGCTGTATCCTGTGATAACGATTCCTAAACCACGAATCAGTTTAACCGCAGTTTTCATATATCAGGTAACGCTGTGATCGTTTAGAGATGCCATTGTAATTCAAAAATAATAGACCGACTGCCACCCTAAGTAGATCTGTTGGTACCTTTCCGTCTTTCCAGACGATGATGTTATACTGCGCTATGAGGAGGCATGCGACACACAGCCCATGGAGATGGCGAATGTGACTAGCAAGGCCCGCCAACGTTAAGACAAGTCTTCCACAATTATTGCTGGGGATTGCAGGACCGTTGTTGTCAACATTTGTGAATTGTCTGTTTCTTATCAGACGCTCAGCTCTCATCCTTTCTGCAGTAATTTCTTCCTTCATTCGCATTCCCTTCCCCATGTGACCCCTCCAAACATCATGGCCCGTGAGATTTTGTTTCCACGACTCCACCTCAATATCTGTAACAGCGTGCCGAACTCTGCCGCCATGCTGACCTCTAGAGGGATATCAAGAGTTGCGCAAGCAGGACATGAATGATACCGGCCACCCTAAATTGAATGTCCTTAAAGTCGTCTAATGTGGGGTGTTTCAACTGAAGTCGGAGTGCGGGAATACAAGCAGTCTGTTTACAAATATGCTAGATCTGTTAAATGGATGTGTTCTCAAAACTCCTCGATGCAAACGCTTCGTAATGCCAGGATGCCGGGTTCGATCCCAGCTGGGGGCCATGCGCTTTGCGTTGGTTTCGACAGTGGTATCAAGGAAGCCGACCGTCTAGTAAGCAATGGCAAACTACTGGACGTAAATTTGCCTAGACAAACCACACAACAGCCAGGGGCTGCTGGGGTTGGTTCTGCAACGTCCTGTAAAGGATACGAAACAAAACTAACTCAAAACTCCAGGTCTGGAACAAGGTGGACGAAGAAATATAACTTTCCGCTGGAGTTTACCGCTGATGAACAACCAGATCAACGTATTATTTTTTAAAAAAAGCTGGTTAGAGAAATTCAAATTCTAACGTAGAAGTCAATATTTTTTAATTATTATATTTGATGTTCTTTTGAAAGGAAGGTGCTCAAAAACCTGGTGATGACTGGCAGTTCTGATGAAAAAGAGCAACGAGGTAAAAAGCTTGATGGCTTGATCATGATAGGGAAGAGTCAAGAGCGTAGACCTGATCCGCAATTCAGGTGATCGTCTTGGGTGGTTTCACAGGACCCGCTTCAACGTATCTCGGTAGGGTGCATTATAACAATAATGATAAATGACGACAATAATTTGGATGCTTATGGGTTATGTTTACGATGATGATGATGACGACGACGATGATGATGATGATGATGATGATATGATGATAAGGGCATAGTAACTTAAACAAAAAAATTTTTTAAAGACCTTTTGAAAGAAATTAATCCGCACAGAGTACAGTGTTCCAAAATGAAATCAAGAGAACTAAGGCTCTCGGCAGACCATATAGGAAAGAATTTTAGAGTACATTGTGTAAGCAGATGAATTGGGTGAGGTGGGAAATGGGGAGGGCAAGAGAGACAAGCAGAGACCAAAATGTGACTATTGTATACCATATGGCCCCATAGCATGCAGACATTTTTGTATTTGAAATAATTGACAATGCAGCAGTCAGAATTCCCTGTACATTTATGATCGCCAACGTCACATTGTATCAACTTTCAGAAGAATTGTGTTAATCAATGTCTCTTCTTTCCGGGGGTCTTATTCGATCATCAAGTGTCATCTTCACATGGAAGAGCAGTTGTAAATGAATCTCAAGAGCTCCAGTTCTGCGTCTTTACGGCGCAGTCATTCAGGCTTTTTCCAGCTCATCTCTGATTGTTGGTTTAGCCGCACGTTAAATTGTCTTCGGCTGCTAAATATAATCTTGTATGGTGAGCGAGATTCTTGTCGGATGTGTATTTATAATAGCTAGTCGGCATTCAGTAGTTGTTACGGTCCACGTCACACAAGCCGCCTTTTCTTCACAGGACATTACACTGTACTCATTTAAGCATGGATCCACCTGCTAAGAAACATACCACCGTTTAATCGATGTAAACTGTACAGGGTGTTTGTAATGTCTCACTAAACGTTGTATGTAGAACCAGTCTAAAAGAGAAGCGCGGGGGGGGGGGGGGGGGGGGGGAGAGACCCGAAGTGTATGACGTCATAAAAAAATGTTTCACAGTCAGTCGTAAAAAAAAAAACTATATGAAGTTTTGTCGTCTACTGGAGTAATTCATTGCACTCCAAACTGAATGCTGTTACCAAAGGAAGATATATTTTTTCTTTTCTTCTTAGCTGAACTAGTGTTGAAATGGCTGTCGATACAAACGAATGTCTTCTGAAATATTTAAATATATTTATTAATAACCTTATGGTCGCATTGCGGTTGGCAGTTTGTTGAACTTTTTTTTTTTATGACGTCATGCACCTAGTTTTTCAATTTTGTTTTCTGCTCACAGTGTGGTGAGACTTTACGAACACCTTGTAATTTATAACTAAGCTGTTTAGCTCTTAGAAGCAGTATTGAGCTTCTTGAGTGTCTATTTAAAAATAGTGTAAAAGACACTTGTCCCACAACTGATATATTTGTGCTATAGTGTAAAAAACCTTTGTCACACCGCTGATCTATTGTATTATAGTGTGTTTCAAAACTGGGTCCTTCACACACACACACACACACACACACACACACAAAATATCTCTAAAACTCCTGCGCGGATCAATACGAATTCTGGCTTGTGGCCTTAGATTTCCCATGTCATTATGATGTTAAAACTTACAGCTGCGCAACTGCTGCTGTTTTTGTGTGTGTGTGTGTGTGTGTGTGTGTTTTTTTTTTTTTTTTTTTTAAGGCAGCGAATTCCTTAGATCTTTATTTGACTAACAATTTGTGTGCTCCTCAAGAAAAGAAAATACATTAACTGTATGGAGAATGTTTGGAAATCAGTTCACACGTGCAGCGATGTCTGGAGATTATATTTATAGCATGTGCAGCATACAATGTAAAAAAAAAAACCTGTTTTATCTAACAACTTACGGAAGACAACTAGAACGGACTATAAATCTTTATTTATGTACATCGATTATCACTAGAAAGGTGAAGACGTCAGAACCCCAAAAACATCTTTTACTTTCCAGCACATTTTCTGATGGGAGTCGCCATAGGGAGCGGCTAGACGCACGCCGCGGATCGGAAGGTCGTGGGTTCGCTCCCTGGCGGAGCCGGACTTTCTTAAAAAATGACCTCGGCTCCTAGGTCGACCCAACATTGAGTGGGTACATCACCCATCTTGTGCAGATTGTTCTATAAAAATCTAGGTCTAGCCCTATATGCCCTATACGAAATCAAGTTTACAAAAGTGGGGGTGCGGGCTCAATGCTTCAACCCTCAACCTGGAGTATAAAAAGTTGTAAAACCACTTGTTTTTTGTGGCTCCCATACCTGGAGCACAGCTTAAAGAGACGACGCCTTAATAAACAGTTGCGAAAACAAAGCCTTACAATGAATCTTTCGAACCATCAGCGAATGCAAATAGCGGGAAATGGAGAGTGAGAAGCAACAAAGAAATTCATAATCTGTTTACATCACCACTGATCACTGGTACCATGAGAGCTAAAAGACTGAAATGAGGCATATTGAGAGAAGGTCATATTCAGAGAGAAAGAATACACAAGGTCAGATGAACAGTCAAACCATACAGACCAAGCAAATGGAGACTGTATCCACACCTGCAAACACTGCTGAGCTGAAAAGAGAAGGCAGTCAAACCAGCATTCGAGGGCTCGGACCAAGAAGACAATGGAGAGAATAATGTCCAATAACAGATTAATAATAATGCAAAACAATAATGGTGTCACCAATAATGAAAAGAATAATAATAATAATATTAATAATAATAATAGAGAGAATCAAATGCTGGCGGGTGATATAACAATAATAAAGGAACAATAATAATAATAGGGCTAATAATAATATTCATAATAATAATAATAATAATAATAACAATAATAATAATAATATTAATAATAATAATAATAATAATAATATTAATAATAATAATAATAATAATAATAATATAATAATAATAATAATAATAATAATAATAATAATAATAATAATATTATTAATAATAATAATAACCCAATATGGATTAAAATCCCAAAACAAAACTCTAGCAAATGGCTATCGCAGCTTCCGCTAAATGTCTGACAAACTTTAAGGATTTCAGTCTGTAGGATTAACACCTCAGGGATGAGAATCAAACAGGTAACATTCCGCAAAATTCGTTCAACCTTATAGACATCCAATACAGTTATATTGCACCACCTCAAAGTGGTATGTCTGGTGTGTTTGAATCGCAAACAGCTGAACCAACTTGTATTTACTTACGCTCCAACCCTGTCACTTTGTAACGCACTATGGTCATAGCCTCCTCACTGTCAGCTAGAAAGACTGGACCGAGTACAGAATGAGGCCATGAGACTCATACTCGGCTGCACAAAAGACACCTCGTGTAATGGCATGCGTTATGTCCTGGGTTTGCAGACTATGACTAGAAGATACAAAGTGGCACAGGTCAAGGCGCACAAAGCTATACACGACACCAAAGGAACGCTTCTCAAAAGAGGCCGCTCCTGGTTGGCAAAGGCTGAGGATTTAATCCAGCAGGTTTGTGCCCTGGACATGACCAGTTACAGAGAAGAATTGTAGACATACATGGAATCTCTAAGGTTGTCATCACACTCGGTAGGTACTGCAGGGATCAAATTCCTGCTGCCGTAGACACAGAGGTAAGGGAACTGACAGATCATCATTCAGACCCAGAAGATATCATCATCTACACAGATGGATCCGTGAAGCGCGGATCAAGGTCAGCA
Organism: Candidula unifasciata; assembly: GCA_905116865.2. Lineage (NCBI taxonomy): Eukaryota > Metazoa > Mollusca > Gastropoda > Stylommatophora > Geomitridae > Candidula > Candidula unifasciata. The sequence goes on from CAJHNH020001725.1 coordinate 113,414, forward strand.
TGGGCATACACAGCGCAAAGAATGGGAAAAACAATACAGGAGGACAGCGGCGCTTACCAGACAACCAAGTCAATCATGATTATGGAAAAAGCTGCTGCTTCTTTTAGAGCATTAACATAGGTATCCGAGCAAACAGCCACACAAACAGTAATTGAATCAGACTCCATGAATATGCTTCAGAAGATAGCAACAGACGGTATGCGCTCTGAGTGGGTAGAAAGGTTAGTTGCGTATCCTGTACAGGGCGTTACAGAACCAACCCCAACAGCTCCTGGCTGTTGTGTTGTTTTTCCAGGCAAATTTACGTCCAGTAGTTTGCATTGCTTACTGGACGGTCGGCTTTCTTGATACCACAGTCGAAACCAACGCAAGGCGCATGGCCCGGGGCTGGGATCGAACCAGGCACCCCGGCCTTACGAAGCGCTCGCATCGACTTAGCCACAGAGCCGACGAATGGGTAGAAAGCATTCGAAAATCGCACTTAACCTCCCTGACCTGGATCTACACACGTGGTCATGCGGGCGTAAAGGGAAATGAGCGAGCGGACCAATTGGCCAGCACTGCACTAAGGCATGTGGCAAGAAGCATGGACAGAGCAGATATTGTCAATGCTGTACGGACTGGGCTAGTGGATAATGAGAAATCCCTGACACTAACACGATTGCGTGACATATGAGTAAAGCATGGTGGAGCACGTCTATGCCGTCTTCGAGGTCGAGATAGGAGACAACAGAACCAGCTTCTCATGGAAACAATTAGTAGAGGTACTTTGGAGTGGCTGCTGCTTCGGAGGACTGAGCACGCATGGGAATGTCAAATGTGCAGTGACGTCGATTGTGATAAGATAACATAACATAAAATAACTTGGTAACGCATGTGTGCTTCAATACAACCCTTTCAACGGTTGAATGGGGTTTTGGGATATTTATCTGGGGAATCCTTATCCGTATAGTGGCTCTTCCAGCCACCGGGTGTTAAAGGCTCTGTATGCAGTCCTAGAAAGGATAAACTTCACTCACTCAAAAGAACTTCCATTCGATTGTCCTTAACCGCGCAGGACTACAGGCTATATCTAGCCTGCATAGCTGATGCATATTCCTCAATTATGAATTTTTTGTAGGTTGATACGGGTATCTGGGTTTTGCCTTTTCATTATGACATCTAGCATAGGACTCTTGAAATCTTGATGAGACCTTTAATCAGCAGTCCGTAGAGGGCAAGAACCGATTTACAAACCCTTTCATCTCTTTGTATCCAGTCTTTCTCATCTGAGGTCTTATGTGGCTTTTTGCAAAGCTAAGATTTGAAGAAAAAAATTCGTCACAGCGGTTGGAGTATGTCCGTAAACGCCCCGTCTCTAACTTCAGCAGCCTGTGCAGTCCCAAAACTAGAGGTACCGCTTGTGAGCTGCTTATATTAACGTCTTGCCTCTCCACTGAACATTGAGTGTCCAGCCGACCACAGCCAGCTTCAGCTGAGGGGCCGTGCTGCTGACGTCACCGAGTCGGGCTAACGATGCGTTAACGCATCGTTCGCCCGACCCAGTGACGTCAGCAGCAGGGCCCGTCAGTTGGAACCGGTAGTGAGTTGAACCTGTGTTACACCTAAAAACATCATTCTTCCAGGAACGAATAATCTGTTTGCTCTTCCGCTTTTTAATCCTCTGCGAACTGTTTTATTTTGAATAGCCTCCCCAGGTCATTGATTATTCTTTTCTGTCTTCGTTTTCTTCTCGTTCAGCGGCTGCATACTCCGGCAGATTGTTCTGGTTGTTCGCCCACCTTTGGAATTTAGTCTTATTCCAGAGCCTGAGTGTTGTGTGCATACGCGATTTACATATCTGGCTTTTTTTAATGAATTCTATTGGTTCCTTGCCCAAACAAACATGTCTTAAGAGTCGACTCATTGGATGCATCCTTTAAAGTCATAGTAGATCTGCTTGGGAGGCGAGGAACCAACAGTCTGCATACAAACAAGCCAAATATGCAAACATGTATGGACCATAGACAATAAAAACATAGCCAGGATTAATGAGAAAAAGGGGTTTTGAAAGATGTGTTTAAAAACAACAAACACAATAACACAATAAGGAGACAAACACTCATTTGTGAACATTTTCATTTCTTCTGAGTTCATTTTTAGTGCTTCATTGTGCTTTGAAGAAAAACGCCTCATTTGTGTAACATTTTCATTCTTTGTAATAGAACAGAAAAGAGCTATCAGTTCATTTTTAGTGCTCATTGTGCGTTTGTAAGTACCGACAAGATAAACGCCACACATAGATAGAAACACTGGCTACAAGTACAGACAAAAGACAGACAGACAGTTTCCAGACAGTCAGACAGACAGACAGACAATAGACAGACAGACAGACAGAAACAGACAGAGCTATCAAGGATAGGATAGATAAAAAGAAATAATTCAAGATAAATTATAGATAGATAGATAGATAGAAAGATAGTAGATAGATAGATAGATAGATAGATAGATACATAGTAGACAGACAGACCGACAGACAGACAGACAGACAGACACACAGACAGACAGACAGACAGACAGACAGACAGACAGACAGACAGACAGACAGACGGACGACGGACGGAGGACAGGACAGACAGACGGACGGACGGACGGACAGACAGACAGACAGACAGACAGACAGACAGACAGACAGACAGACAGACAGACAGACAGACAGACAGACAGACAGACAGACAGACAGACAGACAGACAGACAGACAGACAGACAGACAGACAGACAGACAGACTGACAGACAGACTATAGACCGATAGACAGGCTGAGGCGACCACAGTCCGAATGATAGCAGGACAGGCAGGACAGGCAGACAGACAGACAGACAGACAGACAGACAGACAGACAGACAGACAGACAGACAGACAGAATATGGGTCATGTTGGGATGCCAGTAAAAAAAGATCTGTATTAAACAACATTGAAATTTAGATATACCAATAAAGTGAAGCAAACACTTTGACAAAACAATTGTTGTCTATAAGAATTTAAATATGAGAGTGAATGAAAAATACAGAATTTATAAAAATACAGTTTATTACGTACAAGAGCCGATGATAGAAGATTGGTTAGGCTGTGATCTGCAAGCTAATTTTATATTCCAGACATCAACAATCTAATTAAATATTATATATCCAGTTTGTTTCTTTCCTATTCACGCGTTGCAATTTTTAAAACGTGGCCTCCACTGCACAATTCATCAAAAGAGATTTATAAGAGTTGAAATGTAAATTAAAAAAGGCAATTTCGTTATAAATTTTCCTGTAATTTAATAAATTAATGTAAATTAATTGTTCCTTATTGTTGCTCTGACTTTTGTTCTGTCTTGTTTTTGTCGCGTTTCATTCCTTTGAAGGTGGATCTCCAGTCCTGTAATCCGTCTGTGAAGTAGCGGCTGAAGGAACCGAATCTTTCAGGACTGAATCCCAACTGACGCTTAATGAAGCGATCGCTTTTGGCAGACGGATAGCCGTTAAGTGCGTATGCTTTGTCAGGCCCCATACGTTTGACCCAGTCTTGCCAATCCTGGAAGTAAGCCTTGCCCGAGCCTCTGAAATCAGATGAAGGAGATATAAAGTTCTGTCTCTTCACGACGTCTTCCCAGTTCTGAAGGCCTGTATTTGTACTAGGTCCGTGGCCGAAACCAGCACCGCCAACGTCATAAAATCGCTTGGAGATCCAGTCATTCCACTGCTGGAACTGCCCTTTGTCCAGATCACTAAAGCCTGTAAATGGAGTTTTGGTTCCGAGACCTCGCTTGGCCATCCAGTCCTGCCATTCCTGGAGCCTGGATTTATCGAACAACCCGAAGTTATCAGCGCCAGAAGGGATGGCTAATCCTCTCTTGGCGAACCACTCATTCCAGTTCTGGAAGGTACCAGGAGGTAGCTGACCAACGTCCCAGTGGTGACCGTCAAGGTTGCGCTTTGCCTGCCAGTCTTCCCAGGACTGTAAGTTATCCGTAGCCGAGAGGTCGTGGTCAAAGAGACGGGATCTAGCTGTCTGGGTTCCTGGGTTCAAACACAAACTGGGGGTGATGAGACAGATAGCAATAGCTAGCCTGATCCAGTAAAGTGCCATTGTTGTGTAGTTGCAAACGCTTGATCTGAAAGAAAAAACAAATCAGTTAAGACCACGACACAGCAAGACATGGAGCGCTCTACTCACTAGTTCAGTGTAAATTACCTCATACAAATTATCGTTTCTCGTAGACTGGAATATTTCATTCAACACTATAAATTTTTGCAGAGAACACCAAAGAAAGGTACGGTTCCTGGAAGAAATTCTGTGTTTATCTGAGTACAGATTTGGCATCACAGCATTCACAACAAACTCATATTCCACCCTTCCCCATACACCCATGTTTTTTTTTTTTCCTCTTTCAAAAGCCTGCGAATAGTTTTCATACCGTACCCGTTATCCTCTAGTTAATTACTTGTCTTGCCCAGATCTGGCAGATCAAATCAATTGCATCTTTCTCTTCAGGTACATGTTCTCAGGATCTTTCATTTTACTTGTTACCTTCCCCCACAGGTGAGAGACCACCTCTGCCTTGTACAGTTGCAGTACACTCCCCAGTGGAGCCAGCCAAACCAACCTACCTTCCTGCTCATTGTCAGACAGTGAGACTCAGACAACCTGTGACCTCTGGACTGATGCGGCCTATTCCATACACAACCTGTGACCTCTGGACTGACACCGCCTATTCCACACATCACCTGTGACATCTGGACTGATACCGCCTATTCCATACACCACCTGTGACATCTGGACTGATGCCGCCTTTTCCATACACCACCTGTGACATCTGGACTGATACCGCCTATTCCATACACCACCTGTGACATCTGGACTGATACCGCCTATTCCATACACCACCTGTGACCTCTGGACTGATGCCGTCTATTCCATACACCACCTGTGACCTCTGGACTGATGCCGCCTATTCCATACACCACCTGTGACCTCTGGACTGATGCCGCCTTTTCCATACACCGCCTGTGACCGCCGGACTGATGCGGCCTATTCCATACACCACCTGTGACCTCTGAAATGATGCGGCCTATTCCATACACCACCTGTGACCTCTGGACTGATGCGGTCTATTCCATACACCACCTGTGACCTCTGGACTGATGCGGCCTATTCCATACACCACCTGTGACCTCTGGACTGATGCGGCCTATTCCATACACCACCTGTGACCTCTGGACTGCTGCGGCCTATTCCATACACCACCTGTGACATCTGGACTGATGCCGCCTATTCCATACACCACCTGTGACATCTGGACTGATGCCGCCTTTTCCATAACCACCTGTGACATCTGGACTGATGCCGCCTATTCCATACACCACCTGTGACCTCTGGACTGATGCGGCCTATTCCATACACCACCTGTGACATCTGGACTGATGCTGCCTTTTCCATACACCGCCTGTGACCTCTGGACTGATGCGGCCTTTTCCATACACCACCAGTGACCTCTGGACTGATGCAACCTATTCCACACACCACCTGTGACCTCTGAAATGATGCGGCCTATTCCATACACCACCTGTGACCTCTGGACTGATGCGGCCTATTCCATACACCACCTGTGACCTCTGGACTGATGCGGCCTATTCTATACACCACCGGTGACCTCTGGACTGATGCCGCCTATTCCATACACCACCACTGACCTCTGGACTGATGCCGCCTATTCCATACACCACCTGTGACCTCTGGACTGATGCCGCCTATTCCATACACCACCTGTGACCTCTGGACTGATGCCGCCTATTCCATACACCACCTGTGACATCTGGACCGATGCCGCCTATTCCATACACCACCTGTGACATCTGGACTGATGCCGCCTATTCCATACACCACCTGTGACCTCTGGACTGATGCCGCCTATTCTATACCAATAAACCTTCATGAGCATACTCTGCGAGTCCGATAATATGATGTTTGTTTGTTTTAGTATCCAGAAGCCATGAGTAGTTAACTCTTAGGCTCGGTATTATGGATATCGCAACCTTTTGGCCTTGATTCCATTGTAAATACCGTAAATCTGGGAGAAAATGTGGCTTTCCTGCCTACCCCCGGGAGTGATCCTGGACCACAAGGAGTTCGTCACCCGGTCTCCGCGCAATCTGGTTTAGCCAACTACGCTAGAGAGCCGGGCTTGATAATATGATAAAATATGTGGCTGAGATTTTCTCCACATCAGAAAATCGCAGTTAAAGCTTCAACTTCTAGTCTCAATGTGGATGTCGTTAGGTGCTCGGACATTCTGGTCTGGTTTTTTTAACAACATGGTAAAATACGTATAACACAGGAAAGTGAATATATATATATATATACCAATCATAAAGTTAAGATTCAGTAACAGATGACATAAAAGTACCATTCCGCAAAATTCTTCCTTATTTACATCTACTGTGTAAGTTTCTTAAATGGCCGAAGATTACTTCATAGACATCGGGTTCCCCAATAAAAATGTTTCACCGCAAAACAGGGTGTCTGAGATTCTTTCCTGGTGAATTCACATCCGAAAAAGGGCTCTTTAAGTCACTGAGTACCAATCTGTTAATCTGCCATTCCTAAGGCGAAACAGTTTTAAAAATACACACACACACACACACACAAGTAAACCTCACCTATACAACGGATGCGCATGCAAATTCAAATTCAGGAACAAGACTACAGTCCAAAAGTGGACGAACAACTTGAATTTGTCCCCAGAGTTTACAGCTGATAAAGAAGAAGAAGAAGAAGAAGAAGAAGAAGAAGAGAAGAAGAAGAAGAAGAAGAAGAAGAAGAAGAAGAAGAAGAACTTTTCAGATCATACAAAACAACACTCAAATCTTCTACAGTTGAGAATGCCCTTTCTTTATCACATAAATAAACAGATGGACATTTGATCAAAGTAACTTAATCTTCGTTTGAATATTCATCAAATAATTTTGACACCAGGTTAACTGCCGACACTGTCTGGATTAGTGCGTTTTCTTCTTTGATGTAGGTTTTTGTTGACATTTCAAATGTTAACGTTTTTGCCCAACTTTAAGCACGCGTCTCCAAATCAATCTGATATTATTTATAACAGAAGCCTGCTAATTATTGTTGCTCCCAGGCAAGTTATGTCACCTGATAATATTCCCAATCTTTTGAAGACAAAGACATGACCAGTTGTGACGTATTTATCTGTTTGATGTAGAACTTTACAAAGATAAGCGATCGATGGCGTCAGATTTGTGTTTGATCACGGGTTTATTATTTTGGAAAACATTTACTTTCTTGTCAACAGCACATATTTTATTACAGAGAGACACAATTTTACGGGGGTAGGGGTGTTCATACATTCTTATATTTTTTTTCAATTAAACAGATAACCCTGTTCAATCCCCACAGAAAGTAATTCCTAACGTTTGTAATACAGTGGAATTATGTATCAGATGTATTCATCCTAGAACGCGGAAGCTCGGGCAATTTAGGATTTTGCGTGACCAGGTGTGTAGATCCAGATGATGGAGGTTAACTGGGACTTCCGAATGCCTTCTACACATTCGGAGTGTATACAACTGCTAGTGATTTTCTGAAGCATGTCCAACGAGTCTGAAATGATTACTGCATGTGTGGCCGCTTGTTCTGCTATCCGTGCGAGTGCTCTGGAAGCAGCAGCTATCTCCATAAACACGCTTGACGTAGTTGTCTGGTAAGCGCCGCTATCCTCTTGTATTGTTGTTCCCATCTTCTGTGATGAACATACCCATGCTCAACTTGACCCACGCTTCACGGACGCATCTGTGTAAATGACGACGTCTTCAGGGTGTGAAAGCTGATCACTCGGCGCTCTAACCTCGGTGTCTACCTTGGCAGGTATCTGACTCCCGCGATACCTCCGTAGTGTTATGACAACCTTAGATAAATCATGGAAGTCTACCCGTGTATCTCTCCATTCTTTTGCCTCACTGATCTCTTCTGTGTCACATATTTGCTGGATTAGATTTTCTGCCTGGGCCATCCAGGAGGTGCCTCTTTTGAGGAGAATCTTATCTATCTATCTATCTATCTATCTATCTATCTATCTATCTATCTATCTATCTATCTATCTATCTATCTATCTATCTATCTATCTATCTATCTATCTATCTATCTATCTATCTATCTATCTATCTATCTATCTATCTATCTATCTATCTATCTATCTATCTATCTATCTATCTATCTATCTATCTGTCTGTCTGTCTGTCTGTCTGTCTGTCTGTCTGTCTGTCTGTCTGTCTGTCTGTCTGTCTGTCTGTCTGTCTGTCTGTCTGTCTGTCTGTCTGTCTGTCTGTCTGTCTGTCTGTCTGTCTGTCTGTCTGTCTGTCTGTCTGTCTGTCTGTCTGTCTGTCTGTCTGTCTGTCTGTCTGTCTGTCTGTCTGTCTGTCTGTCTGTCTGTCTGTCTGTCTGTCTGTCTGTCTGTCTGTCTGTCTGTCTGTCTGTCTGTCTGTCTGTCTGTCTGTCTGTCTGTCTGTCTGTCTGTCTGTCTGTCTGTCTGTCTGTCTGTCTGTGTGTATGTCTGGCTGTCTGCTTATCTGTCTGGATATTCATTCTTTCTCTCACCCGCCAGCCCATGAATCTGTCGGCCTGCCTCTCTATCTCTTGCTCTCTCATAGCTGTATAACCTTGAGTTGTCCCACTTACAGTGTTGAAACATATTTTTCTGTATTTCTGTCGTCTGTCTGTCACTTTTTCTTTTCCTCCGCGTGCCTGTCTTCTTTTTCTAGTATCGTCGTTACATTTCTTTCCTTCTTTCTTTCTTTCTTTTTTCTTTCTTTCTCTCTTTTTTCTTTCTTTCTTTCTTTCTTTTTTCTCACAAACTGTCCTTCTTTCTTTGTCTCTCTTATTTCTTTACTGTGTACGCTTTGCTTTCTTCCGTGATTTCTTATATATATATATATATATATATATATATATATATATATATATATATATATATATATGTGTGTGTGTGTGTGTGTGTGTGTGTGTGTGTGTGTGTGTGTGTTCTTGTTTTTCCCTTGTCCTCAATCTTCATTTTTTTTCAATACTGGCTTTCATTTGCCCCCCCCCCCCCACCTCTTTTTTTTTCATTGGCCCTCATCCCTTCCCTAAGATCTATACACCCAACGAACTATTGGTAATTTGCAGCGACACGCCCAAGTTCCATAATTCGTCCTAGTTACACTGCATCAGTCGCGTCCCCTCCCATCCCAGTTGTAATCTAATTTGCTCGGCACGGATCACTGATCTGACTGTTTTATCTCCCGTTGTCCACACTGTTTGCACAAGGAAACATCAAAAGCGCAACTTTGGGTTTGCGCCGGATAATCAGTTTGACATTTTAATTAAGATAAAGTCAATGTTCCACGTAAGCGATTATTTGCCTGAACTTCTAGCGTTCACAAACAGTAGTTGGGAAGTGTGGGTTCGTTCTTGCTTGAAAATGAAGGGAAATGAAGTCTGTTTGATTTAGAGACAGCATTAGAGATAGTCCGTTTGTCAGATAATATAAGCAATTAGAAACAAATTTTATGTAAATTAGTTAATATATAGTGTACAATCTTTCCCTCTCTCTCTTTCTTTCTCTCCCCCCCCCTCTCTCTCTCTCTCTCTCTCTCTCTCTCTCTCTCTCTCTCTCTCTCTCTAAGAGTTATACAAATATCCTCAAGCATTGTCTCATGACGTGAACAAAGTGATCTTTCCCTGACGTTACATATACAGATACCCTTTACTAACTGAACATCTGTTCTTTACTGCACCTCTCATCCCATTTGTTAAATGCACCTCATGACGCAGTGAAGTGTTATTTATCTTACTTGTCATAACACGTAACAAATCGCCTTCGTGACACAGTAACGTGTTCTTTATGTTACCCTTTCAAACCTTGTAACAAATCCCCTTCGTGACACAGTAACGTGGTCTTTGTGTTACCCTTTCAAATCTTGTAACAAATCCCCTTCGTGACACAGTAACGTGGCCTTTGTAACAAAACCTTGTAACAAATCCAATGCATGAAGCCGCAAAGTGTTCTTTTTGATACCTTTCATAACATGTACCTTTCGGTGATTGATTATGTACTTGGACCGCTTACATTCTCAAACAGTCAGATGAATAAACTAGAGCGCCTACAGAACGAAGCTATGCGAGTCGCATACAGAACGAAGCTATGCGAGTCGCATACAGAACGAAGCTATGCGAGTCGCATACAGAACGAAGCTATGCGAGTCGCATACAGAACGAAGCTATGCGAGTCGCATACAGAACGAAGCTATGCGAGTCGCATACAGAACGAAGCTATGCGAGTCGCATACAGAACGAAGCTATGCGAGTCGCATACAGAAACGAAGCTATGCGAGTCGCATACAGAACGAAGCTATGCGAGTCGCATACAGAACGAAGCTATGCGAGTCGCATACAGAACGAAGCTATGCGAGTCGCATACAGAACGAAGCTATGCGAGTCGCATACAGAACGAAGCTATGCGAGTCATTCTGGGTTGTACCAAAACCACCCAAGTGATGTGCATGCGATACATCCGTGGTCTGCCGACTGTTGGTAGGTTCAAGCTGCTGCGTGCGCAGTCCTATACCCGAGTAGCTGCAGACACAGATCCTCCTTTGCACGAAGCTCTGGAGGCAGTCGAGGGTCAGCGGCTGATAAGAGGGAAGTTATGGATGGCTCAGACAGAAGATACAACCAGACAGGTTTGCATCCTGGAGAACATTAAGTGAGGAGAGGAGTGTCAGCGGAACAGTCAGATTTGTGGGACAATGGTCAAGCCGGTGTGTTAGGACAGCTGAATGGTCACGCCGGTGTGTTGGGACAGCTGAATAGTCACGCGGGTGTGTTGGGACAGCTGAATGGTCACGCCGGTGTGTTAGGACAGCTGAATGGTCACGCCGGTGTGTTAGGACAGCTGAATGGTGTCACGCCGGTGTGTTAGGACAGCTGAATGGTCACGCCGGTGTGTTAGGACAGCTGAATTGTCACGCCGGTGTGTTAGGACAGCTGAATGGTCACGCCGGTGTGTTAGGACAGCTGAATGGTCACGCCGGTGTGTTAGGACAGCTGAATGGTCACGCCGGTGTGTTAGGACAGCTGAATTGTCACGCCGGTGTGTTAGGACAGCTGAATAGTCACGCCGGTGTGTTAGGACAGCTGAATGGTCACGCCGGTGTGTTAGGACAGCTGAATAGTCACGCCGGTGTGTTGGGACAGCTGAATGGTCACGCCGGTGTTTTAGAACAGCTGAATGGTCACGCCGGTGTGTTAGGACAGCTGAACAGGTTGTTCGTAAGAAACCCTAAAATCGGAAGGGTTGTTGCTGGTTACCAGGATGTTGAGCCACCGACAAAAGGAGGACCCACTGGGAGCTGGTGTCTGAACCCACTGCTGAGTTACAGAGACTAGAAAACGTTAGCAAGGCAGAAGTGGGGAACTGCAACAACCAACCTTCAACCCTGATTTCTCACTATGTGATTTTCAATTGTTATGATCTACTCATCGGCAAATGTTTCACACAGATGCAGATGTAATAAACAGGGTAAACACTCAGTTTAAAAAAAAAAAAAATTTCTTCTTCTTTTTTTTTTTAAATTTCCTCCTTTTTCTTGCTTGCTGCCTTCGCATCTACATAAACAAATGGACGCTGGTCTGAATGTCTGTGGCTACTTCTTTTCACGAGCCCATGTTGAATAATTCATTGTAAATGAGTGGTTTGTGTAATTCTACCATGCTTGATAAAGTTTCTTTTATGCTTTTGTAATAAAAAAGAAGGAACGAGTTTCAAATGAACGCTCCTTATATATTATCGAAATCAGCTTCACTGAACATTTGGCATTCCCATGCGTGCTCAGTCTTTCTGTGAAACAGCTACCACAAGACACTCACCTCTACTGATTATTGACATCATAAGCTGGTTACAGTAACTATTGAGACCAGGAAACATCTCTCTTTAACCAACATACCGCGACATTTGTACAAACAACAGTCACAAATCAGAATGCAAAACAGTACCAAAGCAGACAGAATATAATTGTCTTTCTTGCACTCTGGTTGCTTTTTTTTTTTACAAGACATAATCGTAATTTCAGAGAAACTGTGACCTACAGGAGAACAAACGACGTTATGTCTTAAATCAATCACGAAAGACGTGACGAAAAGGGGAAAAAAAGTACCACAAAAGACGCCGCTAAGAATCGGCGGAAGACAAATAATGAGACGGTCTACAACTTGTCTTTCATGTTCTGGGTAATTTCTCCCGGTGACAGTTCCCTGACATCACGTTTAGCTCGCTTTGTGAAGCCGTTTCCTGTCGTAGTTGGTTAAATTAAGCGCTAGCAATGGTTAGCAAAGTAGGCTTAGAATATTCCAACACCGGTTATCGAGGTAGATTAGCTTAGTTTTATCGTCCTTTTCAAAAGTTGTGCCCTCAAATTTTAACAAATGTTTCAAAAACTCTTACACGGCTCAACATAAAGTTTAGTATGCGGTCGTAGATTTCCTATGTCCTTACGATTTTGTAAATTTATAATTGCACAGGTGCTACAGTTTTATTTAAGCGGTGAATTTTTTTGATCACTAATAATTTGTGTGCCCCTAACATATTAGAATATACACGAACTAAAAACCACAAGCGGGAGATTGTTTTAGGAATCGATTCACTTTGCAACGATGCGTGGTGATTATTTTGATAGCATATTCTGTATACAATGAAATATTGTGTTCATATAACTCAGTTGGTTCACGCAAATGTCTTAACTCTATTAGCGCATTCACTATATCAGCCTGGTCACTGGCTTGTACGGCTTTCACAGTAGCCTTACCTGCAAGTCTATCAGCATGCTAATTTTCTTGTACCCCCATATGTCCTGGAAAGAAAATAAAACTAATCCTTGTCCGTCGTGAATTTCTGTAGAGCCACCAACCTCTGCCTTCGGACCCAGCCCTTTTCTATCTTCCTGAGCACACTCATCGAGTCACCGAGAAAACATGCCCCAATGAAAGTATGTGTCTCTAGCCATGTTACTGCTTTAGTCACAGCCATGACCTTCCTAAAAAGTTTATGAACTCACCACAGCGTCTGTTACAGTAGCACTGGGGGAGGGGGTGGTGGGGGGGGGGAGGCACGAGGCATGGAAACAGAGTGGCTGTACTAGGTGCCGAAATAAAACTGCATCTAATTCTCAAACGTGTAATTCGTCTTCTGGTTTCTTTGTGACAGCGAAAAATTTAAACATAAAGAGAAGCAGATGGAGACAGTTTGATAGCATGATATTAATGATCACCGGCATCATTATTTCAGACTTTCCTTAGTCAACTAAAAAGACCCTTAAGATTATAACAACATTTCAGCCTCGATGTGGATACAAACTACAAACTTATGTGTAGACAGGCAGGCAAATCAATCGGATGTGCTACTGAGGCTCCCCACCCCACCTCCCCAGACACACACACACACACACACACACACACATACACGCATAAAGTGGAAAAAAAAAAAAAGTGGAAAAAAAGGGGGGGGGGTCTATTTAATTTCTTGTTTGTAATAATACAATGACTAAGATACTAGAACAAATCAGGAATACATGTGTAATGCGCTGTCTCCTTAAGGTCACTAGCAACACAAGCAGAGACAGTGTCAGCATTATAGAGAAATTTGGAATAAGACCATGTCTGGGTTCTACTTAGAAGCAAAGAATGAATTTGTGCGGGCGTATAGCGAGAATGCAGTCAGACTTAATTGAATATGAAGCTGTTTTACAGCAGAAGATTTGGGAGGAAGGCGAGTGGAAGACCAAGGAAGAGATGGATAAATGGTGGAACTGAAACCCGTAGAAAGATAAGCAAATCCGCCATCCAAGCCACCCGAGAAGTGCATGACAAGTATCGAAAACCCAATTCCCTGAGCTACAAACTGGTAACAGAAAGTCGATAAAAGAATAAATAGTAGTAGTAGTAGTACTAGTTGAAGTAGTAGATGTAGCAGCAGCAGCAGCAGCAGCAGCAGCAGCAGTAGTAGTAGTAGTAGTAGTAGTAGTAGTAGTAGTAGTAGTAGTAGTAGTAGTAGTAGTAGTAGTAGTAGTAGTTGTTGTTGTAGTAGTAGAAGTAGTAGTAGTAGTAGTTGAAGTAGTAGATGTAGCAGCAGCAGCAGCAGCAGCAGCAGCAGCAGCAGCAGTAGTAGTAGTAGTAGTAGTAGTAGTAGTAGTAGTAGTAGTAGTAGTAGTAGTAGTAGTAGTAGTAGTAGTTGTTGTTGTTGTAGTAGTAGAAGTAGTAGTATTAGTAGTAGTAGTAGTAGTAGTAGTAGTAGTAGTAGTAGTAGTAGTAGTAGTAGTAGTAGTAGTCGTAGTCGTAGTAATAGGAGTAGTAGAGTAGTAGGAGTAGTAGTAGTAGTAGTAGTAGTAGCAGTAGTAGTTATTATTATTAGTAGTAGTAGTTGTAGTAGTATAAGTAGTAGAAGTAGTAGTAGTAGTAGTGGGAGTAGTAGAGTAGTAGTAGTAGCAGCAGCAGAAGAAGAAGAAGAAGAAGAAGAAGAAGAAGAAGAAGAAGAAGAAGAAGAAGAAGAAGAAGAAGAAGAAGAAGAAGAAGAAGAAGAAGAAGAAGAAGAAGAAGAAGAAGAAGAAGAAGAAGAATTACGATATGTAATATTTCTTACCTTTTCTTTTAAAAAAAAGCTATTATGCATGCACTCACTCACACATACATATAATATATTAAACCAAAAAAAAAGAATATTCACTGGAAATCCCAGAATGAGTAAATTTACGTAATCTATGAAGAACTATTTCCTGTTTTTGAGAGCCAATCAGAAATATTATTTGTACTCTTGGATTAATGCCGGCTTCCGGTACCTTCAAACAACTACCATGTGTAGGAAAGAAAACTATTAGCTATTGAAGAATATGTCATACGACGTTTGTAATGAGGATAATTGGCTGTCGTCTACCGGAAGTTCATTTATCCTTTTGCTTTCCTCGGGATCAGACAGCCCTGTTATTGTTTCTGATTTCTTGCCGGCGGCCTTAATGAAATGCTAGGAAAGAAATGCCGGGTGCGGAGGCTGCAAATTATTGGGTAGGTGGAAATAGTCGGGACGGGAAAGAGTCAGTGTCATAGAGGATTCTAGTTGGTGGCAATATGTAGGTAAAATTCTGTGAAGTTACAATGTTACCTGGCAGCTGCCGTGGTGTAGCGGCTAGAGTCTCACCTGCAAATTTGAAGGTTGTGCATTCAACTTCGAACGGAGTCTGCCATTTTTTGTATGTGTGTTACTTAACATGACTTCAGCTCCCTGGTCAACTCAGCTCTACACGGGTAACAGGTAAAAGCCATGGGAAGTGAAGGCGGTCGGTATGATGCTAAAGATATCACCCACGCAGTGCACATTAGTGCATTTATTTTAGGTCTTCAAATATCCATACATCCAAATGTGTGAAAAGTGATCCTGTACTTTGACTGTATTACCTGAGGTTCAAGTGGCAGCACGTGAGTTAGAGAGCTTCAGTCTCACCAATAGTCCTCCAAACAACACAAGCTCGGGATCTTGTCACAATTCACCTGCATGTCCCCGCCCAAGTCCTTTGTTTACGCCTTCAGTCACCAGTCGTAATGAAGTGCCCCCTGTCTCGTCGTTCAAGATCTTCGTGCTCTATTACATTCTTTCATAACCTTTGGCGTCTAGTGTTGCTGTGGATGTTTAGGACATAGAATATTCTTCTTCTTCTCGCAGTCACCGGCTGTAAACTCCGGTGCAAAGTTATGGGTGTTCATCCACCTCCAGACTTTACTCTTGTTCCAGAACCTGAGTGTTGCATGCACATCTGTTTTACAGTTCTGACTTATTTGCATGCAGACTCTTGGCTCCTTGCTTC
>CAJHNH020001725.1:134336-147205 GCA_905116865.2 Candidula unifasciata
CAATGTGCAAAGACGTCGATTGTGATAAAGCAGTATAACTCCCCACAAAATATAGATATCTTCTTTCCTTTAAAAAAAAAAAAACCTTACAAGTGCTCTGTGTAATTAACCCTGGTCTGTTTCTCTTTTAAATTTTATTGTTTACGCTTGCTAGATATTTGCTCATCATTTAAAATGCGGTGGTTTATGTATTTTGCTTTGTTTATTCGGGTGGTTTCAGAAAAACGGTGGTAATTAGGGCGTTTTGGTTATAATCAGTTCTGTTATGTATTTTGTAACCCACATTTGTCTGCTCCTTTTTGTATTAGTTTTTTCCTGTTTTTAGTTTCCTGTTTATCATTTGTTTTAGTTCCTGTGGCTAAAACAATGAGAGATCTTTTTCTTTTTGCTGCAGATATCACTCGCCTCCATTCATCTCTTTTATTGGTCTTATCTTCCCCGCTGGTGACACCAACTGTTTGTAGATCTGTCTGGATACCTCCCCGTCGTCCTCCTGTCCTGCCCGTTTTGATATTCTTTGCTCAGGTTTGACCCACTCCTCTCCTCGCCCAAGTCCGCACATATGTCTAACTGTGTCCTCAGCTTGCGCCATCCAAGACCTTTATCTTTTCAGTCTGTAACCTTTAGCTCTACCCAGGGCTTCATGCAGGAGATGCTTCTCGTCTGTTGCTACTCTGAGATATGATTTTGCTTACAGAACTTTGAGCCTGCCTGCAATAGTAGGCAGTGTATACTGCATACATACTACCTGGGTATCTCTTGTACATCCCAGAATTACTTGCATAGCTTTATTCTGCATGCGTTCAAGTTTCATCGGCTGACTCTTTGATATGGTGAGCATGCCAAGACCATAATCTATCACCGACAGGATCACATACTGGAACATTGTGAACAGCATTCTTTGTCCCATGTCCATTACTGTCATAATATTAAGAGCATTCAGTCATTTTTGACATTTCATCACAACTACCTCCATGTGATACCTATAGGACAGGCTTCTATCGAAAATGGTACCCAGGTACCTAAATTTGCTTTTTCTTTCAATGTTACTGTTATTAGATGTCAGGCTTGGAAAACTATATATATATATAGAAAGAGATCCGATGAATGATGTAGTTATTATCACGTCGGTTGCCTTTATTTCCAAGGACATTTTTAGGTACCCATTGTAGGCTGGGTTGAAGTGGGAAAAGAGGCCAATTATTAAAAAAAAAAAATAGTGTAGATTGGAACCTAAAACCCTGGAGCCTCTGCGCCAGTACAAACATATTTTTAAACAAAAAAGTAAATTGTCTTTTTTGTTAACCCCTCAAATTCTCAGACCCAACTCCTCCCAAATTATGACGTAACCCATGTTGCAGTATAATTATACATAATGTAATTCCTCTTGTATTGTAATTACATTTAAGAGGTGTCATTAAACGTTATTTTCGGTTATCTTGCTATCATCTCTATATATCATTTGTGTGTGGGGCATCCATATATTATATTTGTTAAGGGTGACCATATATTTTGAATGTTTGGAGTATCCATATGTTTTCTTTGTTTATGATATCATATGTTTTGTTTGTGTAGAGAAGCCATTGTATGCATAAAGTATCTATATATTTTATTTATAAGAAGTTTCTCCGTATATTTTTTATTATGAAGTATCCAGAAAAAGAAAAACAGAAGCAGCAGCAGCAGAAAAAGAGAAAGAAGAAGAAGAAGAAGCAGAAGCAGAAAAAAGAAGAAAAGAAGAAGAAGAAGAAGAAGAAGAAGAAGAAGAAGAAGAAGAAGAAGAAGAAGAAGAAGAAGAAGAAGAAGAAGAAGAAGAAGAAGAAGAAGAAGAAGAAGAAGAAGAAGAAGAAGAAGAAGAAGAAGAAGAAGAAGAAGAAGAAGAAGAAGAAGAAGAAGAAGAAGAAGAAGAAGAAGAAGAAGAAGAAGAAGAAGAAAGAAGAAGAAGAAGAAGAAGAAGAAGAAGAAGAAGAAGAAGAAGAAGAAGAAGAAGAAGAAGAAGAAGAAGAAGAAGAAGAAGAAGAAGAAGAAGAAGAAGAAGAAGAAGAAGAAGAAGAAGAAGAAGAAGAAGAAGAAGAAGAAGAAGAAGAAGAAGAGAAGAAGAAGAAGAAGAAGAAGAAGAAGAAGAAGAAGAAGAAGAAGAAGAAGAAGAAGAAGAAGAAGAAGAAGAAGAAGAAGAAGAAGAAGAAGAAGAAGAGAAGAAGAAGAAAGAAGAAGAAGAAGAAGAAGAAGAAGAAGAAGAAGAAGAAGAAGAAGAAGAAGAAGAGAAAGAAGAAGAACAAAGAACAAGAAGAACAAAAGAAGAAGAAGAAGAAGAAGAAGAAGAAGAAGAAGAAGAAGAAGAAGAAGAAGAAGAAGAAGAAGAAGAAGAAGAAGAAGAAGAGAAGAAGAAGAAGAAGAAGAAGAAGAAGAAGAAGAAGAAGAAGAAGAAGAAGAAGAAGAAGAAGAAGAAGAAGAAGAAGAAGAAGAAGAAGAAGAAGAAGAAGAAGAAGAAGAAGAGGAAGGGGGGGGGGAAGATAGGTAGGACAAAAGAAGAAATGTAGATAGAAAAAGAAAAAGGGAGAAGAGGGAGTGAAGAAGAAGCGACAAGAAAGTAAAAAAAACTAAATGTCCCTGAACTATTCACTCAAGAAGACAACGACACCCTTACCATTTCCAAGTTACAAACGTACTTTAGCAACGAGAACAAAGACCAGCTTCGTGTTTTTTTAGTTATTAATCAAATGAAAGCGCGGGAACCCGCAAAATTGATGTCATCAGTGATACTGGTTGTGAAGACGTTTCAGAGTGGAGCCAGGAAATAAGGAAACAAGATATGTAACTCGGGGCTGTCTTGTCGACTGAAGATGGCGTTTGTGGCTAACAACTTGTTTCCCACATGTTTACTTCTTGCAGTCTTATTTTTCAGCTACTTCCAATGTTGTCAAGGGTTTCGAAAACATGCGTTTGTGGCAGACATAAATATATTTATGTAGCACGTCCTTTACAGAAAGTCGCTCTCATTAAGGTCTGCCTGAAAGAAACTCGGTCTCCCGGCAGGCTTCCTCCCTCGTGCACTTTCACATCCAAGATGTCCCTTACTCACTGTGTCCCTTTTGTGGAGGTCAGCCCCTGCCCCTCCTTCCTTGTACCATGTCTTACGTTATTATTATTATTATTATTTTAAACCAGCCGTCTTGTCGCCTGATATGGCCAATGTCCTCTTTACAATATTTATACATCAGTGTACCAGTCTGTCCCTGGTCTCATAGCTGGTTGCTCTGCTCCCTGTTATTCTTCATGCGTGTACTCTTGTCAATAAAGAGGGATCCTTTTAACTGTAGCAGGTGTACGATACTAGATCATATTTTTCGAGGATCAACAGGCATTCGATTTGTAATGTAGTAAAACAAATTAGACGCATTTACAGGACTCTATAGTTTGTTTGTTTGTTTGTTTTAGTATCCAGAAGCCATAAGTTGTAAACCCTTAGGTTCGGTATTATGGATATCGCAACTTTCGACCTTGATTCCATTGTAAATACAGTAAATCTGGGAAAAATATGGCTTTTCTGCCCACCCCCCGGGAGTGAACCCGGACCACAAGGAGTTCGTCACCCTGTCACCGCGAAATCCGGTTTAGCCAACTACGCTAGAGAGCCGGGCAAAGGACCCTATAGAACCAGCCCAACAGTTTTGGCTGAGTGTGATTTTACTAGGCAATTTTACTTTCAGTAATTTGCCATTGCTTTCTCAACTGTCAGTTCTCGATGCCGCTTTCGAAACAACGCTAAACGGCCTGCTGCCAAACTGCTTGCAGTTGGGATCAAATCTAGCACTTTGGCATTACGAAATGTGTTCGCAACGCTTAAACCACAAACGCAGACGACTGGGCATAACATTTACTTCCGGTACCTGTTTGGCATTTATTTTAGACCCGGTTGACATGGAAGCGAAAATCAATTTTGTGTTGTTGCCAGATCTACCGGACGTGGATTGAAACTAAATACTTTCTTGTCAACAGGCCAGCATCGCTATTCAGTATAATATAGAAAAGTATATGAAATCTATTCTTTTCCACACCTTTAGTCCTAATGGGCATATACGGCTAGAACCTATACTTTATGGACCAATTTGTACTCGGTGGGTGATGTAGTCAACACAACGCCAGTCACCTTTATTTCCCACGACTTTACCTGGTACCCATTTAAGGTTGTGTCGACCTGCGAGCCAAAGTCATTTTTGAAACCATGGAAGTCCAGCGCTGTCAAGATCTGAACCCACGACCTACGGATCTGCAGGCAAGTGTCTACCAGTTAGACCACTGTGGCTCTCCATAATAAAGAACTGAATCACCAGATAAAATATGAACACTACTGTACTCGGGACATTCCCACACCCGCTATGTCCCCCTCCTCAGTAGCCAACGAAAAGTTCACCAACTGTTTGTGCCAGTTGTAACCTGGTTTAAAGTTCACATACTGTTAGTACCAGGTGTAAGCTGGTTAAAAGTTCACATACTGTTAGTGCCAGGTGTAACCTGGGAAAAAGTTCACATACTGTTAGTGCCAGGTTTAACCTGGGATAAAGTTCACATACTGTTAGTACCAGGTGTAACCTGGTTAAAAGTTCACATACTGTTAGTACCAGGTGTAACCTGGTTAAAAGTTCACAAATTGTTAGTGCCAGTTGTAACCTGGATTAAAGTTCACAAACTGTTAGTGACAGTTGTAACCTGGGATAAAGTTCACAAACTGTTAGTGCCAGTTGTAACCTGGGATAAAGTTCACATACTGTTAGTACGAGGTGTAACCTGGAATAAAGTTCACATACTGTTAGTGCCAGTTGTAACCTGGGATAAAGTTCACATACTGTTAGTGCCAGGTTGTAACCTGGTTAAAAGTTCACATACTGTCAGTGCCAGATGTAACCTGGTTGAAAGTTCATTTGTCTTTTCCAGTTTCGCTGAAAATTGCCCAGACGTCAAGCGCAGAAAAGAAATGATGTCAAAGTGTAATGAAAATTTATCTTTTCTTATGCATCAAAAAGGTGTGCATGCATTGGAATATGAACTAATATACTATAAACAGTTTCTATAAAACTGTGGCTTAGGCGTTGCGAAAACGCTTTGCAATCCCAAGGTGCCGGTTTGATCCCAGCTGAGGGCGATCTGACATCAGACCGCATAGCGTAGGTTTCGACAGTAATGTCGAGAGAGGACCGGTCAGTAGCAATGGCAAACTACTAAATGTTAAATTCCCAATGAAATCATGAACATCTTGGTTCTGCAAATTTCTATAAAAAGGATACTTGACTAACTTTTCAAGACGCATGTCTGGCTAATTTTGATAACGCATGCATTTAACAATGGCAGCATAGGAAAGTAATCGAAGGTCAGTTAAACGGCAACTATAAACAACATACAGTGGTCATTTGAGACATTGAGACATAAATGAACGAAGGGGGGAGCGGATAAAAACAAGAACAAACCTTATGTTCAAACAGTTTAGAAATGGGCACGTAGGTACGTTTTGCATTATGCTCTTTCTATACATTATCAAAAGCATCAAAATATTTGGCTCTCCTTGCAAATCCGGACGAGGGTTGGACGCGGGCTGGACGACTTAGGTCAGTTTAGTGGGAGTTCTCTCCCGTGGCCGCTTCCGAAACAAGTAGCAGAAAAAGTCCACGAAACAAATGACATACTTACCTATCATCATACGGTTGCGTGTAAGGTTGCGTACGGTTGCGTTTAGGGTTGCGTAGCCGTCATACGGTTGCTTGAAGGGTTGCGTTGTAATCATACTGTTGCGTGTTGGGCTGCGTAGGGTTTAGGTTAGGGGTTTTGGTTTTGGGTTAACGTTAGGGTTAGGGTTAGGGGTAGGGTTAGGGTTAGGGGTTAGGGGTAGGGTTAGGAGTAGGGTTAGGGGTTAGGGGTAGTGTTAGGGGTTAGGGTTAGGGGTTAGGGTTAGGGGTAGGGTTATGGTTAGGGTTGGGGTTAGGGTTAGGGTTAAGAGTAGGGTTAGGGGGTAGGGTTAGGGGTTAGGGTTAGATGCGAAAATTTTTATGTAGGAGGTCGAAATAGTGGCCGACAATCTGATGCTTGTGGGAGTGGCGCCACTGAAAGTCTGCCAAATATGACGCCAATAGCGGGCGGCTGGTGCCCAATCGGTGGCGAATTGTCCGTGTCAGTAGCATCCACCGTCCGTCGACTGTTTGAGTGTGTATGTGACTGTGCGCGATTATAGGGAACTACGGCGTTAAAATTGTCACATCTAACGCTAAACCTAACCCTACCCCTAACCCTAACTCTAAACCTACCCCTAACCCTAACCCTAACCCTAACCCCACCCCTACCCCTAATCCTAACCCTAACCCTAATCCTACCTCTACCCCTACCCTGAACCACGCAAATTTATCAGTCATTAAAGCATACAGATCGGCAAAAAAAAAAAAAAAAAACCAGATATCCCCGCAGTGTCAAAAAAATAACCCAGATCTGGGGGACACACCCAAGCATTGGCAGCCCCGATGTCGACCTCACTGTCTTGTTTGATTCGTCACTTTTTCCGCTACTTGTTTCGAGTGCGGCCAAGGGAGAGAACTCCCACTAAACTGACCTAAGTCGTCCAGCCCGCGTCCAACCCTCGTCCGGATTTGCAAGGAGAGCCAAATATTTAGTACAAGCACTGGAATGTTTACATTTCTAACTACAATAAATCGTAGTGGTTGTTACAAATCTAAGGAAAATGGGCGCTATTAAAAAAAAAAAATTTTTTGTCCTCTATGGTGGCATGGAATCTGTGCTCAAATAATATTCGAACAGTTTTCGATTGTACGTATAGTGACTAGTGGTATTTTTGATCTGTTGTCTCCACAAAGGAAATACCCCACGGGAGTCCTTGTCATTTGGTTATTTTCGCGTTTGTTTGAAGAGTATGTTACATCTGTCCGTAAGGAAGACCAGATGCGATGTTCGCGGTCAAGAGTCTTGACTTCTGCAAGACTAAGTTCACACCAGAGAATCCACGACCAGCCCACATAATTCACACCGCCTCACTGATTTCACAGACTTCTAAATGCACGTTAAAGTATTACTGAAAGAGCTAGCACGTGATTGTCACACATCGTGCAAGAGACCAAATCACACACTCGGGTGTTCTCATAGGCGCGCTTGCACACACACACACACACACACACACACACATACACACAGATCTTATTTCAAATCTATCATCATCATCATCATCGTCATCATCATCATTATTTTGTTGTTCTGTTATAGGTCACATCTCTTTAGCATATTCCTTCATTACGTTCTTTCACGAGCAGTTATTTTTCATGTCCAATGTGGCGTCGTCCCTCGGCTATGACCAGGCCTATCAAAGTTCATCACAAATTCTGCTCTATTTCGACCAGTTTAGAGACTCCAGCTACTGTCTTCGGATCCAGCGCCTCTCTACTTCCTGAGCATTCTCGCTGAGTCACTGAATTATATCTAGTATATATATATATATATATATATTGATTGTACTGTTGTGCCTTTATATGTCAGATAGGGCTCACAGCCTGTTTCTCCATTCCGTTCTGCCCTTTACAATCATTTCATTATCATGGATGTAATCGAATAAAGCCCCAATGGCTTCTGTCAGGAGCGTCGCACAGGGGGGGGGGGGGGGGGGGGGGGGGGGGTGGGAGTATGTTGGGGTTGTGTTTTTTTTTTGACGTGCTCGTTTCTCAGTATATAAATTATATATATATATATATATATATATATATATATATGTGTGTGTGTGTGTGTGTGTGTGTGTATGTGTGTGTATGTGTTTGTGTGTATATATAATCGTATACTTGAATGCATGTTTGTGGATATGTGTGTCTGTTTGCCTTTACATATCCATACACATATATCTGAATAAGTAGCTTGGAGTTCCAGATTTTGCTGAGGAATTGGAAGGCTGGTGTTGCCTGTTTACAAGCCTATCCTAATTGTATTCTTTGTTTTTTCCTAGAGACCTTTTTAAAGTAATTGTCAGAGGAGAGTTCTGCGAACATTTTGACAAAACAAGATCCCAGATGAAGTATTGAGG
Organism: Candidula unifasciata; assembly: GCA_905116865.2. NCBI lineage: Eukaryota > Metazoa > Mollusca > Gastropoda > Stylommatophora > Geomitridae > Candidula > Candidula unifasciata. Next base: position 142,402 of record CAJHNH020001725.1, read on the forward strand.
AGAAAGGAAGAAAATGTTTCTCACTATCAAACATTATCCACAGACGAAGACTGAGATGGCATAGATAGTTCTCAAGACACTTTGTCAAGGATAGATCTCTAGTGGGTGCCAGGTGAACAAATTAAACACATTCGTGCACGACTTAAGGAAACTTTTGAGTAGGAACCAGAAAGAGAAATTAAGAAATGTAAAGTGACGTGACATGAGAAACTATCGGCAAAAAAAAAAAAAAAAAAAAACAGCACAAAGACAGCAACGGAGATCACTTGTGAATGCCTTGGAGATCACTTGTGAATGCCTTAAGTGTCCACATTCTACAACGATATTGAGAAAAAGAACAAGATTTGTCTTGAGTCTTTTGTATCTTTCTGGTCATCGATGAAAGTGCCTTGGCATTGAAAGGTTCTTAAGGGAAGGCATTTTTTTACATAAATAAATTGTGTCTAAAATTAGAAGATAAGTTCTTTTTGAAGCCATAAGTATCTTTATGAGGAATGTGTTCGCATTGAAACGCGTTTCTATGACAGTATTTTTCAAACTTGAAAAGACATTATAAAGACAGAAATTACATTTTAAAATATTTGCATTTTGTTCGTATCAAAGTGTTTTGCTTTCTGTATGAGAATAAACCTTCGAATATAAATTTTTGAAATATAGATAATATTAGAAATATGTGTCTTTAAGGAAACCATGCGTAATGACAACACAACTCAATCTGTAACAAATTCATTGTCAACTCGACTAAACCTACTATCTGTTGATCCGGGGAATAAGTGCAGAAGAAAAATTAGAAGAAGAATGGGGGAGCAGAAGAAGAAGAAGCAGAAGAAGAAGACGAAGAAGCGTCAGAAGAAGAAGAAGAAGCATCAGAAGAAGAAGAAGAAGAAGAAGAAGAAGAAGAAGAAGAAGAAGAAGAAGAAGAAGAAGAAGAAGAAGAAGAAGAAGAAGAAGAAGAACAACAACAACAACAACAACAACAACAACAACAACAACAACAACAAGAAAGAAGAAGAAGAAAAAGAAGATGAAGGAGGAGGAGGAGGAGAAGAAGAAGAAGAAGAAGAAGAATAATAATAATAATAATAAGAAGAAGAAGAAGAAGAAGAAGAAGAAGAAGAAGAAGAAGAAGAACAACAACAACAACAACAACAACAACAACAACAACAAGAAAGAAGAAGAAAAAGAAGAAGAAGATGAAGGAGGAGGAGGAGAACAAGAAGAAGAAGAAGAAGAAGAAGAAGAAGAAGAAGAAGAAGAAGAAGAAGAAGAAGAAGAAGAAGAAGAAGAAGAAGAAGAAGAAGAAGAAGAAGAAGAAGAAGAAGAAGAAGAAGAAAAAGAAGAAGAAGAAGAAGAAAAAGAAGAATGAAAGGAGGCGAGGGAAAAAAAGGAGAATAACATATGCGAGCTAAAAGGAACTTCAATGCGTAATTTTGTAAACGCAATTATATTTATCCGGATGAAATATAACAAAAGAAAAAAATTGAGCGCTGAAAATTGCCGGAAATGTTGAGAAAGAAGAAACGGTTAAAACTGAAGCAAACTGAATTATGCTGCAAAGAGCCCAAGGGCTGCTAATACAGCCAAAGTGTAAAAAAAAGACAGTAAAAAACTTTCCAAAATGAAAGATGTCAGAAGATTAGACGCAATAAATGATGCTTACATTATTTGAAGTATGATGGCAGAAGGAAGAAATGATACAACCTAGCCAAATGGATTTTAGGAAAATAACATCATGGATGTATAGATGTTTCGTGGGTCTATAATGCAGAAAAATAACCAATAATATACTATGTGTAATTTAATTAAAATAACAACGCATCATCAGTGTTTACATTATCATCATTATCAACATCCCCACAGTTATCCTCCTTAATATCCTTATCAACATAGTCATCATTATCATTATCATGATCATTTTCAGTATCATCATCTTTATCAACTCCATCGTCATTACTAACCTCATCGTCATTGTCAACATCATCATCATTATAACATCGTCATCTTCATTATCAGTATCATCATTACCAGTATCATCCTCATTATCATTATCATTATCTTCCGCTTTATCATTATCAACATCCTCATCATTATCATCCTCGTTATCATTGTCAACATCATCATCATTATAACATCAATATCTTCCTTATCAACATCCTCATCATTAACCTCCTCAACATTCCTATCAACATCCTCATCATTATCGTTATCATCATCATTTTTAATACCATCATTATTATCAACACCGTCGTCATTATTAACACCATTTCATTGTCAACATCATCATCATTATAACATCATCATCTTCATTATAACATACCTTCATTATAAATATCATCTTTATTATCATTATCATCATCATTATAAATATCATTATCATTATTCCCCCTTTTCATCCTTATCAACATCCTCATCATTATGAATATCATCGTCATTGTCAACATCATTCTCATTATCGAGATAATAGTCATTACCAATGTTATCAAATATTGGTTGGTTGGTTGGTTAAAAAAAAAAAAAATGACAAGCTTTGTCCTTTTTTTAACTGCCTGATGGCCTATTTTTTTCAAGGACGGGTTATTTGCTATCTGAGTTTGAGTTTGTTTCTTTCGTGGCGATGATTTTCGCCTGAGTTTTAATTCCTTTGCTATGTTGGTTTCAGTAGGGAGTGGATGCTTGTACTAGTCCTGAAAAGGACTAGTAGAATATGCCTGGGGCGGCCTCGATCGGGTATGGGTGAGAGTGAGACTGGTTGTTGTTCAATCATGCCTGGCTGGTCAATCTGGTTGGCTGCGCTTCCTCGCGTCAGTGGGCCTAGCTTGTTCCACAGGAACTGGGTGTCATGGCGGCTTGGGTCATCAAATATTATCAGACTCATCGTCTTTATAGCATTATCATTATTGCCAACATCCTTATCATTATCCTCCTCGTCATCATTATCAACATAGTCATCATTATAACATCACTATCCTTATCAACATCCTTATCAACAACATTATCAACATACTCATCGTCATCCTCCTCGTCATCATTATCAACGTAGTCATCCTTATAACATCATCATCCTATCAGCATCATTATCAACATCCTTAACAACATCCCAATTAGTATCTGCCCCTGTTACTGCTAAGAAGCACATGATGCTATATACAAGACCCGACAGTTAGGTAATAGGACTCATTTGATTTTGGCCAGGACCAAAATGCCATCTATAAAACAAAGCATAGAATCCAAAGAGGCAAGCTTTGTCTATGACCTGGCAACTAGTCATCGCCACCCGATAAGCAGACAACAAACAACCCGCCATTTTGTTGACCTAGTAAGAGGTGCATTGTTACGTAATCATCATCGAGGCTAACATTAAATTCTGTTTAAAGCTCAGAAAAAGAGCCATTGAGATAGTTGCATTGATGCGACCAGTTTATGGGGGATAATTGTTCATCTCGTGCACAGATTTTCGGGTGGTATTTACGATGCAAAAGTGGTGTGGAAATGACTACTAATGCAACCAGACCGGGACGCCCAATTTCTGTTTGTAGTGATGACCTCATTGCAAAGTCAGAGAACGGATACAAGAATATCGCTGTTTTACTGTCAGAATAATGGCAGATAAATATGGTGTTAATAGAGAGACCATTCGTAAAATGTTAGCGCAAAATTTTTGGCAAGAAAAAAATTGCTTGCAGGTTTGTACCGCGTTCGTTGTCTAATGACCAAAAACATCAGCGGGTTAAGTACCCAAGAGACATCATCAAAACAGGAATTGTTGGCCCCAAAACAATTGTATGTTCTCAACCATCCACCCTTATCCCCAGATGTGTCTCCCTGTGATTAAGTTCTATTTATAACATTTAAGTTACCATTGAAACGACGCTTCTTAGACGATATTCGTGACATCCGAAGGGCTGTAACATCGGCCTTAGGGGCCATAGCACAGAAGAACTAAAGAGGTAATTCCACTGTTTGTTACATCGTGCTACTCACTGTCTCAATGCACAAAAGGCTTTCTTTGGATAAAATGCACATTCGATCTTCAAATGATGATTATTTTAATTTGTATGGAATTAATCTCATTACCTAATTGTCGGACATTGTACATTTAGGTCAGTCGGCATTCGTTCTGTGTCATGATAAACACCACACCAGAGACTTTTACTTCCTGGACATTTTTTAATACCCACTTAGACTGAGTCAGCCCAGTGCGGATAAGAACTTACGATCTTCAAGTGTGTAGCCACTTCTCTGTCGTAGCTCCTGTGTGAAGTTGTAGTGTCTTCAACCTTTCTTTTTTTTATTGATTAAAAGCACTAACTGACAATCCCCAGAGTGATGGCGTAACCTTGATTTTTTTCAACACAAGGCGAAAAAGGATGCTTCTATTGCATTTAAGCACGTTTTGATTCCGTCTGCTAGTGATGCACCCCTGTTTCGTACCCAGTAATAACCCTGTTCATGTTTTTTTTTCTTCATTTGCGTATCGACAGAGATGTTGCAAGGACAGGCCTAATCGGGTCATTTCGTGTTCGTCCGTCAATTGTCGGGGTACACTTTCTTATATTTCAATCAATCAGGCATTATGCTGTGTTCTGAACCATGTGAGAACCCGATTGCAGCTGCTACAGAGTCAACCGTTACTCCCTGTCACCTCTAATCATCTCCTCCATCCGCTGCACGAATGCGTCTATTGCAGTCTCAACGAAATGACCAGATAGGACTTCATCAATATTTTTACCCAGCTAGGCACCGCTTTACTGAATACACATTTGTCAGCATACTTTGTTCGAGTGTACACTCACAGGTACAGTCG
>CAJHNH020001726.1:0-67500 GCA_905116865.2 Candidula unifasciata
GCTTTTGTTGTACCCTTCCCCGGAGGTTTAAAAATTAGACTTCCCCATCAAAGTTTTAAATATAATATAAAATGACTGAAAACATGGTCCTATTTCTCAATTTTACCTATCTAACTTTGAATGAATCTCAAAAACACAGACTTTTTTTAAATTTTAGGCTTCCAAGGCCGTAAAAAAAAAAAATTTTTTAAAATTTTTTCCTGTTGGATCAACGTATAATAGTGCTTGGCAGTCATATTCTTTTAAAACCAAACACTTAGTACCTATGCCGAATCTCACAAATATACTATATTTTCTCTTTTCAATCACACATTTCTAAAATGAGCACGCCTTGATATCGAGACAAAAAAAACTCGAAGGAAGTTAGTAAATTGGGCGGTCTGTGTTTTCATTACCGGTCAGTGGTAAGATCTACAAACCATCACCTTTAGCCACGAGCCTACCGATGGGCGGTACGGTTGCAACAAATTAGCACGTAATGCGTTTTCTGGGACTCAAAGATTTAAATGATAAAGAAGAAAGAATAATTGTAATACACTGGTAGTCAACAGTTATAACAGAAAGAAGATAGTAATACACTTAATAACTGGTATCAAACAGTTATAACAGAAAGAAGATAGTATAACACTTATATAACTGGTATCAACAGTTATAACAGAAAGAAGATAGTAATACACCTAATACACTGGAATCAACAGTTATAAGAGAAAGAAGATAGTAATACACCTAATACACTGGAATCAACAGTTATAAGAGAAAGAAGATAGTAATACACCTAATACACTGGAATCAACAGTTATAAGAGAAAGAAGATAGTAATACACTTAATAAACTGGTATCAACAGTTATAAGAGAAAGAAGATAGTAATACACCTAATACACTGGAATCAACAGTTATAAGAGAAAGAAGATAGTAATACACCTAATACACTGGAATCAACAGTTATAAGAGAAAGAAGATTGTATGTCACTGGCATCAGCAGTTATAAGAGAAAGAAGATAGTAATACACCTAAAACACTGGTATCAACAGTTATAAGAGAAAGAAGATTGCATGTCACTGGTATCAACAGTTATAAGAGAAAGAAGATTGTAATACATTGGGCGCATTCTAAGATAGAGCTAAGAATCACAAAACAGGTAATGAACTAGGAAATAAATAGATATCTGTGGGAAGAATTTTTATGAGAAGGTTTGGACTGGATTGGTGAATAAAAGTTAAAAAAAAAATACTTAAAATAAGCTTAATTGATAATCAAAAGGTTTTTCACACAGCTCAGGATGAAAGTTAACTGCATTGATCAAATAGGTACTGATAAAACACATATAAGAATTCTTACTAACTTACCTTGAGAGCATCAGTCTCATTCGTCTAGGGGTGTGATTCTTGCTTTGGATGTGAGAGGCCCTGGGAGCCGTCATGGTGTACCATGCTGACATGCAGATCCGAAGGTCGTGGGTTGTCTTGACAGAGCTGAACTTTAAAAAATAAAATGACCTTGGCTACTAAGTCGACCCAACCTTAAATGGGTACCAGGTAAAAGTCGTGGGCAGTAAAAGGTGGCTGTTGTGACGTTGACCACATCACCCACATAGTGCCGTTTGATCGATAAAATATAGGTCCAACCCAATACACCTGAAGGGGTGAAAAAGAGCCCTTTGTGTACTTTTACTTATCTTAGGAACAAATTGTTACAGTCGTGAAAATTTTTCAATATGGAAATAAATAGAGGAGTAAGTCTGGTTTTACTCTACATAGATTTTTTAAAGTTGAAAATGTTGTGGACAGAAGAAAAATACTGAGGTATTGACTGTGGCAATGAGGTAACTAGATCATAGGCACAACAAAATTAAAGCTTATCCTCAAAAGTTGTGCCCTTAGGTCTCTGGAATGTCTTTCACTAGAGAAGCAGACAGAAAGATGAAAGGGTAGACAGTTGGGCAATAAAACACTGAAATAAGTATGCATTCCCCACTGGATTGCTGGTTTTTGAAAGGTTTATTATGAGGTAATGTGTGTCAGTCAGTAAAGGACCCTTTACCATAGAGTGAGGCGGATTGTGCTAGTCCCATATTTGTAATAAACTAATTAACGCCTGATGAAGCCCAGAGTCATTGTTATAAGACGTCCACTTGAAAAAAAAAAATCCTCTCCACTTTCTCTCTATCACTATGCACACACATTAAGCAAACCCACAGACGACTTCTCCAAATGTTTGCATATCCTTTTGGATGAACTAGCTAGAGGCCTACAATCTTTGATCCCACTTGAAAACATCTGCTGACCTATCGTCCAAATGTTCTAATGGAAACAGAATAGTGCAGGTTCACTTGTTCGGTGCCAAGCTTTTACAGTCAATTTTCTGGTATGGTCTTGGTATGAAACTGGCCACCCCATCTTGTGTGGGTTGGGAAAGTTATGAGTTTTGCACTTCACACTATAAGGCAGTAACACCTGTACCAATCAGTTAAGTCAGATGCTGTCTCCACAGTGAAGGTTGGCTGCAATGGATCTCCAGCATGTTCTATCTTTTGTCTTGGTTTTACAATCTCTCAGACCAGACCTCTGTTCATCCATCTCTTGATATTGTCCTCCCTCTTATATCATTGTCTACCCCTTGCTGTCTTGATATCAACCTTTCCATCCTGAGGGTTTTGAAAAAGTCTTTAAAGTTTAGTTGAATCAAGAATTGACATCACAGTGCTCAGGGCATTCCCATATGCGCTCCCTCCCCATCCTTAGCAGCCAGCGCAGAGTTCCAATACCAGTGGTGCCAGTTGTAGTCTGGTTGTATGTCCGTCTTGCCTTTCCTCTGAGCCTAGTGTGCCGGTTGAACCCTCTGGTCACAGCCAGGTGCATCATTCTCTTCAGCCCATAATTATCTAGTTTCTGTTCTGACTTTGTTACTTGTTCCCAAAGGACTCTGACCACATCTTCCTTTTCATGTATCAGGTCACCACCCAGCAGTACAGATCCAGCCACTTTGTCTGCCTGTTCATTCCCCACCACGCCAGCATAGCCTGGGAAAAAATTTTCCAAAGTATGCTCACTACCCATGAACTTCCAAGTGAAGCTTGCCACTCTGCTCGAAGCAATCCTGTCTTCACCTTTTTCAGCATGCTTTCAGAGTCTGTTACAATTACAGCATGTGTATACATCTTGTTCTTTAGCCATCGGAAAGCTGCAGTGACCGCTTTCACCTCCAGTCTCATGCTAGATGTTGTGGTATCATATGCCAGGCTGACCTGCACTAAAGATTTTCCATTGGCTTTCGCCATGAAATCCCAGGCACTTCTCTTCCCCCTCAATACAGAACCATCTATATCTATAATTAGATCATCAGGACGATAATTGTCATGAATCAACTATTGGACTTTTTGGAAATTGTTATAAAGCAGGAAGTGGCTGGTCACTCAGTAGAGTATGCCTGCTAGGGAAGAGTCACTAGATGTCCCTATGGAGTCCACACCCCTGGTGCCTCATCTCCCTCTGAACAGACGTCCACGTTCATTACCGACTATCTCACAGCCTTTCAGCTTCTCAGCATGTAGAAGAGTCTTTTAATGTAGCCAGAGTATTTCAGTTGCATTTAAAAAAAAAAAATTTCTCTCTAGTTTTCTTGTCATTCCCAGTTTTTACAAACCCTGTATATTTGATTGTTTTGTTGTTGTTGTGTTTCCATGAAATACAACCTATTGTTTTATGTATCCACATTCCCAGATATGTTTCTATTTTCTAGTTGCCTTTTCATTGTCCAAGTTTTTGCACCACACTACAGAGTTGAGTATACATAACATTTGAAGATTCTCATCTTTAATATATTGTTTATCTCAAGCTGTCAATAATTTTCACATCTTATTGAAGATAGTTTTAGCCGTTCCCATTCTCATTTTTTTTTCTAATTGATGTTTCACTTCTGCCATCGTCTGTTACTACGTATCCAGGATAAGAGAAACTTATGATGTTCTTATCTCACTCCATTTACTGTGATTTTAACTGTTGGCTGCTCCTTCATTGTTAATTATAGTTGATTTTAAAATGTTATAATGTTAAATATGTTATATTCAGCTTAGTTTATTCAGAGGGACAATTTTGAAAATGGGAACCGTCACGGACTAGAGGTCTGAGCCCTAACATAGATAGATTATTAAGACAATACAACTGGTAATCTCCAATTTAATGATCCTTTCTAGGATTCTATTTCCATGGTGGACATTTTATATTTAAAAAAAAAAACCTGACTCTTGGTTTTATGATAAGTACAGTGTCAGTGTGGAAAGGATTGGGGCCTCACCATGTAATATTCCCAAACACAGTAGTGGTCACACTGTTAGCCAACCTTTATTGTGGAGAAGACACAACATTTACAGAATTGTGTTTCTGGGTGTGTGAGCCCCAGTAAAAGGAATAAACACCTCACCTAATACAACCACCTTGGGTTTATTTCATGGTAACTGAACAGTCCACGATTCTCCTAAACGTGTAATGGGGCAGTTATTGAGCTATGATATTCTGTGACCATCACATTTTAATTATGTTTAAAAAATAAAACTGTTTTAGAACATTTCTTTGGTTGTGTGTGCGTATATATATGCACGCATGTGTGTGATATATATTTGTGTGTATATATATATATATATATGTTAGAGTTTGTGAGAAAGGAAAGTCGAGGGGGCGATGTATATATTTGCCATCCATGTTTTCAACTTTGTAGTCACACTGTGTTTATTGCTATATGACATAGCCATATTTACACATGTATGAACTGCACCTCGTTTCTGGGATGATAATTTTAGGAAAAAAATAAATGTTCTTAAAATATCATAGACTAAAACCGAATTAGTAATAGCTATAAAGATTGAAAGATTAGCAGTGTACGAGCAAGTTACATTTGTAAATTTCAGTTGCAAAAAGTCCGTTAATGCAAAAAAAAAAAAAAAATAAAAACCCAGCAGCTGGGAGGAAGTTTGATGTGGATAGGAAACAATATGTGAAGATGGATTTTGAAATATGCTCTTAAAGAAACATTTTAAAGTCAACAATAATTTCTTGACAAAAAAAAATGAAATATCTGGAAAAGAAACCAAGCTGCTGGAATATGTCGATAAAATATGGGCAGGTGGGTTTTCTGTGTCTGTGGAAATGTTAACAGTTTGAAGAGCATCAAATATGAGACATCAGGGTAATTTCTCTGTGTGAATTTAAAGCTAGTTATGGCTGGGTAAGGAATTTTGGGCAGTAATGTAAATAAAGATGGGGGAACTGATAGAGATATGAAATTATGAATGCAATAGGGAAAAGGAGCTTTCATGGCACTAGGGAAGTTGTGGAGGTCAAGAGAAATTGAAACTAATACCAAACTTAAAATTTTTAATTCTATTGCTAAATCAGTATTGTTGTATGGGGCGGAAACACAGAGAACAACTAACACAGTTATTAATAAACTACAGCCAATGATTAGCTTGTGCCTATGCAGAATAGAGGGAATTAAATGGTATAATAGAATCAATAATGTAGAGCTTTGGGAGAGAACTAAATAAGTCCCAGTGGACAAAGAAGTGTCATATTATGTAATTTCATCTGCTTTGCACAGGTACCACTTAATGAATGTTTGTAGTTTATTAGTCATTGTTTTAGTTGTGCCCCATGTTTCTGCTTCAAGTTGAAGGTTTCATCTACTTTAGGTTCAAAGACTTTCAAGCCGAAGCAACACAATGGCAGTAGTCCCCATATTGTTGTTGTTAGTGCAGGGCCTTGACTTGTTGAGTGCAGAGCTGTTTACCTCCAATGCCCATCTGCAGACTGCCTTGTATGCTGAGAGGGACATAGCAGGTTTATTGCTCAACTATGTGGAGCAAGAGGAAGCCAGGCTGGCCAGGATCAGACGGTGAGTACAGCATGTTTATGTCCAGTCATGTGGGAACAGTTAGCGTCTACACCTTAAGACATTTGCTGCGGGAGATGGAGCACCTGTGGGTTTACCCGGTGTGCTCTGATGTCGATTGTTAAATCATTACATAACTAATCATGTTGGAACGGGTTGAGCTAACAATTGACAACATAGAGATCGGGACATTATCATAAGTGCTCTCTCCTGATCTTCAGCAGTCATCAAAGAGATTCACTTGAGATAATGCCAGTAGCAGGTTGATTATATGTCCGTCTTGCCTTTCCTCAGAGTGTAGAGTGTTGACCAGACCTCTTGGTCACCCCTAGTCAGGTTGGAACGTTTGATGCCTTAGGTAAATGATGCTAGAATCTTATTTTGATAGAGCACTTAGTGTGTGATGATGTTGGCGGCCTTTACTTCCAGTGACATTACCTGTTACCCATTTTAGACTGGGTCAGTGTGGGAACTAAGGTCAGTTTTAAAAGAAAATTAAACTAGTTGCAGATTCGAGCCTAAGGCCCGCATGCAAGCCTCTAGCCACTATGCTACTATGGCTCTCCACTTTTTTTATATAGTTACATGCAGTTTGCTACTGTTATTAGTTTTGTTCCCCCAGACACTTGTTATTTATCCTGGTTGTCTATGGTACTTGTAACATTCTTCTAAAAAACCACATCTTTACTACCTTCAAGTTCTCATTAATTTGATTGTTCAAGATTCACATCCTTACAGCAGAACAGATTTGACATAGCATTTCAGTACTCTCCTATATTCAATGAAAGTGATTTATTATAAATGCACATTTTATTCTGAAATGTTCTTAGCCTGGCCTATTCTCTCTTTACCCTGTGTCGTGCATCTTCTTTCTGTTGTCATGATACCCACACTACAGAGGTTAATATTTTGACTTGGTTGGTTATGAGACCTGTGTGAGTACAGAATGTGTTATACTCAGTGCTGAGAAGGTGCAGTGATAGTGGGAGTTACACACAATACAATACCGTATAGCCACCGTGGTGTGTCGGCTAGCTGCTCGCTTGTGGATCAGATGGTTGTGAATTCAGGCCCTGACAGAACCACTTTTTTTAAAAATTACCTTGGCTCTCAGGTCGGCCTAGCCTGAGTGGGTACCAGGTAAAAACCTGGGAAGTAAAAATAGCCGGCGGGATGGTGACCACATCACCCACCCAGTGCGTATTGGTTTATAAAATATAGATCTAGATATATATGCCCAATACGCCTGAAGATGTGGACACGTGGTTCCTTTACTTTTTCCCCCTACAATACCATATACAGTAAAACCTTATTAACTGAAACTCGTTTAAGAACAGTCAGTTAACATAAACACAATTTTAATACCTGCAGGGTTGTACTAATTTTTTTAAACACAAACTCTTAATTTTTGTTTTGTTTTGTGGCATTCGTGTTAGTGAGGTTTGACTCTAACATTTCCCCATTATCTTTCATAGGATCAGTGTGTTTTTGTTCAGTAATAATTATCTGTGCATGATATACTCCCATTTCATCGTGTTTCTCTTGTGAGGGGAATGCACCACACAAAAAAAGAATATCTTTAAGGAAGTTTTACTTATTTTAGACCAGTGGTTTTCAACCATTTTCAGGTGGTGCCTCCTTGAATATATGGCAAGACGACCTCTAACCCCCCCCCCCCCCCCCAACTTTAAACAAAATTATTAAAAAGAGGACAAAAAGAAAAATTCCTTGCGCTGTTAACAAGAACTTTAAAGAAAAACATCCACATAAATCAAAGTATCAGGTAACATAAAGTCCTTGTAGCGGATGAAAATCGGAACAGATGTGTAGTATTTTGCTGAGACATGACAATGACAAGATCATCCAGAGGCTGTTCTATATGGAAAACTTCCAATTTCAGAGCAAAATCTCCTGCACATGATGCTATGATTCATACACCTCCGATCAAAAACCGTTTGGCAAACTTCGTGGATTCTGCTATCACTGTCTTCTACAATACCACTATTTCTGCTCAGCTCTATACTCACGACGCATAAGGCAGTGCAGGCGTTTGCAGCTTCAAAAAATGTTCTGCCGCTTCTGCAGATAGGTTCAGGGCTGAGTGTCTGAGAAGATGCACGTTATATGCAATGTTCTGCCGCTTCTGCAGATAGGTTCAGGGCTGAGTGTCTGAGAAGATGCGCGTTATTTGCATGCGATTGCATCAATGGTCCTGACTGCCTGTGCTCTGATTGTGGACGTCTTTTCTTAAAGGGCCTTGCTGGTCACACTTGCCATCGCTACAGACTGTGATTCACATGCCTGAGTGAATCGCGTGTCACATGCCTGCATATAGCACAGTAAAAAAAAAAAAACCGCATAGCCACTGAAAAGGAACATACAAACTCACAGCTTTGACATTCTGCATTATTGTAATGCAGTAAGTGAAATTACTCAAATTTCACAGAAGAATACCTTAGGGTTCCACCAATCAATTGACACGTGTTTTTTTTTTTTTTTTGCATATGGGTTATAATTTGTAGGCGTGCGAAATTTCCCGTTAGTATGGTGTGTGGCCTCTTGCTTGGATCAGTGACTTTCATCTCCTGGGCATGGATGCGATTAGACGTGGCATGACTGTCCACTCTTCCTAGAGTGCCTGGACAGATCACGACCATTGGCTGGACAACGTCTCGGCGACAAACACGTCTTTGCAGCTCATCCTACAGGTGCTCAATTAAACTCATGACTGCAGACAGGGATGGCCAGGAAAGGGTTTGAATGTTACTGGCAGCCAGGAACCTTCATTTCGCCTACAACAGACCCTACGCCATCTATCATAACTCTGCAACATAAAGAAAGATTCGTCACTGACCCAGGCACGTCTCAATTGACTGCCACCTGCCCAGGGACGATGTTGGTTGGAGCAAAGAAGTCGATTTTGGCGGTGGCGTTGTGTAAGGACAGGTCCTCGGTGTGGTCGTCGTGCCCGAAGGCCAGTGTTATGCAGTCTGTTGCGAAAAGTTTGATTAGACACATGCAGTCCTGGAGGCAAAGCCTGTGCAGTTAAGGAAGTTGTTGTAAACTTGTCTCTGGGGTGACGAATCTGTTGTCACTCTGGGTCGCCCACTGCGATGTCGGTCTTCAGCTCAACAGGTGGCTTGGAACCGGTACCAAAATTGATTGATGGTACTCTGATGCCCGTTTAGATACCTGGCAACCTGACTTGACACTTTATAGTGGTTTCAAATTGCGTAGGCAAGGAATACACCAAATTTTTGGTTGCTTTCTCCCATGCCCTCAACACGGTGTATTTTCGAATCCATCAGATTACCTACTCCCAGTAAAATCCATCTACTTCCCATTAAAATCATCTTTTCCTGATAGACGTATGCTCCCTCTATACGTCTATCCCTCACTCTGATGGTCTTAGAGCACTCCAGTTCTTTTTGGACAGAAGGTTCAACCCGATCATCCCTACTTCAGTTCTTGTACGCCTTGCCGAACTGGTACTGATGACCCTTAACTCGTTTGAGTTCAATGGTGAGTATTTTGACCAGATCAGTGGGGTCGCGATGGGCACCAAGATGGGTCCTAGTTACGCGTGCCTCTTTATGGGCCACCTGGAATACGAGAGGTCAGTTTATCATACCCGGGCAAGTTTCCGGAGGTGTATAGGGAGATACATAGATGATGGCGCTGGTATCACCGAAATGTCCATGGTTGAGCTTGACCAATTTATTACTTACATCAACAATTTCAATCCGGCTATCAAATTCACCTCACTGGATCTCCACCAACTTCAGTTAACTTTCTTGACATCACGATTAGCATCGATTTTCCGTGTCTGAAAACCACAGCCTACTACAAACCCACGGATTCTCACACGTTATCTCCTCTATACGTCTTCTCACCCCACTACCGTGTAAAAAATTCTATTCCATATTCACAGCTCCTTCGATTGCGCAGGTTGTGCTCTGATGATTCTGACTTCTTTGATAAATCAGTTGAACTTCTTGAAATTCTTCCGTGGCCCGTTTCTATCCGGAACACATTCTACAAGGGGCTCTAAACAAAGTTTTAGCAATCACCAGGAGAGATGCTTTTCCTACCAAACGTAACTCCACCAATGATGGTCCTAAATTGATCTTGACTTTTCACCCTAACAATGTGGTTGCTTCCAAAGTATTCTTTCATCATTTGGACATCCTCCGCTCTGATCCGGACACCAAGATTATCTTTAGTGAGAAACCTAGATTAGTTTACAGACGAGATCGCAACCGAAGCCGACTCCCACCGATCCACACAGCACTTCCTTTTGGGACTACTCAGTGCTCACGTAGCACCTGCAAGACATGTCCTTTCGTTGTTCAGTTTCCCTAATGGTTTTTTTTTAAATTAGGGAACCTTTTACTTGCGAATCCCGCAACGTAATTTATGCAATTATCTGCAAACGATGCAGCAAGGCATACATTGGGGAGACTGGCAGGAAGCTAGCTGATCGTTTCCGGGAACACCTCTCCGATATCGACAAGAAGACACTCAAACTAATCCCTCTTCATTTTAATAGCCCTGACCACAGCGGTAAAGATGACATATCTGTCACAGCATTAAAATCTTGCTCTGGCGATCATACTACCCGCCTCGCTTTGGAAAATCGCCTTATCTACAGTCTTGGCGTTCTTAGTCCAAGAGGTATCAATATCCAACATACCTTCATCTAAATAGTTCTAATCTTATCACATTTTAAATGTTAATTATTTTATTTTATTTCATATTATTACCTTATTCTATTTCTTATCAGTATCATTTATGTATCATTAACACTTGCATTTCTTTTATTCCCAGTATTGTGACTATATTTTTTAGCCATCGTTTATTTAATTTTATTTCATTTATTCCGCATCACATTTTTTTTAAACGTCGCTCACGTCACCCCTTAGAGATCCACATACTCTCCATTCCTCGTTTGTGTCTTTCACTTGTGTTTGAAAAAGGCTGCCCGGCCGAAACGTTACGTTGTGTTGTTTTGTGCACGTTTTCCTCTTTCCCATTTTGTTGAGCTTTTTAGTCAAATTTCTCTGGAATTCATTTCTCGTGCGCGCATCATGAGCTATCCTCACAAATACGGTCTTAAACATTATTGACCACTGCGTTGTAACGATTACAAAAACCCACGCAGTTCACGCCCACGTGTCTCCTGGACACGGTAAACAACATTTGAGTCTGCTTTTCACCTACCCTAGTAAGTAAAGTAAAGGTCCCTTTTCCACGCCTTTAGGCGTATAGGGCATATGGGGCTGGACCTATATTTTTATAGAACAATCGGCACAAAATGGATGATGTGGTCAGCGTCACGCCGGCCGCCTTTACTTCCCAGGACTGCATCCGGTACCCACTCAAGGCTGGCACGACCTGGGAGTCAAGGTCATTTAAAAAAAAAGTCCGGCTCCGCCAGGGAGCGAACCCACGACCTTCCGATCCGCACGCTAGTGTCTAACCGCTACGCCTCAGCAACTCCCCACCTACCCTAGTACGATATTTTATTTACAAACTAATAAAAACTCGCCATAGGATAACTATGCGGTTTTTTTTTAAAGAGCATATAATCTCAACGCTAGCAAATAGGGAAAAGGGCGGGGAGGGATTGTTGGTGGAGGTGGGGGTTGTCGCACTGGTCGTCTATCGCGAGGTGGAGAGGTGAGGCAGGAAACAGATCACTCACACCGGCTCAGTAAATTGCCGTCACTGGGTTGGACTCGTTTACTCACTCGCATTGACGGGCTTAGCCTTCCGGTTGCACACGCAATTAGTCCGTCCCGCGTCTGGTTGGTTAATTTTGGCCGGGCCCAATTGTTTTGTCCAATTTACATTAACAACGGCGTGGTTTATCTCTTCAAGGGGCTGCTGTGTGGTTGTTGTTTAAGAATAACTGAGTTTGACAGACAGAAATGAGGGGGTTGAATTCAGTGTTTGTAATGAAGTTTAATCTGTGATGTACAGTCATACCGTCGGCGTCTGTGGCTTAGGCGTTACGAACCCGCTTTGTAATATCGTGTGCCGGGTTCGATCCCTGCTGCGCACGGTATGTCTTGTGATGGTTTGAACCGTAATACCGAGAGACAGTGGTATCAGGGGGCCGACCTTCCAGAAGCAATGGCAAACTACTGGACTTAATTTGCCTAGAAAACCCACAACAACCAGAAAGTGCTGTGGTTGGTTCTGCAACACACACCATAGTTGTCAATCCTTGTCGCACACCTGTTAGTCGGCTGTGTGGTTAAGTCGATGCGAACGCTTTGAAGTGCCGGGTTCGATCCCAGCTGCGGGCCGTGCGTTGGTTTCGACAGTGGTATCAGGGGACCCGACCATCCAGTAAGCAATGGCAAACTACTGGACGTAAATTTGCCTAGGGAAACCACACAACAGCCAGGGGCTGCTGGGGTTGGTTCTGCAACATCCTGTAAAGGATACGCAACTAACCTAACAGTCATACCAGTGGGACAGTTTTGCCGAGATGCTGTTGATGTAATCACGGCGACTCCTGTCTATTTAAGAAAGAGCGTAGGAGTTTAGCTAACAAAATTAATGGGTCGGGGAAGGAATTAATTTCAATTAGTTGATGTCGAACGATTGAAACGGAACGGTAAATGACCCTTTTTCCCACGCCCTCAGGCGTATTGAGCATCCAGGGCTGGACCTATATTTTATAACCCAATCGGCATTTGGTGGGTGATTATGGTCAGCGTAGTGGACCGCCTTTACTTCCCAGGACTGTACCTAGAACCCATTTGAGGCTGGTCGACCTGGGAGCCAATGCCATTTAAAAAAAGTCCCGCTCCGACAGGACCCGAATCCACGGCCTGCCGATTCGCAGGCGAGTGTCTAACCGCTACACCAGGCTGGCTCCCCCAGGCAGTGATTAGGTGATGGCAGATTTGAAGGTTTCGAATAGACGTTGTTAATACTGGACATGAGTGGGACACTATTATGACATAAGACAGAACAAGACCATTTGCATGGCTTTCAGACTTTGCTACGAGTGTGGCATTGTGGAAGGGATTTGGAATTCTCCTCCTCCTCCTGCAGTCTCGTTCTGCCTTTCAGCGTCAGGTTTTAAAGAGGCACCAGGTGCGAGCCTTTCTATGCCCTATGAACATGCTCCTGTTTACGGCCTCGGATATTCCATTTATCCATCGCTTGCGTTGTGGACATCTAGATCATCTTCCATTATGTCTGAGTAACAGGACTCTCTGTGGTGCACTATCTGGTGGAAGTCCTGACACACATCATAACAATTTTTATCTGTCGTATCTTGATGTAGTTTAGAACTGGTTTCATCCCAACTTCTTCCTTGAAATTGTCATTTCTGACCCCGTCTTTTGTAAAAATATATATATATAGGATTGGGGCCCCATTACTTAATATTACTGAGGTAGTTGGTTAAACCTGAATTCGCGGGGAACAGGGTGAAGAACTCCTTGTGGTCCGGGTTCACGCCCGGGGGTAGGCAGAAAAGCCACATTTCTCCCTGATTTACGGTATCTATCATGGAATCAAGACCGAATGGTTGCGAGATCCATAGTACTAAGCCAAAGGGTATACAACTGATGGTTTCTGGATACTTAAAACTGAAAAATAGATCCCACACGCACTGAATGTTGTTTTGCGGTTCGAAGAAAAGACTCCAGTTACCGGGAATTTGATTGAGTAACTTTATGCCCGTTCGTTAATCAGTAAGCGGCCAGGCGATGACCCCTGCAGGCGATGACAGCGAGCGGTAGCCGTGACATTCTGCTGGCTGCGGGCTGGTGATCGAGAAGGGCTGAGCACGTGAATGGAGATCTTATCTTGCGACAGGGGTATCGTCTGCATCGCCAGAATAAGTGCCATCCGATATCTGCTATTAATCACAGGATGTCGCGGAAAAGTCACGGGAACTTGTTTTCCTGGCGTATCCTGCCTTGTTTTTTGTGTCCATCTCCGCGCCTTAATTTCACCATTCCGCCACCACCACCCATCACCATTCTATTGTTGGTTCCAGGACGGAGGGGGTGGGGATAGACTACTGTTCTGTACTAACAAGCGTGTTGTATGAGTTGACCAAATAGGGGTGTTACCTTAATTGAAAGTTGAATTTCATCTGCTTGAGAGGCAGTAAAATAACAGTAATTATAAACAATAAACCAGATATGTAAAACGGATGTGCATAAAAGCCTGGAACACAACTAAACTTCAGAAGTGGATGAACAAATAGAGCTTTCCGTCAAAGTTTACAGCAGGTGAACACGAAGACGAAGAAACAGGATCATCATCATGTGCTGTGTCGATTCAGTATGGATAAATTTAGTCCAGTAACGATGCTGCCATTTAAGTGTGAAGTTATTGCACACAAGTTCCCTTCCTCACTGCCCCTGCTCACCTCCCCAGGTGATTACCAGACATCTTGATGTTGCCTGGTGTCCATTTTTCAAACGGCTTGATCTACACCAGAGCCGAATTGTTCAGTAGGCATACTAGGGCTTCTAAGGCAGAGCTTTTGAAATTGTTGATGTCAGGGACACACATTTAAAACAAACCATTTTCCTACAGTAATTCCGTCTCTGGCAGATCAGAGGTTAAAAAAAAAAAATATGTACACATGCTCATTACATTCGTGGGACACATTCACACTACAAACAACACACTAGTGTGTCATGAAACACAGTTTTCAAAGCTCTGTTCTAGGGGATTTAACCCTCTTGTATCTGCTGCTCATCATTTCTGTTGAGATGTTTCTTCATGCCATGGTGCTAACTTATGTTATATGATCTCTGTTAGTCGGCTCTACCTCTCTTCTCCTTCAGTCCTTTGCCGTGATTGTCATTGACTCACAGAGCATGTTGAGATAGGTGGAGACAAGTATGCTCCGTGCAGAGTGGCAGGCATCACTACAGAGGTCCTAGGTAGTCAGTCTGCTTTGGATATTCTCTCCAGGTCATGCCGGTGTGTTGGGAAATGAACAGGCAGATAGACTGGTCGGTTCTGCACCACTTGGTGAACTGATGTATGACAAGGTAGAGGTTGTGAGGGCCCTCTGGGAACAATGCCGAAGAGCAAATAGATCATTACAGTCTTGAGGAGAATTGCGCTGCAAGGAGTTAACAGGGGATCTGGCTGGCGCTCGGCACTCAGGGGAAGGGCGAGACGGATATAAAATCAGACAGTTACTGGTGCCATTGGAATTGAAACTCTTCGCTTGCTGCTGAAGATGGGGATGGAGCTCTTCTAGGGGTGTCCCGAGTGCTATGATGTCAATTCTTAATTCAACATTCTCCTCCTTCATTGTTTTGTTGACTTTCCTCATCAAGTCTAGTGTCACAGGTATCTCAGTTTATTCTTTAGTTGTGTTTTTCTCTCGGCCTATCTAGGGTAAGATTATTCCATTTAGTGTTTTTTTTTTCTATTTGGTATTATATTTTTGTTTACGCTACACAATTATTTTGGGAACACTTCTTCATTCACCTTTAAAAGGACTGTTAGCACATTGTTTTGAGGTTTACAGCTTGGCTGGATGTCTGCCGCTTTTAACCCAGCACATCCAATTTCAGCAAAACTCTAGTTAGTCACCTTTTGAACATCATGCTCTTTTCCTGCCCAAAGTGGGGTCTTGGAACCCACACAGTCCAGAGACATGTCATCTGGTTTCCTATTGCCAGAATAAAATACAGTTTGTCTTGCTTGGGTATTGTGAGAACCCAAACATTGATCTTTCAGATCTGCATATTTTTAACCACATGTGGCAATGCAGAAATCCGTAAGTTGGGTAGTTAAAAAAAAAGTTAGTTGCGTATCCTTTATAGAACGTTTCACAACTAGTCCCAGCATTTTTTGGCTGTTGTAGTTTTTTTAAGCAAATTTTTGTTGACTAGTTTGCCATTGCTTACTGGATGGTTAGCTCTCCGTGCCACTGTCGAAACCAAAACAAGACATTCTGCTATCAAATGGCCTGCAGGTGGGATCAAACCCAGTACCTCGGGGTTACGAAGCGCATTCGCAGCACCTAGGCCACAGATGCTGACGCCCTTGGGTAGAATTAAAGGAAATTTGTGGAGTTTGCAACTCCAGTTCCATTCGTTTGTGTGGGAGGTTGTGAGGTGGCATAGATGGCCAAGTAGTCTGAAGTGGCCAGTCCTGAAAGATGAGTTCTAGGTTCAGAGCTCATGTACTCAGGAACATCTGTGTGGGAGGTTGTGAGATGGCATGAATGATAAAGTTGTCTGCAGTGGCCAAGGTTCATGTAGTTTCCTTTTCCCTGGGGAGTTAGTAGACTGACTCTGGTATGCTATGTCTTAATTTTTTTTCTTCTTACTGCAAGTGGCATGCAGTATACAAAGATTAAAGTTGTTGCTTTTAATGATTGCTCCACAGGCTGGCTGATGATTATGAAAGGCACAGCAGTTCAGCACTGGAGAACATAGATGCATTCCTTGGCAATCCCATCAACGCCTTCTTGCTGATCAAAAGGTTTACTCTGGACTGGGACAGGGATGTCATTCCTGTCATCTCCAATGGAACCTGGGAGGGTCAGTGACTGTTATGACTTTGACAGAATGTTAAGTTTTCATGAGCTAAATGTTTGATCAAAATATTTAGAAATAATAATGAACAATGTCTTTTCTGCTACCTTAAATATTTGGCCATATAAAACAATATAATGGTGTGGACAGGCAATAACGAAAGGTATGATTCCTGAATGAAGAGACAAGATATACCGGCTCAATGGGGGACACGGGATATCAAGGACAGCCTGGCCAGTACAGTTCACAAGGCAGAAAAGTTGTCAGTTGACCTTTTGACGAAGTGGTAGCTGATTGAATTTCATTCCCACAAGATGCTCAATCCATTTTTTTGTCGTCTCTCTGTGACTTCAGTCCAGGGAGTTACTCAGATGCAATTTATAATATCTTCATTTTAAATTAAATTTTTTATTGTGAAGCTAGCAATTTTGCTTACCTTTTCAATTTCATGTTTGATTTATCTAAACGCAGTGATCAAAATGGTATGTTTAATAATGGTGTATAATGTTATGTAGGGAAGATAACGTTAATGTTTCTTTGGATGTAACATTCTGGTACAACCTGACATACTGTGATTATAACTGACTCGTAGAGTGTACTTAAGAAAATAGAAACTGGTGTCTTGTACTCAGAGTGGTCTCAATCACTTTATAAGAAGCATATCATGGATTTTATGCCAAGATGTTCTGGTGTACATGGTAATGAGCAGGCTGATAGATTAGCTGCCACCACCCCTCTGGGTGGTGAGCTACTTTGCAATAAAGCTGACATCGTGAAGGCTCTCAGAAATTGAGTAAACAGTGCAGCAAAAGAGACAAGATCATCCATATCTGGAGAGAAAGATTTGGCTGAGAGTGAGCAGATGGTCTGCACAATTTTCTGTTCTCAAAGGAAAAAAAAACACACACACAGAGACAAACTTTTAATAAAGCTGAAACTGGCATCATCAGAAATTCTTGTTGGCTATTGAGGAAAGAATGTTATAGAAAAGTTATCAGAATACTATGGACCAGGAAGAGGAAAAAAGATAGACATTCTGAACGAGGAGGAGAACTGGCTCATAAACAGCATCCCGTCCCGGAAGTTGAAGTATTTTGGCCACATCAAGCGTCATGGTGGCTTGGAAAAGACAGTGATGGAAGGTGCAGTTTGCCGAGGCAGGGGTCGACCACAGTGAAGATGGATACAAGACATTAAAGATGCATTGGCATTGAAAGCACATGGAGCTAGGGAAAGGGATACTTTCAGGCATGCCGTGAAGAGAGCAACGTTCTGTAAAGGACTTGCTGATTGATGATGATTGAGGAAAGGGGACAGAGCATATATAGGAATGTCCTGAGTGCAGTTAGTTCCCTATTTAAGTGTTTCCCAAACTTTTCTTGGTCGCGGCCCCTTTTTTTCAATTAAAATTTTCCATGGCACCCTAACCTAATTAAAAGTATGACTATTCCTGTCTTGGTTAAATTAATTATAAAGCTTTTACAATATTTCGCGGTGCCCCTGTGAAGAGGTTGCGGCTTCCCGGGGGCGCTGCAGCGCACAGTTTGGGAATCACTGCCCTATTTGATTCATTTATTTATTCACTCATGTATTCTTTCATTCATTCTTGATCCACTGCTTCTACTTCTTTTATCCCATAAATTGTACTTAAATCTGGTTATTCTGATAATTTATGTTAAAGAAGTAGCATAAAGTAGTCATCATATAGTTTTGGATTTATTTGCTTACTTAAAAAAAAAATATTGGTATTTTGATTACATTTTGCCATTTCTGTCTGTGGTCCCTAGCGATGAGTCAGCAGATTGATCAAGTCAGGGTGGACCTGCCTACCTATGAGGATCTCAAGGGTGCTGCAGCAGCTTTGATGCGCCTACAAGACACTTATCAGTTGGACGCTTCAACCGTCGCCCAGGGTAAACTGGCTGGGCTGAAGTCTCCTGTCCTTTCAGGTAGGGTATTCTCCAAATAGGTTCTAAAGCCCTGTTGTTGTGGGGAAAACCAGAATAGACCTGCTGCTACCCTAAAAAGCATGTCAAAAGGGTAGACTAATTGGAACCTTCCTTCCAAGTTGGTGTGCATCTGCCTGAAAGGCAAGGAACCAACAACCTGCTTACAGATAAGTCAGATCTATGAAATGGATGTGCACTCAGGTTCTGGAACAAGACTAAAGTTGATAGGTGGACGAACAGCCACAACTTTCTGCTGGAATTTACAGCCAGTAAATGCAAAGAAGAGGAAGTTAGGGTGTGCTGTCAGATGTCACTGTATCTTGTCAGATTCATATTACGTCAGTAAATAAGATGAAGCAAACAAATGAATCCTTTCAGCTGAAATAAAAAACATACTCGAATCCTTTCAGCTGAAATAAAAAACATACTCTGCATGTGGGCTCATGACCCAGTTTGTTGAAAAAGGGGGTGAGGGGGACAATGTCCACTTGACAAGTATTTTGTAACAGACGACTAATAAAGCTTTTGCTGAACTTGGCGCAGATTTCGCAGTTGTAAATGACAACACAACATGCCAGCTGCAAATGCAGAAGAAGTAAATATACCAATTCAAAACACTTAAACATCTTACCAGTGTAGATATGAACTAACTGCTACATTAGATTGCTGTCCATATGAAAAAGAACTAAATCTGCAATATATCCACCCAGCTCTTTGTGATATCTCTGAAATGAAAAAGCTGGTGAGCTTGCAAAGTCTGCCTGAAACCTCTTTGCAGTCCCATTCATACCAGAGCTTTAAAGAGGCAAAGAAACTCTGAAGACAATCTAGGAAGATGAATCAGAGAGTTCAACATGTAGGTTCCAGGGCCTCCTGGTGAGGGGGATAAAGATTAGACTATCTGCCCTCCTAACAAGCATATCGTAAAATCAACTAATCAGGAGTGTTTTCTTCAAAGTCAGAGTGCACCTGTCTGTGAGGCAGAGAACCACAGCAAACTGCATACAAGTGCACACAAAACTCAAGCTCTGTAACAAGATCAAAGCCCATAAGTGGGCAACCAACCATAACTTTCTGCCGAAGTTTACAGCTGGCGAATGCAAAGAATAAGAAGAATGAGAGAGAACAAAATTAAAATTAAGTTTGGCAAAATTGCATAGAACAGAAGGGATTCAGAGCACACTTTTATCAAATGGGTCTCATTGACTCAACAACTTTGGGTTTCACTGAAATAGTTTCACTAGGGATACCATAATTTGTCTAAAGATGCTAGCTGGAAAATATCTAGAAGTTAAACAAAATAGTATGTGTGCTTGTTTTATGGATTACAAGAAGGTCCCTTACAGGGTGCAGCATGGAAAGCATGCCTCCAAAATATAGGTTTAGACGGAAAGGATGTCAGAATTATTAGCTGTGCTGGGAGCAAATAGCAACAACAGTTAGACACAAAAATATAATCTCATCACAGATAGAGATAAAAAGAGGAGTATGTCAGGGAAGTGTGTTAACCCCAAGCTTTTCAACTTATATACAGAATTTTGTTTAAAAACCAATTTTTGGGAGAATTGTTTCAACAGAATATTAATGGCAGAATAATAAACAGACTGAGATATGCAGATGACACAGAGCTACTAGCAAAGAGTGAGCAGGAGTTACAAGACCTTGTGGATCAAGTCAACAGGCGGAGTGCAGAATATGGTTTGGACATTAGCATTCAAAAAACAAAAACTATGGTAATTAACAATGGAAAAGAGCTACCAACAGTGAAACATCACAGTCTGCTGTGAGATATTAGAACAAGTGTCAAGTTTCTGCTATCATGGACACGCAGTAAAATGATGGCAGAAGTGAAACATATCAGAGAATAGAAATGGCTAAAACTGGCTTCACTAAGGGCAAACAAATTATTGACAGCTAGTGAGATAAGCAATTACTTAATTATAATCGTCAAATGTTACCTATACTCAACCCTGCTATATGGTGTGGAAACTTGGACAATAAACAAGCAACTAGAAAATAAAATTGTCCCTGGAAATATGGATTTACAGAAGAGGAGGTCGTATTTTGAGACAACTGTTCCTGCCCTGATCCTGCAAGGCATTCAAGGAATAGAGAAAAGAAGAGAAGAAGCCCATTGGTAATCTTAGTTTCAGCTTCACAGAAGATGGATCACCCGGTAGTTGCTCCATTTCTGTGCCAAGGAAAATGGAAAAATTGACACAGACTGCAGTCTAAGCATATCCACACACGCATTAGAAGCATTAGGCAGCCATTAGAAGTGCTAACACTAACAGTCTGACATTAGAAATGCAGTTCATCATTGATAGAAACAGAAGTTACAAACAGAACAGCAGTTACCCACGCCATATAATTTAATCACGCAAGGCACCACAAATTCTGTGGCAACAGGCCATACACCATTTTCTGAATCTACAGTCCCTAACAGCACATTGGTCACAATTGAAAAAACATTCCAAATGAAATCTGCAGCTCACAGTGTCACGTCGTGCTTTAAACTCAATAGCAGGCAACCAGACTATACCCTTTCAGTCTACAAATGGAGGAAAATGCAACGGCCACTGCCTGTCAGAAGCAAAAAATGTGCCACGGCTAAAAACAGTGACCGTGCCTATCGTCCATTTTGACCGGAAACGTTTCAGAAGTCCATTGCTCTGTTGTGAGAACAAGGTGAAACCATCATCTTCGTATTCCATATTTACTGCCCATTTTGACACCACACAGATATGTTCCATTTTATCATGCCTCACAGGATTTTACTGTTGTTACTCTGTCTTCTATTGCATTGTTTGACTTTGTTGAAGTATTGTTTGTATGAACAAAAAAGCAACAGCATGACAGTTTCAGCATCTTGTATGTAACCAGCATGGCCCTCTGAGAGAGTGTGATGCATGATACATGAATGACCATAACCCTGTGTGAGCTAACCTTGACTCTTTAACCCTGGGTGATATTGTTTGCTGCTGATCAGTTGAGGATTGCTTTGAGCTGGGCCGACTCGCCTACAATGCCGGGGACTTCTACCATACAGTGCTCTGGATGGAGCAGGCTCTTAGTGAGCACAGAAAGAACCATAATGACAGAAGAGCACCAGGAATTGAGGGCAATGGACACATTTCTTCAGAAGTAGATTCAGTCCAAGCAGACATTCTAGATTATCTAGCATTTTCTCAGTATAAGGTGAGAATATGTTTATGCTGTGTGCCCAGTTGCTTTATATATTTGTTTCCTGCATTGAAATGTTTCTTCCTTTTGATGAACTAATTGTATCATCAGATTAATGATTTATATCATCATCATCATGTAGCAGGTCCTTTGCAAAACATCGCTCTCTTCATGGTCTGCCTGAAAGATACTTGGTCTCCCGTCAGCTCTCCCGCCTCGTGAACTTTCATATTCAAGAAGTCACTTTTATCCTGTGCCCATTTTTGTGTTGGTTGGCCCCTGCCTCTCCTTCCTGGTACCATGCCTTCTGCTGTTATTTCCCCCCACCCCCCATCTGCCATGGCACTTGATGTAACTAAAATTTCTGTAATGAGTTTCTTGGGATAATTATGTGGTAGTTTCCCCTTGCTTTCCACATTCATCCACATGGCTTTAGGCTATGTCCTCAGCCTTTGAAAACCTTTTAGATTGCCAGAGTAGATTGCTCCTGCTAACAGTGGATACTGATTTACTGTGTTCTTATTCAGTAATTACATTTGTTTTTATTCATGTTACATGTTTAACCAAAAAATATAATGTATTCACTTCTATCTTTTATTTCTCTCTTGTTTGACACACTTTTGATGGATTCTAGTTTAGTGTCATGGTTTTATTTCTTTGTCTTGGCTTCTGGAGTGACTTTAGTTATTGATTTGTTCATCTTTTTGCAGGAATCAGCCACACCATCTATCCATATTTTTCTTAGTCTTCCTCTCACCTTCCATGCAGCTGTTCTGTAGAAGGTCTCATATAAAATACAGTCTGGTTGCATTTGTATTAGATGACTAAACCATTTTCTTCTGTCTTTTGATGTAATTCAGGCACAGCCTTTTTATAACCCTCTCTATAATGACCTTTTGGAGACAGTGAATTATTTCTGTCTTTAACTGTAGCAAGAGTCCTGGAAATATAAATTTCTTTCAATGGCCACTGACAAGGGCAGGTGGCTCAGTCTTACAAAATGTGCACTTGATAATGATCAGTTTCCCGTTGACGGGGAAGGATAGTTGAGGAAATGAACTGGTCGCCCCATCTCAATCAGTGGCTAAGTATTTGGTATAGTCTGACACTTCATGACTTAAGAAGAGTATCTGCTATGCGACTATCTTTCAGGTAATCAGGTAAACGCAGTTTCAACATTTAACGAGTCATGTAATAGTTGCTTCACTCGTGTGCCAGTGAAAACCACACAGAATATCCATCACTGTCCCTTGGGAAAAATGAACACAAACTGCAGTCTCAGCATACACAGTAGCATTCACAAACATTCAATAGATAAGGCTGCCGTCAGAAGTGCTAACACAAATGGTCAGACACTATAAATGCAATTAGTCATCAATAGAAGCAGCAGTTACAACAGATCAGTAGTTGCACGCGTTTTAAATCACATAAGGCACCACCAGTTCTGTGGCAGCATGCCACTCACTATTTTCTGAATCTACAGTTCACAACATAGGCCATGTTAGGCACAGCCGAGAAACTTTCTAAATGAAATATGCAGCTCACAGTGTCACACCAGGCACTCAATTCAGTAGCTGAGTGATGAAACTATATCTTTTCAGTCTGCATATGGAGAAAAATGCAAAGGCCAACTGTTGTCAGCAAAAGCTTGCCACGACTAAAAACAGTAAATTTGCCTGTCCTCCATATTGACTATCTTTACCTGTGTACTAACAAGAGCCAGCAGTCGTGCTTCAGTAAAATTGTGTTGATTATAGCGGAATGTTGAATGTTATGTAAGATTTTTTACTGGTCTGTAAGGAATGTGCACTCTGGACTAAAAAAAAAAAGATAACACAATCTTCTTAGTAATGGAATGTTGAATGTTATGTAATATTTCTATTGATCAGTAATGTAAGTGCATTTTGGACCAAAAGATAATGTAATGCAATTTTTCTAACAATGGAGTGTTGAATTTTATGTAAGATTTTCTTCATATAGAGCAGTGTGATATAATGTTGTCAGATATAAAGCGCTGTCATGTACTGTAGTAAGATATAGAGCACTGTCATGTACTGTAGTGAGATATAGAACAGTGTCATGTACTGTAGTGAGCTATAGAGCAGTGTCATGTACTGTAGTGAGATTTAGAGCAGTGTCATGTACTGTAGTGAGATATAAAGCACTGTCATGTACTGTAGTGAGATATAGAGCACTGTCATGTACTGTAGTGAGATTTAGAGCAGTGTCATGTACTGTAGTGAGATATAAAGCACTGTCATGTACTGTAGTGAGATATAGAGCAGTGTCATGTACTGTAGTGAGATATAAAGCAGTGTCATGTACTGTAGTGAGATATAGAGCAGTGTCATGTACTGTAGTGAGATATAGAGCAGTGTCATGTACTGTAGTGAGATATAGAGCAGTGTCATGTACTGTAGTGAGATATAGAGCAGTGTCATGTACTGTAGTGAGATATAGAGCAGTGTCATGTACTGTAGTGAGATTCAGAGCAGTGTCATGTACTGTAGTGAGATATAGACCAGTGTCATGTACTGTAGTGAGATATAAAGCAGTGTCATATACTGTAGTGAGATATAAAGCTGTGCGATATACTGTAGTGAGATATAAATCATTGTGATAAACTGTAGTGAGATATAAAGCATTGTGATATACTGTAGTGAGGTATAAATCAGTGCGATACACTGTAGTGAGATATACTGTAGTGAGATATAAAGCATTGTGATAAACTGTAGTGAGATATAAAGCATTGTGATAAACTAGTGAGATATAAAGCATTGTGATATACTATAGTGAGATATAAAGCATTGTGATATACTGTAGTGAGATATAAAGCATTGTGATATACTGTAGTGAGATATTAAGCAGTGTGATATACTGTAGTCAGATATAGAGCAGTGTGATATACTGTAGTGAGTTATAAAGCAACTAGCTGTACCCGGCCACACGTTGCTGTGGCCCAGAATGGTGAAATCGAGAGGAAAGAAAATAAGCTCTTAGCTAACAGTGTCTGTCATATCCCCCTCCCCTCAACCCAGTCATATCTTCCTCTCCGAAGGATTGAGAAATTATTAAAATAGAAATAGTTAAGAAATGAGAACTTTAAAATAATATTTTGAGCTCTCTCAGTTAACTGTGACTGGCATAAACCCCCCCTCCTCGCGCTTCCCCAATCATATCTCCCTCTCCGAAGGATTGAAAAATCATCACCTGGCGAAGTCATATCTCCCTCTCTGAAGGATTGAAAAATCCTCTATAGCGAAATTGTTAAAATAGAAATAGTTAAGAAATGAGAACTTTAAAATAATATTTTAAGCTCTCTCAGCTAACAGTGTCTGGCATAAACCCCCCATCATATCATCTTCTCCGAAGGATAGGAAAGTCACCATGTAACGAAATATTGTAACTAAATTTAGCTTTGCATCCGTGTCTACCCAGACTTAAATAGGTAGCATTAACTTGTACAGAGAAGTAAATGTAGCCAGTGTAACAGCTACCACACCACCCATCCAGTACCAGTACTACTGCAACCACAACCACAACCACCATCACAACAACAACAACAAAAACTGTCAATACAGTCTGTGTAGGTCGGTGTAGAAAAGAGGAGTTAGCGCCGCATGCTGTCACCACGGACTAAACTGGACTGTAAGCCGTCTTAGTTAACAGCTTATGTCATTGCCAAATAGTTTTTGATCGAGAAGCATCGCCGAGAGGCTAATTAGGACTTAACTGAAATCGGATGTCTTTGGGCGAAAGGCGCAGATATCGCAGTCTAGCTGTAAACCACAACACCACGTGGCAACCACCCTTCTAGGGGGAAAAGAACAATTATCACCCAGCAGGGAATCGAACACTGGTCACTCAAGTGAAAGATGACATACTTACAACTTTACTACCGACGACTGAAGAGTTTAGATCGGATATCGCAGCCTAGCTGTAAACCACAACACAACGTGCCAACGGCCCTCTCGAGGGCGAACGAAGATTACCTATGACATGACCATTGACCATTGTAAACCCCAAAACCGAAAAAGGCGTAGATATCGCAGCCTAGCCATAAACCACAACACAATGTGCCAGCTGCCCAGTTAAGGGCTAAAAAAATTATATCACCTAGCGGGGAATCGAACGCGGGTCACCTTGCATGAGAGGCAGAATAGTTAACAACTACGCTACCAAATACTCAAGCGAATAGTGGAAATGAAATTATATAATAATGCAAAGTTCAATAAGAGCTCAGCAGTCAAATATGGCCGATCACATAAAAACAAATCCGGGCCGGCAACTAAACAAATAATGATTTGACCGTTGCTGGAGCTACGTCGTTCGTGGTTTGTGCGATTTTCTGACAAAAAATCAGGCTTGGAGTCAGAAGCAACGTTGTGTGCAAATTTGAAAGCAATCGGTTCAGTAGTTTCCGAGTTTTTAGCTTACATCATCCGAAAATTAACATTTTTATTAATATAGATGTGATGTACTGTAGTGAGATATACAGCAATGTGATGTACTGTAGTGAGATATACAGCAATGTGATGTACTGTAGTGAGAAATACAGCAGTGTGATGTACTGTAATGAGATATAGAGTAGTGTAATATACTGTAGGGAGATATAAAGCTGTGTTCTTCTAGAGGGAGATATATAGCAGTGTGCCACTAGAATGAGATAACTGGCAGCGTTTTTTTAGTATGAGATGTCTAGCACTATGATGTAAGATGCATAGAAGTGTACTGTAGAACAAGGCCCTGCAAACTCCTGCTCATCTGTGATGATCTGAAACATATTGCATGGTGTTAACAACTAACTACTAAAGATGTGTTTACTTATTCCCTTTATCTCTATAATGTTTTTACTGTAGTGAGAACTCATGCAGCCTGTAGTTGTTCTAACATGATTACTTCTTGCATGGGACTACTGAAAAGACTGGATTAACATCTGCCTGGCTCATGTAATGTTGTTGCAAGAAAGGAGAGATTTTCCCCGATTGCATTGATTGTGTGGAAGTCCTCATCGCAGCTAAACAGTGCTTGAGATTATAATGGTAACCTGTGTACTTTCCTTACCTGGCTCCCAGCTGAGGACTGCTTTTTGCTGGGAAGACTCAGCTATGTGGAAAGTGACTACTATCACAGCAGCTTGTGGATGCAGGCGGCTCTGGAGAGGGACTCACAGGAGCTGCAGAAAACTGCCAGCAAAAGCGAGATTCTTGACTATCTCTCCTACACCAAGGCAATGGTGAGCTCCTCCTGCATGGGAACTGATGATCTTAAATGTTCATTTTTTGCAGTGCACATCAGTCATCTGTTGATTTTTCTTCTCAGTTTAATAAAGGTTTAACTGTCCCAAATACAACATATCAAGGCAAAACTTTTGGCCAATAGAAACATTGTTGCAAGCCAAACTATACGGGTCGCTGAGTGAATTACAACAGACAGTTAAGTTCATACTAGAGACATCGTTGCAGATATAGATAATCTATTTCAAGTGAACCAAAGAAGAAAAAGAAGTAAAGATTTAAAGTGATGGTGCTGCATTGGGTTTTGCCCATGCCTAATCATGAAGGGATGCAAAGAATAGTGACCTGCGCTCTACTTATGCATGTCCTGACTATTTCAATCCTAGATGGTTTCAAAGTAGAACCCAGTTTGGCACAGTCATCACAGGGAAAAAGCAGTCAGTTTATAACATTTTACAGATACAGCATCTACTGTGCTGCTTTATTTAACCTGTTAGGCCAGATTTCTTTTGCATACCCAGACCAGACATAAAATAATAATTTAAAAAAAAAAAAGGAAAAAGCCATGTGTTGAGTTGGTACTCACAGACATAACTGAGCACGCACAGTGCATGGCTTGGGACAGAAAGAACTAAGAAGTAGCTGAGGAAGGTCAGTATGGGACTGGCTGTCTCTTCTTATAGACAGTGTTAGCTTCACAGCCCAATTAGTTATGAATCAAGCAAGTCTGCAAAGAGCTTGGTGCCAGTTCTTCACAGTCTGTACTTCATTTGGGAAATAAAAAGAAGAAGAAAAGTAGGGTGATCTGTTTATTATCAGTATGATCAAAAGGAAAGGACCAGAGAGGGAATTAAAGTTGGATTCTTCTACATTAAACTGTGCCAGCAAATTCATCCTAACTGTTGAAGCAGTATCTACTTCTTAAAGTTCATGCCATGTGGCTTTGGTAGTTATGTCTA
The DNA here is from genome assembly GCA_905116865.2 of Candidula unifasciata. Classification (NCBI taxonomy): domain Eukaryota; kingdom Metazoa; phylum Mollusca; class Gastropoda; order Stylommatophora; family Geomitridae; genus Candidula; species Candidula unifasciata. Next base: position 27,751 of record CAJHNH020001726.1, read on the forward strand.
TCCACAACCTTCTGTCTCATGTACTTTTAGTAATTTCTGACACAGGTGATTTTCCCTGCCATGATGTCAAACTGTCCAGCATCTTCTTTCTCGGTCTCTCTCGAACTCTTTCCTTACAGTTGTTCCATTGTCATGATGTACTCCAGTTGTCTCCTTCATGTGGCGGGACCAATGAATGGAAATAGTCTCCTTCTGATGTGGTCAGTTAGTTCTCTTCATGAGTGTTTCTTTGAATACATTGTCATTACTCTTTATCTGTCCAAGTGGCTCTCATTCGTCTGTAAAACCATATCTCCACTGCATATTTTTTTTTCACTAACCAAACAACTGTCAGTGATTTACATAGCTCCTGAAAATTCTCTTTCTCAGCTCAGTTGACGAAAAAAGATTTCATAGAAAATTCTTCATTTTGTGAAAATCGAAGCGGTATCTGTCATCATGTAGCAGGTCCTTTGCCAAACAAACGCTGCCATCACAATTTCCCTGAAGAAAACAATGTCTCGACAGCTGTCTCACTTTGTGTACGTTCATATTCAAGGAGTCACTTGTATCCTGTGCCCATCTTCGTGTTGGTCAGCCCCTGCCCTTCCTTCCTGGTACCATGCCTTCCTTAAATTTTTTGTTTTCCAATCCTCCCTGACACTTGATGTAACCAAAAAATTTGAGCTTCCGTGAAAATTGAAGCAGTATCTATGAACACAAAAAATAACTGCCGTGGAACATCCTGTGTATTCTTGAGACCCGACACTGTCAGAATATTTGTTGTTCTCACTCCTCGTATCATCACTGAAACCTCAGAGGCCCAAGGTTGTGTTTAACTCTTTCAGTCCCACACATTTATTACTTTTTCAACCCCTTCTGTTCAAAATATTTATGCATTGATAAATATCTAAACCTGAAGGAGTTCAGCAAAGACATTTTGGGGCAGTAGTAGTTAAACAAATAATTCCGATACAAAGGGTTAATATGTGAACTGTCTGTGATAGAAGACAGCAGGGATGTCATATTATCTTTGGAACAGCTAATGAACATATGGTGAGCTGGTTGCTGCTCAAAGGGTTAGGACATTAACATGAATGCACAGCTGATAGAGGTTTAATAAGATGGGTTTCAGAAATGTTTGAGTCAACTGTTTGATCTGTGGCAGATGTTTATAGTTGGGTTGTTGAGAATATCTATACTCATAACAGGATGCTTTTGTAGCGTCATTGTTTGTATCGTCATATCAAATGCCTTGTCAGCTGGTGTAGGTGTTCATGCATCTCCACAGATCTCAGTCTTTGGTGTTCTGGATCACTTCCACTGATGATATTCCTCCATGCCCACTGTCTTAAACCATCCACCATTGTTTCTCTTGGTCTGCCCCTGCCTCTTCTACCCGTGATCTTTCCAGTCATCATAATATTTTCCGGTGATCATTTTCTCATCTCATGACCAAAGAACTATGTTTGTCTCCTTATTGTTGTAAATAATGTTCTATTTTCTGTAGCTATTTCCAGGCAATCATTATTAGTTATTCTGTCAGTCCAAGGTATTCACAACATTCTTCTCAAGAACCACCTCAGTTACCCCCAGACTTCTTAATTTGCTTGCTCACATCCCAGGATCCACTGGCATACAACAATGCTCAATATAACATTTTAGTACTCGTTTTCTGATGTTTAATGAGACTGATTTATTACATTGTTTGAATGCAGGTACATATTACTATATACGATAACTTACAATTAAGATTCACATGCAGGTACATATTAATTGATAGCTTACAATTCAGAATCACTTGTATACCTCTCACTATTCAGAATGTGATTTCATTCCAGTTGTTGCAAATTAGAGTAAATCTGAAAGGGAAATTAGTGATTTTATTTACTTTCATTTGCGTTATACAAGATGTCCTATTGTAAAGACAACCCAAAGAATTTTCGCTTAATTTTGAGCTAGGCATATACCGGCCTTAGGTATTTTTACTTACAATATAAGTCAAGGCCTGGTTCTGGAAATAATTTTTTTAGGTTTGACAATTTTTATAACACAATTTTTGGTATTGCATCATAATATGAAGCTAAGAGAAATCACAGCGGTATAGTAATTGATGCATTCACCTGCCAGGACCGTCTGTGTTCTTCCTTTTTCTTAGCGTTCACTGCTGCAAACTTGGGTGGCCAGTTCTGGTTGTTCACCGACTTCTAGACTTTGGTCTTGTTCCAGAACTCGAGTTTTGTATGCACATCTGTTTTACAGATCTAGCTTTTTTGTATGCAGACTGTTAGTTACTCGCTTTTTGTGCAGATGCACTCCGATTGTAAAGGAAACACCCCTAATGAGATGACTTTTATGACGTTTGTTAGAGGGCCAATGGGTCTATTCTTGTTTAACCCCAGAATGGGGACCTGGAACCCACACAGGGTATCGTATTCACTTTCTGAGTAGAGGCAGAGGCAGGATTTCTTTCTAATCAGTATGGGTCTGGGGTCGACCTAACCTTGTAAAAATGGGTTCAGCACAGTTTACGTTGGAGGAATTGTTTGGAACAGATAGGTGACTTCATACATCTTGTCTTAGATGACTGGTACCGTCAGAATTGGAACTCTGTGCCTGCTGCTGAAAATAGGGATTGCACACTTTAGGAACTTACCGATTACTATGATGTTGGTTTTTTATGCATCTCAATCTTTTCTCTTGAGAAACCACGAAACCGACACTTGCAGTTGGGTCAAGTTCTCCAAAATAACTTTTCCGACTTCTGAGTAATGACCTTTTTTTTCTTTGAGATTCAGTTGGCAGTTAACATGCCTGCACAAACATTTAGGAGGTCAAGATATGAATACATTTACTTAAATAGCATTTCGTTAAAAAAAAAAAATTTGTTTTAATTAAATCAAGGTTGGTGTCATATTTTTGCATAAGTGCTAGTAATAGAGGTCATGGGATCAAATTTTTTCAGACCTCTGTGAATGTAATCAGTTTAATGCTTCACTCTGTTCATGTTTATTAATTACACCCTTAGTATCATATGTTCATCTTGAAAAAAAAAGTAAAATTTGCACAAATAAATGTTTAACAAATTTGTTGGTGACATGTTCAAATGTTTGTGGCTTTTTTTTTAAGTTTAAAAAAAAAAAGGATTTTGTTCTGAAAATCCACAAGGTCATGTGACCTAATTTTTTTATTGTTTTTTTGGCAAGAGGACTAAAGACTATTGATAAGTGTCGACTTTATTTATTATCTTTGTTCACACTGAAAAGCATGATTCTCGTGTATCTTGGACTCATGAATATTATACAAACGAGATACTTGAACATGTTGAAAAAAAGTGTTTAGTGCATATTTTTGTTATTGCATAACAATCACAGTTATTGTTATCCCTTCTGGTAAAGAAACTAAACATATCATTGGGTGAAAGGAGGGTTGGGGGGGGGGGAGTGTATGAAGAAAGAGCAAATGGAAGGGGGTGGGGGGAAAGAAAGAGAGAGTGAGAGAGACTTGGCTAGGTGCTCTTGAAATTGGTTTAAAAAACTAAAAACCAAAATGCTCTGATACCATGTTGTCAAACATTTACCAGACAAAAGGCAGATTTTTGCCAGTTTAAAGTCAAAACAAACATTTTGGGTCACATTATGAGATGAGAAGTGCCACTGAGTATTGTGGTAACCTACAGTGGAGCTTTCAGAACTCTTTCTGTTGATGATACTCTCTTTTTGTGTGTGTGTGTGGGGGCACACAGTAATTCAGTCTACTAGCAGGCAGAGGTTAAACAAACCTTTATAAGTGCTATGAGTATATACATAAATTGTAATAACAAAGTCCCTGTTTCCTTCAAAGTCAGAGTGCATCCAAGAAGTGATGAGCCAACAATCAGCACACAGATAAGCCAGATCAGTATAACAGATGTATACACAAAACCCAAGTTCCAAAGAAAAAAAAAAAAACATAATCCAGAGGGGGTTAAACAAGCAGAACTTTCCACCTCAGTTTACAACCAGTGAATGCTAAGAAAACAAAAAGACATAATAACAGTGTTTGACACAACCCAGCTCAAAAAAACCTTTTTGTATATTGACAGTACTTAATATTTTCAATGTCATTGTTATAGTTTATGAATAACAGCAATAAAGTTCTTTAGACGTGCCTTCACATCGCAGCTGACACACTAATGTTTGGAAGGCTGAGAGCTAGAAAATTAGGAACAGTATAGACAGAATAGGCAGAAGAGCAGCTGGCCGAACGGCTAAGTATTCTGTGTTCTCACGCTGGATAACCAGATTCAATTCCTCGGTAAGGTGGCAGATTTTTTCTTTCGGGGGCAAAAATAAAATCCTGACTTACACAATCCATGGCCATAGCACTAGCCATGCTACCCAAATCTTCAGGCTCATTGCCCCCTCCCCTTTTTCTTGTGCCTACACCACAACAGTAGTAAATACAGACAGTATTGACAGAATATAAACAAACAAACATCTTTGTACTTTAGTTAGGAGCAGAGGCAACATGACTGTAGGAGCACACATCTGTGCTGCTCGGTATAACACATCTGGCATACGTGCAAACGTCAAGAATTTGCCAGTCATATGAATCAAATGACTTTTTAAAGCCATATTGACAGCAAATTTTCCCAGAAGCCTCAGTGACAGATGTCATGGAGTAATTGGATGTAAATTGTCAGACTTGTAATGAAAAGAAATAAACTTGAAAACTGAGTGACAGCATTCAGGTGGGATGTGAAAAGAGCAAATGGAAGCAGCGATATCATTTCTACAGTGGAGGGTGGTTGAAGTGTATCCACTGCTAGGTATGGAAGTATTTCTTGGTGAGGTCCTAAATCTTTTTTATGGTGAGACTTTCATACCATTTTCTGAAAGCCTTAAGAACAGAAAAAGAATGTGGTTTTATGAATATAAATTTCCCCATTGGTCACAGTGTTAACTTGCAACTGGGTCATGAAGTAAAAAAAAAAACTATGTCACTGAAACAGTTTCTCTGTAGACTCACAGAGATGTAACCTAGTTAATTCTCTACTGCATTTGTGTTTTTTTATGACTTTCTGTGTACTTTGTAGAATTTGTATTATTTTGCTTCATAAATGGAATTATGATTTGGGCAGGGCGTGTGCCTGTGTAAACTGTTTTTTTTAAGCATTGTTTTTAAGGAATTAACTAATTATGGGTAATTAGTATTGTTTTCTAAGCAACCAGGGTTAAAGGGTTGTCACATTTTATGTATGAAGTTTGTTTTCATTTGCTTACTGTTTGTTTTGTTTTTCAGTTGTAAATGTCTTCTTTTTTCTGTCCATATTTTAGCTTGGAGATGTGGCCCATGCTTTGGAATTGACAATTGAACTGCTGAAACTAGGTGAGACTATCTCAGGAAATGTAGTTGGTAATGTATTGTCTAATTGCTAATTTATGTCTATGCCTCTTCGGCCTGCTGTAACATAGGTAATAACGACTGGGAAAAGATTCTTCTACATTTAAGTTTTTTTTGTTTTTGCTTAAAAAAGTATTTCGTTCTGTTGATATTTTGGGGGGTCCTTTTAACGTTCTCAGGCCCAGTATTAGCGTAACTTCCCGGCAGCCAACTTCCCTTGCCATCCATGCTTCCTTAGGTTGCTGCACCTCTCCTATGTTGTGGGGGGTGTTATGACATGGCTTGGTTTGGCATTTGCTCTGCGTATGTAATGTTTGTGGGAGGTTGTGTTGTTGTGAGTCTATTTCAGGCACTGCAGGTGTCTGTATACAAGAAGTACTGCAGGATGATTCTTGGCTATTGAAACTAGGATGTTTTTACATTTCTACGTCTATCGGTGGTGGCTTCCTTCCCCGAGACAACAAAAGCAATTACAAAGAGCGGAGGAATAGAAAAATATCGCTGTTTCCATTAGGGCTGTACCGAATATTTGCTTTGTATTCGCTTCGGGGCAGAATAGTGGACCTAATAACTATACTATATTCGGCCGAATAGTTGCTGTCAGACCGAATACGAATAGTGGTTACCTTACACCCGTTTCTGGACTGGTGGAAAATAAACATATCACGATTTCCCACCTTGGCTCATACTGTCAAGCGTTATCTTTGTGCACCACCTACGAGCGTAACAAGTGAACGTCTGTTTAGTACAGCTGGAAATACCTTCAGTGAGACAAGAAGCTGTCTAATGCTGACAACATGGAATGAAGTTTTTTGTGTGTGTGTGAAAGCTAATGCCGCTTTCATGGATTAACTAAGCTGTCATTGACAATTTTCAAGTTTAGTTACTTGTTATAAAATTAGGAATACTTTCATTCTTTGGTATTAGTTACCATAGACTGACTGACTGAAGGAAGCAAAACATGAAATGTTTTTTAAACGTTTACTTTTCTGTACTACATTTTGTAAAGTATAATTTCACCGTAGATTTGACATTATGGATGTTTTTTTAAAAGATATGTTTTTTACAGTATTCGAAAGTGAAAGAATGGGCCTCAGTTTGAATAGTGGGAAAACAGAAGTAATATTGATATCAAAGAAAATAATTATTCCTAAATCTATATATATAAAAATCAATGTTTGTGTGTTTGTTTGGTCTCTATAGACTCGGAAACTACTGAACCGATTTAGCTGAAATTTTCAGGATATGTTTGTTGTGATACCGGATTTTGAACCGTCGTGGTTTGAAATTCAACCTGTCACTGTTAGAGATAGGTGACCACAATTTATGCCAAAATATACGCAACTAATATTTATAACTTTAGTGATTTCTAATTATAGCCACGTTAGTAATTGCGCATGCGCCGTATTTACCATTCGAGTTACGTGCAGCCAACGCCTTCTCTAATACTATACATAGAGTAGGTCGTGGTACAGCAAACAAGACTATCTCTATATTTGCCACAATAACCATATTAAACACGATTTCTATTTTCTGTTTTTTTTTTTCAAACAACCTTCGATTGGGGGGGGGGGGCAATCGAGGACTATCTCGACGTCGGCGCAGACAGTGGCTGCGACATTAACTTCATTAACCGTGTTAGACACGTGCTATTTCTATTTCATTAATATATCTGGAGTATCTGTCTATGAGAAAACAATTGCCTGCGGTTTTGAATTGTGTTTTAATCGCGACACAGTGGTAGAGACACATATGTCTAATAGTTGTGTTCTCTTTTCGTTGTTCCGATTAAGTGGCTGCTTGGTCGAATGGTTAGAACACTGGGTTCAAGTGCGGTAGACCTGGGTTCGAATCCGCAGTAGTTAAATTTTTTTTTTACCCCGGACTAAAATAATATCCTCATCTGCTCTGTCGTGGTGACAGCACTAGCCATGTTGCCTTAATATAAAAAAAAAAAAAAAACAATAAATGGGTAAACCATTTGATAATTAAATTTGACCACTTCGCATACTTATGATTGCATTGTTAAACTTTCCGATTGCATGGTTACGCTGAAATTTTATAGATTTTCATTTATTTTCATTTAGATTTAGTTATTTCATCTGTGTTGGAATTTTAAGCTGTGCTGTTTACAATGACGTTCATTTCCTAATTATGGTGTTTTTTTCCTGTGTTCATTTGCTTTTCAAGTTTTTTTTTTTTTTTTTTGTAGCCCTATTCACTACCTTTTACAATTCCTGCTCCTTATTTTAGTCCAGATGGACAGGGATGTCAATGTCAGTTACAGCAACAACAAAATATCGCCAGTTAGTGATTTTCAAATCCTTCGAAGAGGGAGAGAGCAGTAGTCGGTGGAAGAGGGGAGGGGAGGGGGGTAATGACTTAAATTTAAGAGAACTTAAATAGCTTTACACGTGATTTTCAAGTTCTCATTACCTAATTTGTTTATATTTTACTAACGCTACCTCCGCTTTTCTATTTTTTACGATTTACTTTGTTATTTACAAGTGCAGTTGTAGCTTTACTTCCGTCTCCTATAAAAATACAAACAGCTTTAGCATGTGATAACCAAATAACCACTTTTGTTACCGTGCTAATAACACCATTTAAACGACCACTAATATAAAGACACAATTATATGGTGCGTGTTCTAAAGTTGGAAAACCAGACTATCTATCTATATATATAAAAATCAATGTTTGTGTGTTTGTTTGGTCTCTATAGACTCGGAAACTACTGAACCGATTTAGCTGAAATTTTCAGGATATGTTTGTTGTGATACCGGATTTTGAACCGTCGTGGTTTGAAATTCAACCTGTCACTGTTAGAGATAGGTGACCACAATTTATGCCAAAATATACGCAACTAATATTTATAACTTTAGTGATTTCTAATTATAGCCACGTTAGTAATTGCGCATGCGACGTATTTACCATTCGCCGGCGAGTTACGTGCAGCCAACGCCTTCTCTAATACTAATACATAGAGTAGGTCGTGGTACAGCAAACAAGACTATCTCTATATTTGCCACAATAACCATATTAAACACGATTTCTATTTTCTGTTTTTTTTTTTCAAACAACCTTCGATGGGGGGAAAGGGGGGTGGGGGGGGGGGGGCAATCAAGGACTATCTCGACGTCGGCGCAGACATTGACTGCGTCATTAACTTCATTAGACAGGTGCGATTTCCATTGTCTTTCTTTTCTAAAAACCTTTGATGAGGGAGAGGGTACTAGGTGGATTTAGTTGTGGGGATGGGGGGGTGGTGGGGGGGGGGGGGATCAAAGACTATCTCAAATTACGCCACAGCAACGCGTGGCCGGGTACAGCTAGTATGTAATAAAAGTCAATGGTTTTATTTTTGGACAAGTACGGAAATTTAAGTATCTGCGCACATGGATAACATCAGATGGAAGATGCATTACTGAAATAAGAAACAGAATAGGACAGGCAAAAACTGCGTTTTAAAAAATGAAGAACATCTTATGCAATATATCTTTGTCATTAAAGGTTAGAAAAAGAATTCTTGCTTGCTATATACATCCAATTTTAACATATGGCTGTGAGTCCTGGACAATCGGTAGGCAGGCCAAACAATTTTTTGAGGCCTCAGAGATGTGGTGTGGTTTTACAGAACAATGCTTAAAATACCTTGGACAGCCAAAAGCAACCAAGAGGTTTTGATAGAGGCGGGAGCACGAAGACAACTACTCACAGACATCAGAAGGAGACAGTCATCATTTTTCATCCATGTTATAAAATGAGGGAAAATGGAACATGTGATGACCACTGTAAAGATAAGGGGAAGGAGAGATAGAGGAAGACAAGGAGAGAAGATTCTTGACAGTCTTGTTGCATGGCATGGAGGTGTGTCAGTACACGAACTAATACATGCTGCAGGAGATCGCAGATTGTGGCAAGGCATAATTGCTTATGCCAGTCGGCTAAGTACCTGATGATGATGATTCACTATTCGTATTCGGCCGAATAGTTGGACCAGCTATACATATTCGGCTGAATAGTGAAAATCACTATTCGGTACAGCCCTAGTTTCCATACACCCGAACCGCCGCAAAAATAATCACGCAAGCGAGTGGTGAGAAGACGAGAAAAGAGGCAATGGTTAAACTGTTTACAAGAAAAACATAACTCCCCCGCAACATAGGAGAGGTCCAAGGAAAGTTACTCTAATCTTGGGCCCGGAGTTGTGAACAGCACCATTTTTTTAAAATTAATTTTTTCAGATCTGGCTTTTTTGTGTGTAGATTTTTGGTTGTTTGCATCTCAGGCCGATACATTTTGACTTTGAAGGAAATGGTTGAACCTATCTACTTTGGTCAGACCCCCAGTAGGGAATCTGTTTCCAGGATGGCTGAGGAGTTCCTGACCAGTATGAACCCTGATTCTGAATGCAACCCAATGTGTGGTTCAGCACCTCTGCATCCCCATCAGGAAACAAGAAGGGCCAGTAAGGCAGGGTGACACTTCAGCTGATCTCGTACCTTTAATTGTGATTGTTTCCTTATGTTCCTTTAGAGCCCAATCACGAAAGAGCCGTGAATAACAAGAAGTATTTTGAAGCCATGTTGCAAGACAAGACCAAGAAACAAGAGCTGCAGGCGGACAAAAAACCTGGCTATCAGCTCAGCAGAGATGAGTATAGAAACTCTGAGGAGTTTCTCACCTACGAAGCTTTGTGTCGAGGAGAGGATATAATGGTATGATAGAGTAGTGTGTGCTGCTGCATGAAAGATCCTGAGATTGATAAGGGAACCCCCCCGTGTGGGTTCCGGGGCCCCATTGTGGGGAAAACAAGAATAGACCCACTGCCTCCCCAAAAGCATGTCGTAAGAGTCGACTAATTGGGGAGCTTCCTTTGAAGTCGGAGTGCATCTGCTGGAGAGGCAAGGAACCAACAGTCTGTATTCAAGAGAATGAGATCTGTAAAACTGATGCACACGCAACACTCAGGTTCTGGAGCAGGACTGCAGTTCAGTAGTGGACGAGCAACCAGAACCTTCCGCCAGAGTTTACAGCTGGTGAACGTGAAGAAGAAGAAGAAGATAAGGGAACTATTCTGTGTGGGTTTCGGGGCCCTGTTATAGGGAAAACAAGAATAGACCTTCTGCCTACCCACAAGCATGTCGTAAGAGTCCACTAATTGGGAGCTTTCTTCGAAGTCGGAGTGCATCTGCCTGAGAGGCAAGGAACCAACAGTCTGCACACAAATGTGTCAGATCTGTCAGATGGATGCACACGCAACACTCAGGTTCTGGAACAGGACTGCAGTACAGAAGTGGACAAACAGCCAGAACTTTTCACCAGAGTTTACAGCTGGTGAACGCAAAGAAGTAGAAGAAGATTAGGGAACTGCTTTATCAACATAATGGTTTGTGGGTTTTAGGGGACCTTAATTAGTTGATGACTACTGCATTGCTCATTACCTGCTGTCTTTTACTACCCTTTTTGTACCACTTTATCAGGGTGGTGTAGGACAGGGAGTTATTTTTTAGCCTGATGAATGAGGGTTGAATGGCTAGTGCTGTCACCGTTAACTTTTCAGGTTTAGATTTTATTACCGCCCCCTACAGGAACTCATCACTTTACCAAGAATTCAGATCTTGTCTCCCAAATGTTGCTTGCTTTTTAAGGCTGGCCAAGTAACATTACAAAGGGCTGGGACTACAGCTGTCCCAGTATACAGCGTAAGTTTACGCTCAGAACTTGATGATAGATGGGCTGGAACACAAGGCTTAACACTAACAAAACATTTCATGGTTGTTCCATACAAAGTCCACTGTCCACTGTCATTGTTCGTTGTTTGGGTGGCAGTGAAAAGAACATTCAGCTCAGCTGTCAAACAACACAAATAATTATCTAACAGAATGTCTTGCATACACACACTTCGCAGACAATAGCTGGCAAATTCAGGTCCCTGTTGAAACTGGACATTGTTGGTAGTCAACGATCTTGCATCCATTTCGATAACTACTATATGGCCATTCCTAGCCTTTATAGGCTTCTTGGATCAATTTGGCTCACAGGTTTGCTCACATTCACTTGTCCATTCAATATTTCCCAGCACGAAATACAGGATAGTCCTTAATTCTTTCGCACATCTAATCATCTGTTTCAATACCCCTTTATGCTAAATGATACAAAGTGTGTCATTACAGTAGCTGATTGTTCTAACTGCTTTGCCAGATGCTGCTATTGCAGGTTGCTGGAGCCATAAGGGAAACAAAGAATTGTAACACTTTAATCTATTATGCATGTCTTAATAGATCTTCTTCATCTTCGTTCATTGGCTATAAGCTGTGGTGGAAAGTCCTGGTTGTTCATCCATTTGGACTTTGGCTTTGTGCCAGGACCTGAGTTTTGCATGTACATCCATTTAACTGGCTTATTTGTGTACAGTTGGTTGTTCCTTGCTGCTCAGGCAGATGCACTCTGACTTTAAAGGAAGTCCCCAATTAGTTGACTTCTATGACATGCTTGTTAGAGAAGCAGTGGGCCTATTTTTGTTTTCCCCACAATGGGGCCCCGGAGCCCACATGGGGATCTTAAGAGATGACTAAGGGGAGTTGGGGAAGCTTATGACTGCCCTGTTGTTTCTCTATAAGGCAAATATATTTGTTTGCTAATCTTATCATAAATAACATTTCCACTGCCAGTACAAGTTTTTCAGCTTGTCTGCTTAGTGTCTACAGTTTGTTGCCAATAGTCAGTTTTATCTCCTGTTGTTTTCTTTCAAGCCAATTGCCAACCAAGAGAAGCTGGTGTGCCGGTACGTCACCAACAACCACCCGCTGCTGCTGTTACAACCGGCCAAGGAAGAGATTGTTCACTGGGATCCCTATCTGGTCATCTACCATGATGTGATGAGTGATGAAGAGATTAAACAGATCAAACATATGGCCACCCCAAGGGTAATTCATTTCCACTTGTGTTTCTTGAGATTGTATTATGAAGTTACATTTATGTCTGTGTTTGCTAGCAAATGGGTAGGTTAATATAAGTATGTGTTGTTTTTATAGTATGTGAAGATTAACATGTGTATGTGTTGGCTTTGAAGTGTGTGAAGGTTAATATATGTATTGTGTTGGTTTTGTTGTGTGTGAAGGTTAATATATGTATGTGCTGTTATTAGGAAAAGTAAAGGTTTTGTTTATGTTTTGTTTGTGTTGCTTTTAGGAAATGTGAAGGTTAATTTATGTATGTGTCGTTTTTATAGTGTATGAAGGTTAATATATGTATGTCTGTCATTTTTATAGTGTATGAAGGTTAATATATGTATGTCTGTCGTTTTTATAGTGTATGAAGGTTAATATATGTATGTCTGTCATTTTTATAGTGTATGAAGGTTAATATATGTATGTCTGTCATTTTTATAGTGTATGAAGGTTAATATATGTATGTCTGTCGTTTTTATAGTGTATGAAGGTTAATATATGTATGTCTGTCATTTTTATAGTGTATGAAGGTTAATATATGTATGTCTGTCGTTTTTATAGTGTATGAAGGTTAATATATGTATGTTGGTTGTTTTTATAGTGTATGAAGGTTAATATATGTAAGTCTGTCATTTTTATAGTGTATGAAGGTTAATATATGTATGTCTGTCGTTTTTATAGTGTATGAAGGTTAATATATGTCTGTCGTTTTTATAGTGTATGAAGGTTAATATATGTATGTCTGTTGTTTTTATAGTGTATGAAGGTTAATATTTGTATGTCTGTTGTTTTAATAGTGTATGAAGGTTAATATATGTATGTCTGTTGTTTTTATAGTGTATGAAGGTTAATATATGTATGTCTGTCGTTTTTATAATGTATGAAGGTTAATATATGTATGTGTTGGTTTATAGAAGCAGTTCTCAATCTGTGGGCCACTTCCCTTTTTTGTGTGTGTCAAACGACCTTTTAGTAGAGGTCACCTAAAAGCATCGAAAAACACATATTCAATGAAGTTATGAAGTAGCATCGTGAATAATTGTATGGTTGGGGGTCACCACAACATGAGGAACTGTATTAGAGGGTCACAGCGTTAGGAAATTTGAGAGCCACTAGTTTATAGTGTATGGAGGTCAATGTTTCAATACATTGGTTTGAAAGTGTATGATATTTAAAACTCTTATATGTGTGTTGTTTATGGTGTATGAAGGTTTATATGTGTATGCGTATTGATTTTAGGGTATGTGAAGGTAAAATGTTTTAATGTATTAGAAAAATTAAACATGCGTGTGTATGTGTGTAACGTTTTGGGTGTATGTTAATGTATTACTCAAAACACATAACCAGTATATGTGCACTGCAAAAAAAAAATATTGTAAAAGGCCAGTTGCAGATTTTCAATAAGTGCATATTAACACAAAATACAATTATGAAACTTACAAATCTTTAAACAGTTGTCATTGCGCATTAGCTAGTTGATTGCGTATTTTTTACAGACATTGCAGAACCAATCCCAGCATTAATCTTTTAAATGTATGTGATTTTTCTGGGTAAGTTTATGTTCATTAGGTTGCCATTGATTTCTGAACGGTCAACTCTTGATATTATGGTCTAAAACAGTGCAAGGTGTTTTGTTGCCAAATTGCCTGCAGATGTGACCAAACCTGATAACTCGGAATTACAAATCGCGTTTGCATCTCCTAAGCCATAACTCTAAATGGAGACAAATAAATGATTTCATTTTAAGAAAATCGATGACAGTCGTCTTATCTCCCTTTTTGAAAATTTAGAATCATTAAAAAAAAGTAAACATGATTCAGTTCAACTGTACGTCCATGATGATCTTGAATGCATTCACTGCACCTTTGCCTCATTGTTAAGATGAGTGTTCTTAGAGTCTTTTGTGGGGTCACCTGCTCCAGGCAGTGGAACAACTGATTGAGGGTAGTAGCAGGTTGATGATTTTCTTCAGGTCTGTGTCCTAACACAGCCCATACATGTTGGTCTGAGATCAGAAGGGTAAGCTGGCCAGCGTAAGCTGTAACATGTTGCTGTTGTTCACGGCCCCAGCTGAGATCAGAAAATGGGTAAGCTGGCCTAGCGTAAGCTGTAACATGTTAAATCTGTTGGTTCACGGCCCGGCTGTCACGGAAGACGATAACCCACTGTCGTCCTTAGGACGGAATCTGGTCTTAGAGCCTGAAGTGCTGTAAGGGAGAGAGGCTGTAATATTTCTGCAGACTACACCAATGAAAAAACCACATACTCAATACAAGGGTGTCCTGAAGGTCACACTGATTCTACCCCACACCATTACTGATTCACCACCATAGCGATCATGTTCAAGGACATTGGTATCATGATTCGTCTGTGAACAGAACTCTGCTCCATTGATGCCTATCCTGGGTCAGATGACACTGAACCCGAGCCAGATGAGCTGTGTGATCAGCTGGAGCCAAGACAGGTCAGATGACAGATCTGCATCTGTCTGTCGGTTTCATATGGTTTGTCCACATACGGTTATGTTTGTGGCTGTTCACAGTTGTGTCCTGATGGCACTGGCAGTGTTTGTTGTATGTCTGAGAGCTAATACAACAACAAATGTGTCTTGCCGTCTTGTGAAAGGACTTGGGTGTCCTGACCTATGTTGTTGTGTGACACTGCCGCTTACATTATAACGATCAAACAAATTTTGTAAGACAGAGTGTGCAACTCCTAAACTTCTAGCAACTTCTCGCAGCCCTACATCAACCTGCTCTCTGTCAGCATTGGTCAAGCATCTTCACTGAGCCATGGCAACAATGGTAATTGTTATAAACATATCCACTGCCCATTCCTTCCAGAAAGTTTGTGACCTGAGTTCACCATAGTCATGACTTGTACATGAAAAGAACATTTCAGCAGTGTTTGTTCTTCGCAGGCTTTGCCACAGGAGTCATTTTCAAACATGCATTACTTCCCTTATCACTAGATAGTTTGGATTAACCTAGTAGATACACACATGTAACAGAGATTTTTGGGGTCAGATTAACAAACATTGTTTAACCATGCAACAAAATGCATTACATTTGTGTGGGTTAGGGGGGTGGGGAGGAGTGTCATGGTTTTTGGACATCAGTATGAGAGATGGGGCCTCACCGCATACTATTCCCAAAGACGGCACTAAGTGCTCTGTAACCAGTGTCCATTGTGGCGGTTACACACAGTTGAACAATCCTAATGTGTGTGTTCTTCTTCTTCGCCTTCACCAGCTGTAAACTCCAGCAGAAAGTTCTGGTTGTTCGTCCACCTCTGGACTTTCATCTTGTTCCAGAACCTAAGTGATGCGTGCACATCTGTTTAACAAATGTGACTTTTTTGTATGCGGATTGTTGGTTCCCTACCTCTCTGACTTTGAAAAAAAGAGCACCCCCATTCACCCCCAATTAATTTGCTCTTTCGAAATGTGTGTATAAAAAGAGATAATGTCTGTTTGAGACCAGTTGAGTAAACATTGTGTGCTGAATATCTTTGTCTGTATTGGACAGTTGAACAGAGCTACAGTTCAGAATTCTAAAACGGGAGAATTAGAGACAGCCAATTACAGAATCAGTAAGAGGTAATTAGGATCACTGTATAGCTTTCCTGTCTGTTGTTGTCTGTGTTCCTAATGTTGCCTGTCTGTCTGTTCTCTGTGTTTCTAATGTTGCCTATCTGTCTGTTCTCTGTGTTCCTAATGTTGCCTAACCATTGTGATGTGCTTGTTACATGATGCTAAATCTCTAAATTGAGTTCACTTTTTTCCCTCTAGATATCTTTATTGATACATTACGTTGAATGCCTGAAAAGAGTTAATTTTTTTAAAGGTTTTGCATAGGTGGCATTTTCTTTATTCTTCTTCTTACAGTCCATGCCGTGTGGCGTTGGTAGTCATGTCTATCCACAACCTTCTGTTTCGAGTACTTTCACTCAACTCTGATACAGATGATCCTCCAAGCCATGATGTCAAACTGTCCAGCATCTTTTCTCTCTGTCTCTCTCTTTCTCTTTTCGCTTCCAGCTTTTTATTATCTAGTGCTAAATGTCAACTGAATTCACCTCACCTCCTATCCCCGAACCTTAAAGCAGGTTTTATATGGATGTCATTCTTTTTTTCTAAATTGTCTAGCCTGAAATGTTTGAAGTGAATTCACAATTTTTCCCCCATGTTTTATGCAAATAGCTTTCTTGATACATTATGACACACAATTTTCTCCTTGGCATCTGCCTGAAAGTCGAGGAACCAACAGTCTGCATGCAAATAAGCCAGATGTGCAAAATGAATGTGCATGGAAAAGAAAACAATGTCTTAGAGCACTACCAAAGTGCACAGGTGGACGAACAACCATAACTCTCTGCCTGAGTTTACAGCCATTAAGCACTTTGAAAAAAAAAAGATCCCACTGCCTTTACAATTTACATCAGTTTTAGTTACTTTAACGGTGAAACCAATGTTTCCTCATTGTAATTTAAAAAAAGCAAAACAAACAAACACAAGTTTGCACAATTTGTTGCCTGGCATGTTTCACTGTATCTCATCAGGTGCGTACTACAGTAACTATTACATAAATGAGGCAAATAAGTCCTTTTAACTGAATTTTAAATTAAAAAACAGTCAACTGCAGTTGACATTTCACCAGGGCAGGAGCAGTGTCGAAGTCATGTCTTTTTGTTTACAAAGTTCAGGACATTTAAATTTGTACTTCAGTTATAAAGGATTCACTTATTTGCTTTATTTGTGTAATTGTTATTTTAACAGTGCCTGGTTGAATGGGAAAGATCACCCAGTCGTGGAGAGACTAAATGATAGAATGTCAGCAATTACGGGATTGGAAATGAGTACAGCAGAAGAATTACAGGTATTTTGTGTGTGTTGTGAGTAATATAATTTATATAGATTTAATCAGACTTAAATAAATGTACTGAGTCGCTGATCTGTGCTGTTACCAGTAAACTAGATTTAACATGATTACATTCCCCCCCCCCCCCCCCCCCCCCCACCAATGCTGGCCAACAAGGCATTTGATGATGATGATGGTATTTATTTATCATACTGTGTATGTGATCTCAAGGGTTCCCCTCCTATTATTTATGCAGTGCATGCATGTTGACTGCTCATAATTCTCTCTACTACTCACTGTTGGCATCTGTGGCTTAGGCATTGCAGACCTGCCTAATAATGCCGGGGTGTTCAATTTGATCTCAGCTGCGGACTATCTGTCTTGCTTTCATTTCAACAGTGGTGCTGAGAGCTAACCGTTCAGTGACAAACTACTGAACATAAAATTTGCCTAGAAAAACTACAACAGCCAAGAAATGCTGGGGTTGGCTCTGCAACATCCTGTCAAGGATACACAACTAACTAAACTACTCCCCACAAGTTATGCCGAACGCTAAGCCTTTCATCTTCTGGTGAAGCAACTATCCACTGTCAGACTATTTCAAGGTTCCTAGCCTACCTGGAAACTTGCATTTAATCAAGGCCCAACCTTGAAACTTAGTTTTCACCTGGGAAAACACCCACCGACCTTGAAAAGCCTGGAATTTTGACCACTGTGATGAGATCATCGGATGACCTGCGATTTTTGGCAGTTATGCTATTTTTGGCCATTTAGCTAGTTTTGGCTATTTTTACTTATGGTCGTTTCAGAAATGAGGGCAGTTGATTATTGGCTATTTTCTTTCTCCTTCCCTTTTTCAATCTTCTACCTCTTGCTCTCTCCTTCCTGTCTCCTGCATTGCCTCTCTCCCTCTCCTCTGATCTTCATCTTCTTCTCTGTATCTCTATCTTTCCTTTTACTCTCTCATTTCATGTCTCCCTCTCCCCCTTTTTCCAATTTTATCTCTTGTTTAAATGTTTACTAAATGTGCTGCTCCATAACTCTTTTCCTAGTAACTGTCAAGTACACAAGAATTTGTGTTATTAAAGGGGGGGGGGGGGGGGGGGGGGGGGGGGGGGGGGGGGGGGATTTAAACAGGCTAGATCTGGATACAAATAAGCCAAATCTGTCTGGATACAAAAAGATAAATCTGAATACAAATGCTAGATCTGGCTATACTCTAGATTTGGCTACAAGTAAGCTAGATCTGGCTACAAATATGTTTGATCAGGATATAAATAACCCAGATTGGATACAAATAAGCCATATACATCTGGATACAAATAAGCCAGATCTGGATTCATAAAAATAGGACAGATTTAGCTACAAATATGCCATATTAGGCAACAAGTAGACCAAATCTGGCTTCTAATAGGCCAGATCTAGCTACAAATAGACCAGATGTGGATATAAATAGATCAAATCTATCTGGATACAAATAGACCAGATCTATCTGGATACAAATGTTAGATCTGGCTACTAATAGGCCAGATCTTTCTGGATACAAATAAGCCAAATCTGGCAACATATAGGCAAGATTCACTGCAAACAAGATAGAACTGGCTACAGACTAGACCTCTCTGGCTACAAATAGGCCAGATTGGGATACAAAAAAGCCAGATCTGGCTACAAATAGGCTAGATGTGGATACAAATCATCTCCTTTCAACTAAGCCAGGTTTGTCTGGACACAAAAAAGTTAGATTTATATGGATATAAGTAAGCCTGGTCTGTCTGGATGCAAATAAGCCAGATCGGGTTTCAAATATGTCAGATTAGGATTCAAATAAGCCAGATTTGGATACAAATAAGCAGAGTCTGTCTGAATACAAATAAGCTGGATCTGTCTGATTACAAATAAGCCAGATCTAGATTCATATGAGCCAGATCTGGATACAAATAAGCTGGGTCTGGATACAAATCAGCCAGATCTTCAATACACATATGGTAGATCTTCAAACAAATAAGCTGGCTCCATCTGGATACCAAAAAAAAAAAAAGCAGGATCGCTCTGTATTCAAATAAGCTGGATCTATCTAGATACAAATAAACATATTTGGCTACAAAAAAGACAGATCTGGCTACAAATAGGCTGGATACAATAGGCATATCTGGCTACAAATAGGCCAGATTTTGCTACAGATATGCAATATTGGCCATAAATAGGCCAGATCTATCTGGATAGAAACAGGCCAGATCTATTTGGATACAAATGTTAGATCTGGTTACAGTCTGATCTGTCTAGCTAAAAATAGGCCAGATCTGGATAAAAAATAGGCCATATTTGGCTAC
The DNA here is from genome assembly GCA_905116865.2 of Candidula unifasciata. Classification (NCBI taxonomy): domain Eukaryota; kingdom Metazoa; phylum Mollusca; class Gastropoda; order Stylommatophora; family Geomitridae; genus Candidula; species Candidula unifasciata. The sequence continues at coordinate 47,259 of CAJHNH020001726.1, forward strand.
AATTAGGCCAGAGCTCTCTAGATACAAATAAGCCAGATATGGATACAAACAATCCATATCTGGATACAAATAAGCCAGATAGGGATTTAGATAAGCCAGCTGTGAATACAAATAAGCCAGGTCTGTCTGAATAAAATAAGCCATTCCTGGATACAATAAGCCAGATCTGGATACAAATAAGCCAGACCTGAATACAAATAAGCCATTTCTGGATACAAATAAGCCAGATCTGGATTCAAATAAGCCAGTTTGGGATACAGATAAGCCAGATCAAGATACAAATAAGCCAGATCGGGATACGGGATACAAAAAAGTCAAATCTGGATTTAAAAAATCTGGGTCTGGATACAAAGCCAGATTTGGATACAAAAAGTCAGATCTTTATGCAAATAAGCCAGATCTGGATACAAATAAGCCAGAGCTAGATACAAATAGGCCAGATCTGGGCAAATAAGCCTGAATACAATAAAAGCTGGATCTCTCTGGATACAAATAAACTACATCTGCCAGGATACAAATAAGCCAGATCTGGATACAAATATGCTGGATCTGGATACAAATACGCCGGATCTGTCTGGAGACAAATAAGCCAGATTTGTCTGGATACAAATAAGCTATATCTATCTGATAAAAAATAAACCGGTTTTGTCTGGATTAAATAAGCCAGATCAGGATACAAATAAGCCAGATGTGGATACAAATTATTTATAGACTGGATTCATTTAACTTTGCTGGCTGGTAATGTTTTCTTTGGGATTGGGTGGGGGTGGGGGAGTGTGGTCAGTCTCATGCCAGCCCTCCTTAGTCACCTCTTATGGCATGCATGGTAGATTACAGTGTCACTTTTTTGGCTTTCTCTGTGGAAATGTCTGTCTGTAGTGAGGATGATTCTCTACAAACCAATCCAGATTTCTCCCTTCTCTTCTTCTTCCTCCTCATCTTCTTCCTCCTCATCTTCTTCCTCCTCCTCATCTCCCTCACCCCTTCTTCTTCCTTCTTCTGTTCCTCTTCATGTTCACTTACTCCAGTTATTTTCTCGAAGTATTGGAGTTGGGGGGGGGGGGGGGGGGGGGGGGGGGGGGGGGGGGGGGGCTGTAAAGATCTTCTTTCTTTGTGCTTTTCCCAGTGCCTTTCATAAGTTTGACTTAATTTCTTACGGGCTGTTTTTAATGCATTGTTGCATCTGTGGTGCAATCTTCCCCTTGCTGTGTATCCATTATATTTCTTCACCATGGTTGTGGTAGCTGATACAAGGGCATTCTTATCAAAAAGGACAAATCATCTCCATCTCTTGCTGTTTAATAAATCGGATATAAACTAATTTATTATCACAGACAGCAGAAGGAGACTGTCATCATTTTTTGGCCATGTTATGAGAAGTGGGAAAATGGAACATGTTGTGACTACTGGAAAGATCTGTGGAAGGAGGGATAGAGGAAGACAATGAGAGAAGATTCTTGACAGCCTTCTTGCATGGCATGGAGGTGTGTCAACACACAAACTGATACATGCTGCAGGAGATCGCAGATTGTGGAAGGGCATGATCGCCCACTCCAGTTGGCAAGGCACCTGATGATGATGATGATGATAAACTGATTTACCTTTTAAGAATGTAGATGGTTGTATATTTATTTTCATACTTCTGCATTTCAATCTGCCCCCCCCCCCCCCCCCCCACCCCCCCCCCCCCCCCCCCCCCCCCCCCCCCCCTCCCCCCCCCCCCCCCCCCCCCCCTCTTCTTTTCAGATTGCAAATTATGGTCTTGGTGGCCATTATGAACCTCACTATGATTTTGCCAGGGTAAGTGAGTTCTTATTGTGAGTGATTAAATGTATGAATCAAGATTTGACATCCTTTGCATTTAGGACATTCCTACACATGCTTTATCTCCTTTCTCAGTAGATACCGAAGAGTCCTTACGCTAATAATACTAGTTGCAACCTGATTTAAAGTGCACCTATCACCCCCCCCCACCCCGTTAAATATCTTCCAGAATCTCTGCTCATCTTCCGCTGAATTAGTCTTTCAAGGTTTAATGTTGAATTATTGACATAATAGCACTTTGGACACTCCCATAAATGATTTGTCCCCATCTTCTGCAGCAAGTGAAGAGTTCCAATTCTGATGGTACCAGTAACTGTCTGGCTGATGGTAATCAGTCTCACCTTTCCCTTGAGTGATGGGCGTCGGCCAGATTTCCTTGTAACTCCTCGCAGCACCATTCTCCCTAGACCGTAATGATCTGTTTGTGCCTTCACACTGTTCACTTGCTTCTAAAGGGCCCTGACAACATCTAGCTTGTCATACATCAAGACTAGACTATCTTGTACCAGTCTTTCAAGGTAGGGATACTCTGTCCATTCTGTTGATTGCAGAGTGCCTTTACCACTTCCGCTTTATCATAATGAAGCTCAGATAGAGGAGGAGCAGCAGCAACACTATCACCTTGCTCAGTACCTCGCACACCTGAATATCCTCCACTGAAAGTCCATGATATGCTCCTGATTTTAGTTTTATGAAGCAATACAAGCCACTGTAGAACAACATTTCTTTTTTCAAAAGCATGCTGTGCGAGTCCATTACAATAACAACATATGCTGTGTTGCTCTAAAACCATCAGAAAGCTGCTGTTACAGCCTCCACCTCCATTCCCACACTGGATGTTGTGACATCATACACTTGATGTCTGTTTTCAAGCAGTGTCCATTGACCATCGCAATAAAACCCCACCCACTCTTTTTGCCCTCACTTCAAACCCATCTCATTACTGAGTCGTTTCACACATGTATGAAAGGTACAATTAGCTTTCATGGTGTAACATCGGACGAGTTTGTAATCAACAATGAGTGAACCAGGGATGTGTACATGCTGCTACCCTCATTGGAGTATACTCCTCACTTTTTTTTTTAAAATATGCCTTTTGATATCAGGAGGGTAGTATATTCATCCATCCCCGATCTGACGGCAGCCTTTACAGTACTCTTAGGCTGAAGGCAAAACCAGAATAAGAAAGGTACTAATCAGAGAGATGCTGTTTGCAGATGATGCAGCAATTACCACCCCGCTCAGAGGAGAAGCTGCAATGTTTACTATCTGCATTTAGACTAACAAACAGCAAAGACAAAGGTTCGGGTGCAGGGTGATAATGATAGACCTGCAGTTTACATTGATGGTGAAGAGCTGGAGATGGTTGACCATTTTACCTATCTGGAATCCACAGTGAATAACAGACAATCGCTGGACCAAGAAATCAAAATCAGCATAGGTGAGGGCAACAGCAATGAGCAGACTATTGAAAAGAGTTTAGGAGAACAGAAAGCTCACAAATAAAATAAAAGTTCTTGTCTATCAGGCTTGTGTTCTCAGCACTCTGCTTTTATGGCAGTGAAGCTTGGTCAACTGATTCGCACCAGGAGAAATGACTAAATGCTATCACATGCAATGCCTAAGAAGAATACTTGGCATTCAGTGGCAGGACAAGATCATGTTTGTTTGTTTGTTTATACAGCGGATCAACATCATGGCACAAAGGGTGGTAACCCATAAGTGATTCATTCTATTTTGAACTCCAGCCTAAGTAGGAAGAATCTTAGCGCAGTGCTTGAGCTCCGTAGCACCAATGAGAATCTTGAAATACTGTGGGTACATTTTTAACTCCTAACTTTTTGCCCGGGCAGTGCCGTTAGGCTACTCTTTTTCATTTCCAACTGCCAAATGATTTTTTATGTGTGTATCAATACACACAGGCATCTGATGCTACTACCCAGAGATCAGGGGAAATTTCTAGAAGTCCACGTGAAAGAAATCCCAGCCTTCACCCAGGCTTGAACCCGGGACTTCCAGCATTCGAGGTGGACGCCATGCCTCGAGATCACAGACACTGAGTTGTCTACTCTGTGCTCAGTCTACGAAGACTCAGGTGGTTGGGTCACATCTGGAGATTGGAGGATGACAAGAGTCTCCAAGGACATCCTCAATGGTGAGGTAAAGATGGCTAGAAGATGTCAATGCCGACCTCTACTACAATATAAAGATGTGTGCAAACTGAACATGAATTATGCAGGTACTGAGGTGGACTCGGGACAAAATGCCATGGACCGTGTTGTGTGGAGGGAGCACATCAGAAAAGGAATGAGAATGAAGAAAGAAATGATGACAGAAAGGATGAGAGCTGAGCATCTGAAGAAACAGACTGAATACCAATGTTGACAAAAACGATCCTGAAATCCCATGCTATAACTGTGGAAGACTTTTCTTAAAGACTGTTCTGTTTGTCAGAGTTCAGCAAAGAAAATGTCCTTTTTGTTAGTAGAATTGAGTGATGCATTTTTGTTTAGATCATTTGACTTTTTCATAGAGTTGGTACAGGTTTTTAAAAAAAAAACACCAGATTTTAACGATCAGCTTGTCTTTTGATAGTGCTGGGACAAGTTTGTTTCCAGATTTTAACGAATTTTGATTGTGTTGGGACCTGTTTTTACAAGAAAAGTAAAGTAAAGGACCCTTTTGCATGCCTTTCAGGCATATTGGGTATATAGGGCTAAAGCAATACTTTATAGACCAAACGGCACTTGGTGGGTGGTGTGGTCCTCGCCACGCCGGATGCCTTTGCCTCCCAGGACTGTATCTGGTACCCATTCAAGGCTGGGTTGACCTGGGAGCCAAGGTCATTTTTGAAAAAAATCTGGCCCTCGTCAGGAACGTAATCCACAACCTTCCGATCTGCTTTTACAAGAAAACCCACACATTTTAACAAATAGTTTTATTTATTTTTATAGAGGGGACAAATTTGCCTGAAGATTGTAACAAATGGTTTATATCATCTGGGAGAGATTAAGCAGGTTTCTTTGCAAATGTTAGTGCATCATTTTTCCTTTGACAGAGTTAGTACATGTTTGCTTATAGATTTTAATCAGTCGATTTATTTTGTTGACAAAGATTTTAACAAAACAGTAAATCTGTTCCACCACAATGCTGACCACATCATCCAACCAAACACAGTTAGTCTGTGACATATAGTTCTAGCCCTATATGCCCAATACACCTAAAGACCTGGGAAAGGGTCCTTTACTTGGCTGACTTCTGTTGCTAATGTGTAGCTGTGAAGTTGATACAGTTATAATGAAAACAATATTTTGTTTTTGCTGTAGTTATCATTGTTTATCTTTCTTTCACTACATGAATTGTGCTGTAGAGGGAAGAAAAAGATGCCTTCAAATCACTTGGAACTGGAAACCGGATAGCTACTTTCTTAAATTATGTAAGTTTGAATATTTTACGTGTAAAACACTATCTCACAGTCATCAGGAACTAAAATGGGTGCTTTTGAGTTGAAATGCTGTAGAAAGATTCTCAGAATACCATGACAAAGAAAAAATAGAAATACTGAAATCATAAAATATCAAACGAAGATTGGCTAGTAAATAGCATCTTGTCTTGAAAACTGAAATATTTTGGCCATATCAAGCGCCGTGGTGGATTGGGCTTATTATAAATATCACAAAACATAAACAGATGAGCATCAGTCTAAAAAATGATGGAACTGGGTTGAAATAGGGTGATAGTAAATAAGAATTAAGAATTCTAAGAAGGTTAAAACTCATTCATTACCACAAAACTTACAATACACTTTATGGGAATTCCACAGACATTGTTTCTGCTTCCTTTCTATATGTGCAAGGTAGTTCTTTCTTAGACCTTCTCTCCCCAAGCTGTTTCTTAAATTCTTTCTTTACTCTAGAATTATTAGTTGAACATATTTAGAAACAGCATTTTTAGCTTCAAACAGCAGCCACTTCAGATTAAATGAGTTAAAGTGACAACTGTCTAAAGTGACAACTGTCTAAAGTGACAACTGTCTAAAGTGACAACTGTCTAGGAGTCACAGAGTTGGTCATCAGATCCAGCAGCTCACATGTGCTGCCTGGGTAATGGCAGGCACCTGGCTTGTGGAAGGCACCTGGGTGGTGGCAGGCACCTGGGTGGTGGGAGGCACCTGGGTGGTGGGAGGTACCTGGGTGGTGGCAGGCACCTGGGTGGTGGGAGGCACCTGGGTGGTGGGAGGTACCTGGGTGGTGGGAGGCACCTGGGTGGTGGGAGGCACCTGGGTGGTGGCAGGCACCTGGGTGGTGGCAGGCACCTGGGTGGTGGCAGGCACCTGGCTTGTGGCAGGCACCTGGGTGGTGGCAGGCACCTGGGTGGTGGCAGGCACCTGGGTGGTGGCAGGCACCTGGCTTGTGGCAGGCACCTGGGTGGTGGAAGGCACCTGGGTGGTGGCATTGTGGCACCTGGGTGGTGGCAGGCACCTGGGTGGTGGCAGGCACCAGGGTGGTGGCAGGCACCTGGGTAGGTGGCAGGCACCTGTGAAGTAAAGGCAAGTTGGTAGTGGTGGCAGGCACCTGGGTGGTGGCAGGCACCTGGGTGGTGGCAGGCACCTGGGTGGTGGCAGGCACCTGGGTGGTGGCAGGCAGCTGTCCTGGTGGCAGTTTCCTACCCTGGGTCACTATGGCAGGCACCTGGGTGGTGGCAGGCACCTGGGTGGTGGCAGGCACCTGGGTGGTGGAAGGCAGCCCTGACATAAAAGCCTGCCTGCATTGTGTGCAGGAGCCATACCAGCAACTAGGCACTTGCCTGTTGACGCAAATTTCTTGGATTAGAATTCACACAGGGTAGATTTATGGAAAAAACTGACCTTGGCTCACAGACTAAAATAGGTTCCATGACATGTTTTGTGAAGTAAAGGCAAGTTGGTAGAATAATGACCAACCACATCCCCCCATTGAGTGCAGATTGTCACGTCATGTTGCAGGTCGTTTGCAGAATTTAACTGTTATCATGGTCTGCCTGAAAGAAACTAGGTCTCTCACTCACCAGCTGTCCTGCCTTGTGCAGTTTCCTACCCTAGATGTCACTTATATCTTGTGCCCACCTTTGTGCTACTCTGCTCCTGCCCCTCTTTCCTGGCACCATGCCTTTTACTTTTGTTTTTTCAATATGCCGCAGCTTTTGAAATGACCAGAATACTTGAGTTTCTGAGAAAAGATGCTGTTTACCAGCCAAGAAAAAAAATTATTCCTTAATGTTCAGTATCACTTTTAGCATTTGCTGCAGGTCTCCCTTGGTCTATAGTTAAGTTCATATTCTTATGCAGATAGTAAATATATGAGTCTAACAATATATGCCTGATGTGCAGCAGTGGTGTAAAAGAGAGCATTTTACATTGGCTACACCACACAGTTGCAGGCCTGATTTTACAGTACAACATACTTCACTTGATAATGGTAACCTTCAGCAGTATATCCAGTAAACACTCCTGTCAGCTGATATCCGGTTGTTCTTATTAATTGATTGTTAATGTGGTTGTGTTTGACCCACTGTTTTCCCCAGTTGGATTCCAGGGCCCAGTTGTGGGAGACGTTGTATATTATTTTCAAGATTCTGTTGATTGATTTAGTGATGTTTGTTTTAGATGTCTGATGTTCAGGCAGGTGGTGCTACAGTTTTCCCTTACCTAGGCTTAAAGCTTTATCCCAAGAAGGTGAGATCATCTTTAAACTCTTTCTGTGTGTAACAATTCTAGAAAATAGAACATGGGATTTTGAGAAATCTCCACAGAGGCCAGCTTCATTAAGCCACTACATTACTGCAGCTCCCCAACAGAGCAAGTGCTTTAGAGGGAACTTTCAGCAGAACATGTTCTTTAGGAACACAATAACACACTATGTGATTTAGAGAAAGCTCAGCAAATTGTATAATTTTCAGGTAAAGCCTAGGGACTCCAAATAAATGAAGCAGGTTTATCACATTATAACAAATTTTACAGCATCAGAAGAAGAAATTAAATATCATGCGAATAATATTTTCACTAGCTTTGGGGGCAACAAACTTGATTGCAACAGAAGAAAAAAATTATATCACATGTGGATAATATTTTCAGTGGCTTTGGAGGCAACAGTATCACAAGGTGAAGCTTAAGTGACAAGAGATTTAACTGCAGGTCTCCTAACTGTGCATTGGTAATTAAGATAAATTTAGTTAGCAGTTCAGTCATTCTTATGCAGACTGTTAGCTCAGTTTAAATACTTGCAAAAGCTCTCTTTATTTTGTTTGTGTGGGCTAGATGGTTTCCTGCCAGCATATGAAGGTTGGACCACATCACGAATCTAGTGCTGATTGGTCTATAAAAGGTTGAGTCTAGTGCCCTATGCTTGTGCAGCTGACGTAGTATAGTGGCAAGTAAACTCCTGGGAGGCAAAGGCGGCCGGCATGATGTTGGCCACACCACCCATTGAGTGGCATGTTATATACAAAAATATGAGTCCAGCATCATATGATTGTGGAACTGCCATGGTCAAGTGGCTAGACTAGTGAATCCTAGATTGATCTAGCCTAAAATTGCTACCAGGTAAACTCCTGGAAGGTAAAGGAGGCCGGCATGATGTTGGCCACCCATTGAGTACCGTGTTGTGTAAGACAAATATGATTCTAGCATCATATGCTCCATAGACCACTGGCGTGAAGAAGGTCCCTTACCTTTTACTTACCCCATCCTTGATGCCCCAATGGTTTTGTGTAGGGTCTCAGATAACTTACAGCTCTCTGTAATGAGCTTGAACACTTACAGCATGAGTGGCTAAACTGACACCACCTGTTTTTGCTGTGGTCATTGTCTCAGTTAATAAATTCTTTTAGTGTATTGTTTGTCAGCAGCATCCTTATGTCGTGACATTTATTAAGAGAGGCAGAGCACATAGAGTTGTACCCAGTGTAATGGCATCAGTTCAAGTTAATGAAATGGTTCATTCTTTTTTAGCCTCCCAGTCATAATATGCCTGACCTTCTACTGTTGCAGACTTATAGGAATACAGGAAAGACAAACTTCTGTATCATCAGTGGCTCGAGCAAGAAAGGTCGACTAGGGAAATGTCCCATGAAAAAAAAATCTTATGAAGTTCTGTAGTCCTGGAGTGATGAATTAGATGATGAGCATAAGTTTTCTAATTATTTATAAAGTCCTGCCGTGGGCCTATTATCTAACTGGGCTGTCATCACTAATAATATATTGCCCCCAAGAAACTTTTAACCATTAGGAAATTCCTTTCAACTTTCATACAGACACCAATCAAACTACATTTTCATGATAACAGAAGAAAAATTTTGATTTAATAAAGTGTCAGTGAATAAACACCAGAACTGCTTATATTTGCAGGGAGATGCAGCTTTCTGGTACAATCTATACAAAAATGGCAGCGGAATCTATTCAACAAGGCACGCAGCTTGCCCCGTGCTGGTTGGGACAAAGTGGGTGGCTAACAAATGGATACATGAAAGAGGGCAGGAATTCAAGCGCCCTTGTGGCTTGCATGCGGAGGAGTAGTAGACATATTATGCACACATATTGTTTTGTTGTTTGCATTCTGTTTGCGAGAAATGTTTTCTTTTATGTAATTACACAGCTCGTTTATAGCACAGGGTACTTTATTTTTAATTCACCCCAAACAAAGGAAATTCCGGAGGTTCCCTGAAAACTCCAATATTCTAGGAGTTTTAGGGGTTAGGTTTAGGGTTAGGGGAGGGTTAGTTGGTGTCTCTGTGGTGGTGAGGGCTGACATAGATTCCAGCCTCAACCCATAACACCTTTAGACTATTGGACTATTCTGGAAACTCCCGGATTTCTTTTGTTTTGGGTGAATTAATAATAAAGTACCTAGCATACCTTTTTTTCTTCTGGTCTTGAACTTGAAAAGCACACATCTTTCAACACAACATATCAGAACTGATTCGCTTCATGTCTTTTTAATAATGGAATCGATATCTGATGTGAAAACTTGGTTTAGGGTGTTTGGCCATTGGTAAAGACTGTATCAGTTATTGCGATGTTTGTGGTAACTGTTTCCTAAATAAAGTGTTGCTGTGCTTACATGTTGAATTGTCATACTGAGAACTTAGAATTTCAGTGTTGAAAATAACTTTCAGAAAACATATAATGAATTGCTATATTGAGAACTTATAATATGAAAATATGAAAACTGGAAATGGCTTTGTAAATCTGATATTGATGGTGAATTACCATACTGACAATTGGAAAGATCAGAATTAGAAATGACTTTTGTAAATTACATTTTGATGAGGGATTGTCTTACTGAGAACCTAAATAAAACATAAATACAAAAAAATAGCTTCTGAAACCTCTTAAATGATGAAAATATATCAAAATTTTAGTGGAAAATATAAGAGGCTTTAGGCCAAACATGTCACACCAGGAAAAGGGCAATGGCAGACCAGCATGAAGAGGGGAACAGGATATAAGTGACACCCTGGCTAGGAAGGTGTACGAGATGAGGATCTGTTATGTGATGTTGAAGATGATTTCATTTAAGATATGATCATCATCATCATCGTTGTCCTATGGTGACGTTATTATTCATATAAGGCTGACAGTTTATTCTTATTCTTCTATTCCAATCTGTCCTGTGCAGTTATTTCAGTGTCAAAAATGGAATCTAGTATGGCAGCTTTGGCTTCCCCCACATCAACATTCATGTTAGTGTAGCTCCTGGATGTCTTCACTAACGTAACCCATTAGTTTAACCCTTGGCCCTGAGAAAGTCCCCACGCCCCCTAGGCAGCTTTTTCTGGATTTTTGTTTCACATGATGTCCTCGACAGTGCGCAGTATGCCTGTATGACAACTTTGCTACTAGGTGCAGCTAAACAGTTTGTTGACATGGTGGATATGCTTGTAGTTACTTCCAAAGTTTCTGTAGTTGTAATTTGGGGTGTAAAATAGTTGTAAAAGAAAAAGATCATGGTGATGTATACTTTTAATATATATCACTCTGCTCTCTGTGCCAAAGTGACCAGAACCACTTTTAGATGATAGAGGAGATTAAGTCTGTGAATTCTTTGCTCCATTTGTATTTAGGTATTCTTCTTCTCTTCTTCACTTCCTCGTTTACCGCTGTGGGTGTCAAGGGAGATATAAGGTTCTATTTCTAGCTCTTCTGGCCTCCTCGACTATAGGCACATCGTGCTGTTGTAGAGGTTCTCTGATGTTATCCTTCCATCTTGTTCTTGGTCTACCTCGTGCTCTACGTCCTTCTTCTCTTTCCATGTATGCTTTGTATGGTATGGTGTCACAAGGCATTCTCTCTAAGTGGGAAAACCATTTCACTTGCTGTCTTCGTATGTAATCCAGAATTGGTTCTGTGCCGACTTTTTCTCTTATCTTATTCCTGATCTTATCTCTTATGGTCACTCCTACAGCCCTTCTCAGACATCTCATTTCCGTGGTTACTAATTTTCTTTTTTGGTTTGTTGTGAGTGACCATGTCTGGCACTGGTAGCACAGAGATTGGAATAAATATGCTTTGAATAAGATGTCTCTTTGTGCTGATTGGGATTGTCTTATGCTGTAAGAGGGGAGCTAGCTGTCCCAATACTTGGTTTGCTTTACTGCATCTAATGTTAATTTATTTATCCAATTTCCCATCTTCGGTAAATGTAGTTCCCAGATATTTAAACTCAGATGCCTGTTTAATGCCTTTGCACTCTATTGCTATGTTTAGATCTGTCTTCTTTTTTCCTATTGACATTACTTCTGTCTTTTCAGTGTTGATTCTCAAATTATTTGTTTTACATTCTTCATTCGTGGATGTTAGATGTTGTTGTAATTTCATGGCTGTATCTGCTATCAAGGCCTGGTCATCTGCAAAAGAGTAATTCGTTGATCTTACTAACATTTTCATTCATGGGCTTGGCATTCTTGCATATACTGTCGATTTAGGTGATAAACAGCAGTGGTGATAAGACACACCCCTGTCTTACTCCAGATGTTACTGTGAATGGATGAGATGTTCCCTGATTTATTCTAACTACGCTTCTACAATCCCTGTATAAACTTTTGCACACTTCGATGAGGTGTTCGCTTACTCCATATCTTGCTATTACTTTCCCTAATAATTGTCTGTCGACTCTGTCAAATGTCTTCTCCTGGTCTACGAATGCCACAAATAAGTTCTTATTGTATTCAATGTTCTTTTCTATTAACTGTTTAAGTGTGAAGATTGCATCTGTGCAGCTTCTATTTCTCCTAAATCCCATCTGTTCTTCTGCCAGCTGTGGTTCTATCACTGGTCTCAGTCTTGTTTCTATTATCTTGGCATACATTTTACCAACATGGCTTAAAAGAGAGATGCCTCGGTATTGACCGCATTCTCGTTTGCTTCCTTTGTTCTTCCACAATGGTATAACTATTGCATGTTGCCAATCAATAGGATTGTTGTACCCAATCTGCATTAAATATTCTGTGAAGCCATCTGATGCTGCTGCTTTCACCTGCTGTTTGAATTATTTCTGTTGGTAATCTATCAGCTCCTTTTGCTTTATATTTGGGAGACTACTTAATGACTTTTTCTATTTCATCCATTAGTATATCAGTTGTTCTTTCCTGATGATCTCCTAGAGGATTAAAGAGCTCATTGAAGTATTACCTCCATCTTTCTGCTATCTCGGGTGGATCTATCAATGGCCTTCCTGTCTTAGCATTAATTATTTCAGTGGGGTTGTAGCTCTCATCTCTTTTCCGCATGTTTTTAACTACTTTGAAAAATTTTCTGCTGGCTGTTTTCTCATTTCTGCTGACTCACCGAAACGTTCCCAGGATGCTTGTTTTGCTTTCTTGACACTCCTGTTGGTTTCTCTCCTTTGCAGTCTATAGTTTATATAATCTTCTTCTTTCTTTGATTTTATCCACTGTTTATATAAGTCCTTTTTCTTTTTAATTGCGTTTTTTACTTCTTCGCACCAGCAAGGTAAATATTTGTTATTTCCCCGTCTGTTTCCACTCTTCCGTTTTCCACATAATTCTTCTGCAATACTAAGCATAGTGTTTTTATATTTACTCCATTCTCCCTCAATATGGCCAACTACATGTGGAAGTTGTTTGAATGCTGTCTCTACTTTCTGTTGTAACTGTTCTTTTACTCCTTCCTGTTTCAGATTTGCTATCTTGATGAGATCCTTGTTTTTGGTTAATTTCTTTCTGTGTTTCTTTAATGTAAGATGTTTATTTGGAGATTACTTCCATATTATTGAAATAAACTTACTTTTTCCCAATTTAGATATTTTGTAACTGGAAAACACACACACACGCATGTGCACACACAAATACCCACACCCACAGCACACGCACACACCCGCATGCACACACATGCGCACGCACATAGAGTGCGCGCACACACACACATATGTATTTATTAGTGCCGTGACATCATCCTAGAAGCAGAGGACTTCATGGCTGCCTGTTTTCTACATGGTATAAGGGAGGCGATTCCATGGATATTTATAAAAACTTAGACAAAATTGTTGCTTCTTTTTTTGCCCTAGTTTTTTTAAGGCACATTTTCATAGAATTATCAGTATGCCTTTAAAAAAAAAGAGAGTTAAAGTATACATTTAATAATTCAGTTATATTACGATGGCTTCTTAGCATTTGTTCATTTATTATTGTAGGCGGGTACATTGTAGCAGCTATTTGTGATTTTGTTCTTGCAAAGAACTTTACTGAGAGAATGTTATATCATGCAAATGTGGAGATGTTTTTATACAGTTCCTACATATTTTTTTCCATTGTCTGGATATATTAGGACGGTGACAGTAAGACAGTTGCTTTTGTTTCATTGAGGCAGAAGAACAGAAAACCAGTTTATAATGATCTAGTTAGGTGGCATTAGTCTGGGAAAGAAAGTATCAGGAAAAGATATCAAACCAGATGAGAAGTAGGACGAATAAGCTTCACAGTGTCAAAAAACAAACAACAAGTGAACGCTGCGGCTTTACATTAATATACAGTATCACACAGACACGAACAAAAATTCATGAAATCAAAGACAAATAAGAATACATAAAATCACAAACAAGAATACATGAAATCACAAACACAATCAAGAACACATGAAATCACAAACACAAACAAGAATACAATAAATTACAAACAAGAATACATTTAATTAAAAACACAAAACAAGAATATATGGAATCACTTACCTGAAGTGTCTCTGAGAGGATTAGCATATCTGTAAATGTTGACACATGTGTGACCACCGGAAAAAAAAACACAACTTTTTGCTATCTTACCCCCCCTCCCCTTTTTACAGCAATCACTGAGGATCGTCGCCAGAGCCCCCCTCCCCCCCCCCCCCCCCCCCTAGCCCCCCCCCCCCCCCCTCTCCGTCGCAGGCCCCTATTTAACCAAATGGTTGTACAGGGATTCTGGGACTTTGCGCTCAGATGATTCTCAGCATTTTGTGTCCAGTCTGAGAGAGAGAGAGAGAGAGAGAGACCAAGCCATATGGGATAAAACCCCGGTGTAGTGAAGTCAATTCTCTTGACTATGTTTTGAAGTTGGCTTTATTTGAGAACATAACAAAATTTGTTGTATAGAATAGACCTCATGACCTTTGGATTTTTACTCTGGGGGAAGTCTCTTTGAATTAATATTTATTTTAATTTTTGAACATCAGCTTGTCATGTTCTTTTGACTTTTATATTTCTGTTTTTATAGATGGCAAGCATCAGATTGACATGCTTTTACAAACATCAAAATGATGTATTCTTGTGAAATTTGTTTATATTTCTGCCCTTAAAAAGATAATCAAATTGACTTGCCCCTGTGAACATAAAATTGATATGCTATGTGAATTTCATATTACTGCTGTAAAATATGAAACATCAAAATGATAGACTGTTGTAAACGAACAATTGGGATGTGCTTGTCACTTTTATTGTGGGCTAGATGCTCACCCGTTGGTCTGAAGATCATGGTTGAATTTCACCATTAACTGAATTTTTTGGGGTCAGAAATGACCTTGGCTCTTAGGTCGACCAAGCCTGAAACAGGCACCAGGTAATGTCCTGGGAAGTAAAGGTGGTCGGCACAATGTTGACCACATCACCCACAGAGTGGCTAATTGGCCTTTAAAATTTCAGTCTAGCGCTATGTACCCAGATTGCCTAAGGATGCGGAAAAGGACCCTTTTCTTTATTTTTCCCACTTAAAAATTTCATCCTATAATAGCAAAATCAAAACTTATTTTTGTGACTATCTCTGAAGCATAACTTGAAAAAAATAGTTATAAAATTTGCGTGTTTGTGTAAAAATTGTTTTTCTGTCAGACAGTAACATATCTAGGTAAATGTTTCTTGCATACTGTGTATATAGAATTGTTTTGTTCACATATGTACAACTTTTCTGGTAGATAACTGTATTTAGAGAAGCCTTACTAACTAGTCTTCATCTTTTAAGGTGGATTTCGCTGTTGTCATTAGACTAGATTTGTAAATATACACTATATATCTACCTTCTCTCATAATTGTATGTATTTATGTTGTAGAAGATGCCTTGCAATCTTTGCCATATCTTGTTTACTAAATCAATATTATTGTTGCCATGTCTGCATTGTGCATATTTTGCTAAGATCTGTCTACTGAAACTCCTATATCTTTGCTCATATTAAGCAGATTGTACATTATAGCTTTGTATACACTTACTGATTTTTGAAAAAAATATTTACTTCCACCGATTTTAGGGTTGCATGCATTTAGCTATGTTTTAGACATTAAATGTATGCTTTATGTGACAGGAAGCCACTCCTACACTTACATATGCATGCATTTAACTATGTTTTAGACATTAAATATATGCTTTATGTGACATGAAACCACTCCTACACTTACATATGCATGCATTTAACTATGTTTTAGACATAAAATGTATGCTTTATGTGACATGAAGCCACTCCTACACTTACATATGCAGACATTTAACTATGTTTTAGACATTAAATGTATGCTTTATGTGACATGAAGCCACTCCTACACTTACATATGCAGACATTTAACTATGTTTTAGACATTAAATGTATGCTTTATGTGACATGAAGCCACTCCTACACTTACATATGCATGCATAATTACATGCTTGAACAGAGTATCAAAATGTACTTTTTTTTACTGAGAACCAGTTGCCATTATACTTGTATTTGTTTTTTGATGGTCTTTTTGAAATGTTTTTCTGTTTTTATTTTGTGTAAATGTAATTATATTAGCAAAACAAATCCCCACCTGAGTGTATACCAGAAAATGTGTTGAGGGTTAGCTTATTGCTAACTTAAGACATCTTTCTGTATAGTACAGTATTAGCTTCAACAGTGAGTGTCTGAAATGGACATTAGGTGTTGTGTTAACAGTGAAATATTCAATGTTTCAGTTCATATTGAGTTCAGTATTAGGGCCAGCAATGAGTGTTTCAAATGGACAGTATATTTTCAGTTAACAGGGAGATTTTTCAATGTTTCAGTTGATATTCAGTTCACAATGCAGATCTGTTGCAGCCAACCTTCATTAAGGAGATGGCACCTGATTGATTGAAATAATCAGTCATATTTGATCAAGTTTGAAAATGACCATTATTCCAAATATGGGGAATGTAAGCAAGCTTGTCTACTTCATGTGTTGCTTCTTCTTTTGATTCTGCTTTTTGTCTCTCATTGAAACACACAACCAGTGCACTTCAGTTCATCTCATCTTTTTTTTCTTTCTTTTTCTTCTTCACACAATCACCGCTGTAAACTCCCACTCATCCACTTCTGCACCTTTGCATGCACATCTGTTTTACAGATGTGGCATATTTGCATACAGATTGCTGATTCATTGTCTCTAAGGCGGTTGTACCCTAACTCGAAAAAAAAACATCCCTAATTAGTCGACTCTTATGACATGCTTGTTAGGGGGTCAGTGGCTCAACTCTTCTTATCGTTTAAAATCTCTTGCAGTGCACTCCATGTCCTTGCCTTAGTTTTCATCTCTAACTCTCTTCTCTATGTGTTTTTAGGTCTCTTTCTATCAAGCATTCAACGTGTGGGTAAGCTCAGCTTCAATCTGCTTACTGCCTCCATTCACAGTTGTTCAAGTACTGAGCCAAAAATGTGCACATTAGGTGACAAATGTGTAATTTATGCTGCTACCAAGGATGCAGCTCTAGTAGAAGACTGTTTGAGTTGGCATTTCTGGCAGCTGCCTTATGCGTTTAATGTGTATGCATGCTTGGCTTTGTTTGAGACTGCAGTCTGTTTGTTTGTTCACAAGTGGACAGAGATGGGGTATTCTATATAGCTTTCGCTCGCATAGGAACTGCAACTATCTAACTGATGTGTCCGTGAATGAATGAATCATTCAATCAATCAATCAAGAATTGACGACATTACTGCACTCGGGGCATTCTCACACGTGCTCTGTCCCCCTCTTCAGTAACCAACGAAGAGTCGACATAATAACTTTACCAGCCGCAATCTGATCAAAAGTCCACCTCTTTCACTCAGTTTACAGGTTTAATCACAAATAAATATATATGATAACTGGTTTTGTTACTTATTCATTTCTGTTCAAGGGGTTTATAGAAATAATAAAGCCAAGATGATCGACTTTATGCACCAGGTTTTTATCACATGTAGTAGCTCAGTCTCTGTCCACAGAATGGCTAGCTACCTGCCAAGAGTATCACATTAAGCACGAACTTCATAACCCCAGTAACAATATCCAGGCTTTTATGCTCCAGTAAATGTCTACATTCTCTTAACATATTTTATTTTAAAAAAAAGTATTGTAGCAATATCATCTAACTACTGAGTTGAGTGCTCAGTGTGACACTGTGAGCTGTGGATTTAATCAAGAATGTTTTTTCTGGAGTCCCCACAGCATTTTTGTGTGTGTAGCAGTTGGACTAAAAAAATAGCAGGTTGGTCAATTACTTTTGGAATGACACATGTTTTTGCAGTATTGTGGGGGGGTAAAGACTGGTTTTCATGGTTGAATGCTTGCATCAACAGTTAGCTGCATTTCTGGTCGGTGACTGCTGGCTGCCCTATGCATTTACTTTGCCTGTGTGAGCTTCAAGATTTTGCTGGAACTGATATGGTTTTCACTAGTTTTTCAAAATGGAACAGTGATGGACGTTTTTGTGTGATTTCCACACTGGCACAGGAATGGCACCAGGAGAGAAGTTTGAATGTCAACTAACGACCTACTGGTGCAGATACATGAAAAATTGCTGTCCCAGATCAAAGTCCACATTAGTGGTTCCCAGTTGGTTAATTACCCCCCCCCCCCCTTCCAACCTTCCACTAAAAATTGTTTTTTTTTCTATTCTTTAAAATCTGCTGTTGATCCCATACTTTTTAATAGCCATATTAAAGAACTTGTGACAGTGCAGACCTGATAAGGAGAACTCACCAGGGACTCAAGAAATGGTTCTTTGGATCAACAATTCCTCTTATCCCGATATGAATTCAAGCAAAGAAAAATTGCCAGGGATAAAGAAATTGTTCCTCATAATAAAACTTCACCACAACCAAGATTGTCTTAAGCGATTTGTACTGTATACTTTATAAATATTAGAATTGTGCAAAGGTTTGCATTCTAAAGTTAAGGGTTTTATTTAATATTATAAATGATATCATTGATTTCTAAAATTTGTTCCCTTGACCACCAGATAGTCCTTGAAAAAATATAAATGCAAAATTACTACATTTGAGATAGGATGTGTAAGAGATGAGGCGGGAAAACAAGAGAGACAGTTGCCATCGAAGACATCAGAATATTAGCAGACACAGTACTGGTAAATAATTTCACATAACATCAAAGAATCAAATGGTTTGATCCCCTGGTCAGAAAAGAACTCAGCCAGCAGCCGGAGCATACTACATGATAACAGCTAGCTACATCTAGAGGTTGATCCAGAAACAGATGGGGGGAGGGAGTAAAAAAGAGATACTTCAGAAATGCAGTATATTAACACAAGTTATGCAACTAACGGAAAACAGGAACCTACACCTAACTCCTCTCTGCAACACTTTATGGTATAAGCTGTATGACAAAAGAAGAAGAAGAGAAGAAAGACTGGGAGATGGGAAACACTGATTTAAATAGTAAACATGTCTTCATCTTGGTGCAGCGGCCAGCAAATATGGCAGAGATTGCACTGGCAAAGCAGGAGGCCAGCTAGAAAATTCAGTGCAACAAACCCCTTCTCTTGGGTATCTACAATTCGTTAGATGTCATCAAGGCCCTTTTGAGCGAACAGTTTCTAGACACAAATAGATCACGGCAGTCTAAAGTGAATAGGGCATTGGGATTCTTCTTCTTCTTGGCGTTCACTGGCTGTCAACTGCAGCGGAAATTTCTGGTTTACCTACCTGTGGACTTTAGAGTGATGCATTCACATCGGTTTTACAGTTCTGACTTATTTGTATGCAACTGTTGGTTCCTTGCCGCTGAAGGAAACCCCAAATTAGTAGACTCTTACTACATGCTTTTTGTGGAGGCAGTGTGTCTTCTCTTGTTTTCCCTACAATGGGGCCGTGAAACCTACACAGAAATGGCATCGGGAATGACCAAGGGATTTGGCAGACACTTAGTGAGATGGACATACAGGCAGAGTGTTAGTGGTACCTTCAGAACTGGAACTTTATGCTGGGTGCTAAAGATGGGAATGAGGTGTAGTTTAATGGTGTCCCAAGTGCAGTGATGTTGTCTGTTTTTAACTGATCAACTCTGTCTACCCTCCACACTACGCGGACAAATTTGCATCGTTGACCACATAGATGGGCGAAGCTGTAATCAACGGTGCAACAACAAACATAGTAACGATGAAACAGGGCTGATGCTAGATGTGGACTCCAAGATTATCAAGGCTTCTCTGCCTGGCACCATTGTGCAAATATCAGTGAGGACATATCAATGTTTTCTTCCCACAGGATGTCAAGTGGAAATGAATCTCTGCTCTGAAGATTAATGTTAGGGTCTTTCATCTGTTGCCGAGGAGTAGCGGCTAGTTTGATCGCCGGAGCAAGATTTTATAGTAGTAAATATCACTTTCACCTAAGTACTATATTTTGTGTATGCGCGCAGGTAGAAACATTTATGTTATGCCCTTTCTTTCCTCAGCTAAGCTTCAGCATCGCTAGTCATTTACAGATTACCAAAAAATAAGTTGTTTGGTAAATTATTTTCTCAAGTTTTTTTGCAGTATTTCAACTTTACTGAATACATCACAGATTGTTTGTTGTTTGTTTTAGTATCAGAAGCCATGAGTTTGTTAACCCTTTAGGCTCGGTATTATGGATAACGCAACCTTTCGGCCTTGATTTCATTGTAAATACCGTAAATCTGGGAGAAATGTGGCTTCT